>JAEQBH010004725.1:0-335680 GCA_016808115.1 Tetrastigma voinierianum | reverse complement strand
TTTGATTAGAACTTTATGTTGAATCACGTTGAACTAATAAGTTCATGTTTACGTGGAGATGTCGGGTTTTGAAAGTTAATTGAGAAAGTCACTGATGATAACATTCGTTTTTATATTAAGACAAAGTTGGATACGTGAGATCCTAAATATTGTTATATTCGAATACTATATATGAGATTAATAATTGAGATTTAGATATTTAGAACAATTTTTGTCTACATGTACTTGAATTGAGAAATGATGAATTTAGAAAGTTACGCATTTACTTAACATGTGTCTGTAATTTGACAAAAATCCAGCTATAAGGAAGAAGAGGTCGTTCACACTTCAAACCAGTCAAGGCTTCGAGGTGTGAATTGACAAGCCATGCCCCTAGGGTGGGTTTCGGCCGCAGACAGTCGTAAACGTATGCGTAAAATATGCACCTATACGTCGCAGTTCTTAACGCTGCTTACCTCAAGTAATATAAGGTAATTAGTGTACGAGTATCGATCCATTGTGGAAAGATAAATTGATCACGCATTTTCTTCGCTTCGCATTAAATATCCGAATGAATGATTCAAGATGGAGTTTAAATAATCGATCGTAATCTAAAATATTGGTTTTGGTGAATTGATACGAGGGGAACTCTAGTGGTTATCTCCCCCGTCATTCGATGGATTATTCTTTTCTAAAAGATGTTGTTATTCGGGATTGTTTACAATATATCAATTCAAGAAGCGATCTTACCTACGGTAACTTCCCGAGGTATATCTGCCATATTTCCTCGTGAATAGAATCGAGTATGCCTCTATCTCGACCGGTATTCAGAAATGCTTAATGTTCAACCCCAAAACCACCTTCTGTGTTCGAATATCTCTACATCCGACCAAGCAAGGCTACTCCCACCTGTGATCCTCGAATACCTCATCCTCGAATCTCTGATCTTCTGTAAGTATGTTAATATTACGATATTATCATATAATTAACATGCAGATAGAGCAGATGTGATAAACTAACAACAATTGATTAACATGAAAGATTAAATTTAACTATACCGTGATGGTTTGATGTAACCTCTAGAAAGAAGTTTAGAAATATCATGAAGAAAAGAAATACATGTAATATGAAGAATATCCTCATGTGATCTAAAACAATAATCAAAACAATAATATGAAAACTAATACAAGTGACCAAGGAGATCCTTGAAGCCCCAGATTGTGTTCTCCAAATCCGTGATCTTCCACGCGACGCCCTTTTATGCCTCAGTTCCCGGCAGCCCTCGCATTTAATGATGAGATCCGTAATTTGATCGACGCCGCGACGTGATGACGTCGCGCACGGGGACGCCGCGACGCGGGGATCGCCGCCGACGGCTAGTTTGATGACTGCACAGCTGACTTCCACGCCGCGATAGCTTAGTGACGCCGCTACGCAGAGACGCCGCGAATGCGCGCGCTTTTGCCTACCCTTATTGCTCCAAAAAGCTTCCAAAAGATGTTCTTCTTGCCTCATCAAGCCAGTATTTCAAAATAAACACTTAATAAGAGATCTAACACCCAAAACTATATAAATAATGCCAAACAACATGAAAATGCGAGATCGACGCTGAGTGTAACTGGTGTTTTAAGCACTATCACACTTCTAAACTTAATTTCTTGCTTGGCCCTCGAAGCAAGAACCGACTTTAGACAAGGACACACACACTCGACACCATGCAACTAACACTAAGACAATGTGTGCCTGCGTCGAAAAATACGGATCAATTCGACTAATTCGCATACTCAATGTTTCGCTGATGTTCAATGAAAGCACACATATATTTGATTTTGCAACTTCACTGTATAGTAAACATCAGTACTGTTCCTGCGGTAGTCCAATGCTACCTGAAACCTACACTTCATGGTGGATGGCCTGCAGAATATGCCTAAATTGCCACTCCCAAACTTAAGTTCAATCTCATCTATTAGAAGAAACGAACTAAACAAGGATACGACCATCTATTTATTCATGACAACGAAACTAGAAATTTCTATGTAACAAAAGCAAAAAGGAAAAGAACCTAGTGCCAAGTGAATGAAGTTAAGTGTCCTCAGAAGGGTTCCATTGGTGACTTCACCGCTGGCGGGTGCACATTCAATCTCTTCAAACTGCACTCAACACTCAACCAAACTCAATGGCCCTAGTCATGTGGAACGATCTACCTTCGCCCCATGTAACGGGCGCTGAAGTCAATGACCCTACACGGCTCAGTGGCACAGCTTTGATAGCCCTCGACCGTGCCCTGGGATTCCGATTGATGATCCCGCTTTTATTCCTATACTTATACCTATTTTTATCATTTTTCTTTTCTTTCTTTTTTTTTCTTTTTCTTTTCTATTGTTTTTAGTTTTCTGCCGGGCTCAATGGCAACCTCTTTTCATTAGGTGTCCTATCACTTGAATGGTTCAATCTCCCTAGTTGGTTGAACTTTAGTGGTTGTTCGCCTCTATACATACTCGCAAGTCACTAATGTGTGTGTGCGATGTGGTCTCGAATCGTGTCTGCCCGGAATTAGTCTACTAACCCTTTCACTTATTCAACCTAATTACCGAGTAGCATCACGCAGAATGAGAAATTTAACACTTTATGCTAAGTAATCAATCCAAAATGATCCTCAATTTTTCAACATGACATACATGTATGCAACTATCACTATATGCAAAAAATGATTCATCAATCATAAGTAAAAATTGCAATGCACAAAAACTAAAACAAATCTAAAACTCAAACAATACCTAAACACTACTTACAGATGCATGTTAAAGACTAAATAAAACACAACTCATATACTAACAACTAAAATGCTATAAACTATTAATACCAAAACAATGGAAATAAAACAAATTAGAAATAAACATAACAAAAATACCCTCCCCCAAACAAAGACCTGTCCCACCTGTAATATAAAACATGGGCGTAAGGGTGCCTCTCGAGATCATCAAGGAGGCGGTGGCGGTGGCTGGTGGAATGTTATGAACTCCAAGGCGAGCCGGGCTCCTCGTGAGAAGCCCGCCGCCAGCCGGCTGATGATGGCCTCGATTGGCTTAACGGTGCATGTCAAAGACGCAGCCGCTCCATGTCCCGAGTAACGGTGATCGGCGGTTCGGTCTCATCCCACGCGCTCAAACGCCTGTGCTGAGCAGAGCACCGTCCCTCACACGGAAGGACTAGGAGGGACCTGGCCGCTCGAGGCCGCCGTGGAGTGAAGGTCGAGACGAGGGGCCGCCACGTCCTCCCGGTGTCACCCAGAATCCATACGAGCCCTATACCGAAGTTTCGCCCTCGTCTCGAGCCTACGTCTGAGTCATAGACCTCGTGTCAGCGGACACTGTGTGTCCCGCTTGACCGATATGGCCTTGATAGGATGAAGCCAGGCCTCATTGTCATCAAGGGCACCGGCCGTTTCGCACGCTTCAAGATCGGTGCGGTGCCCTGTGTTTATTCGCATCTCGCCATGGTGATGATCCTCGAGCAACCGCCCAACGCCAAATGGTATATCCCGTAGTCAGATTGAGCAGTGTTACCGCAAAGACTTTCACACACATTCGCCGCCGGTATAAGACGGCGTGATAAAAGCGATGCTACACCTAGGCCAGCCAAACGCTTGGCTCGGAATTTCATCAAGCAGACTGCTGCTTATTGATCCGCCACTCACCCCGACTCGGTCACCCTGATGACCCCGGTAGTCGTAGTGCCTCGCGAGCTGATCAGCGCCCGCAGATATGCTCGAGACATAATAAATATTGGATCGACCAGCGCCGAAGTCGATCATCACACCGACTCGACCTCGCAGGACGATATGGTCGCGAATTCCCGAATCCGCCGCCATGGCGTACTACAGGGGTCGTACGCAGCACGCCAACCCTTGGCCTCATGGTTTTCCTAAAATCGCGGTGAAACCCTTCTCCTTAATGAAGGACGGCTTGCAAATTATGCTAAACCATCCAGCGGCGTTCATACTAAACGCTGAAGCTGCCGGGTACATGAGTCACCACCCGCCCGACCGCCATGGTAGTTTCGCTGTCGACATCCTAATTTAGACAAACTCAAACACCAATGCAATACACACTAAGGGGACTCAAAAGCTACTTAAGACTTAACACGACCCAAATATGACTCAAAGTAACTCTAAAGAACCTAGTTAACCCGAAATGAAGACCTGCAAGGACTCTGCAGATCAATGAAAACACTGGAATAAACCTCAGTCTAATGTAATCTCAACTAACTGAAAGGTGGAAAAACAATATGATCCAAAACTTAGCTACAACAAGTAGAATACAAGGGGCTCTGCAGCTAGGTCTCAATCGTGAGGAACATTATTTGGTGTCCCCAGCATATAAGAGAGCCAGGTTTGGAGAGGTTTAAAGAATTGGTAAAAAATTGGTTTTTGATTCTTGCAAGTTAAATCAAATTTCACCGCCGGCGACGGCATGGCCGGCGTCGCAACGGCGAGCGACAGATCGGCCACGCACGGAACGAACGTCGCACGGGCGCAAGATTCAATGACGCCGCGACGGTATGGAACAACGCCGAACGCGTGGAAAGACGATCAACGACGCCGCACGCGGAAAACCCACGCCGCAATGGCGGAGGGCCATAAAATGACGTCATGACGCGAGAACACGCCGCACGTGCGACGTGAGGAGAAGAACCGACGTCGCGACGCGGAAAATCCACGCCGCTACGCGAGGTAGATGGTTTTGATCGCCGCGATCGCGAAATCACATCGTCAGCGACGTGACAGAGCTCAGGGTCGACGCCGACGTGAAACATCACGTCGCGACGCGGCGCGTAGAGCTTCGCATCGACGCCGCTGACGTGAAATCTCACGTCGCGACGCGGGCGCAGAAAGTCCCCAAGATAAATTATATACCAAAACCTCAATTTTTCGAGAACTCTCCACCTTGTAAACTTCCTTTCTGACTCAACCCTTCCGAAGTCTCTCGACCTACACCTCCGTCTCCCGCAATTGTCCAACAAGGTAAAACACTCTGATCATGATGCAAACAAATTCAAAAAATTTCGAAAACAACAATAGAATCAGAACTTAAAAAAAGTTTGTAACCTGGGTTGCCTCCCAAGAAGCTTATGTTTAATGTCGCAATGACGACCCTGAATCTCAAGCATATATTCGTGAGAAGCAAAGTGGAAATTTTTTACGCGTCTCCTTTGTGTACACCCATGTTCAAGGTGGATGAAATACTCTGCATACGCCTCGCTCTTCGCTGTCTTACAGTAAGAAGCGCTTATCCTCGAATTTTTTCACGCTCATAAATCTCCTCAGATACCGAGGTTCCGAGATATCTTCGCCGATCGTTGCCTGATGCTTCATTGCCGGAATACATGGAAAACGATTCTTCTCCTCGACTTTAGTTCAGTTCCACTTTCTGCACATTGGATTTGAGAGCTTCCGTGGCTAGAAGGGCTCCACTGCAGTATAATTGGAACCGAGCCGCCTTCCTCCATGTCTAATGACGGTTCACTGAAGAATCCAATTTACCAAACTTTCTTTACAGACACTTTCGATTATACCCCGAGGATGTTGATAAGACCTATCTGCAAGTTGCAAACTGATTGTGGTCGATTTTGGTTCTCCCAACTTAAGCCTTTTAAACATTGAGAGTGGCATCAAGTTGATGCTCGCTCCCAAGTCACATAATGCTTTTCCTGACATACTCTGCCTCTCTATAGAGAATGGTGAGAGAATTCTACCCACTCAGCTTCTTGGGGAAGCTTCTTTTTGCGTGATGGCACGCATTCTTCGCCAAGGCAATGGTCCCATACTCTTCCAATTTCTTCTTACTTGCCAAGATCTTTTTCATGAATTTCACATAACTTGGCATATTTTCTAATGCTTCCAAAATGGTATATTAATATAAGCCAAGACGTCAAGAAACTTTGCGAACTGCCTAATTTACCTTTTCTTCAACCTCGAGGGTACGGATTGGTATGATGTGTTCTTCGTTTTTTGTCCTGTTTCATATTCCTTCCCGACTTTATTATCTTTGGACTGCCATCGTATCTCTAGTTGCTCTGGTTTGAATCCCAATTGGGATGCTTTGTTCGTCTTTAGTTTTCAATTCCTTTAACGCTACATGCTTTGGGATTTCCAACTCTTTCCACTCCTAGAGATAGCTTTGCAGATTCTTTTCCCTCCTTCTCCTCTAGGGTTTGCTCAATTGCTCGGGTAGTGAACCCCGTTGTCTCTTCCGTAAGTAAGCTCTCGCGACATTCGGGGCCCATTCAGGCCTCCAAACTCTTAGTCGCCGCTTGATCGTTTAACTCCAGTTGTTTGCCGCATGTTCGCTTTGGTTTCATTCATGGCGTTTAATGGGAGGTCATCATTCGCGTAAGGGTTGCTCTAAGTCCATATCTTTTTCTCGTAGAGGTGGTTCATTATCCCTGCTTTGATGGCAAATTGTTCTGATTATTCCTACCATCCATACCTCGTCGTTTCCGACAGATCACGTTACGCCACCCCGCCTCGACTCGTTCTCGTAGCCAAAGCTTCTATACGGTCTTCGCGGCTAGGTTGATTCGATCAATTCAGACATACCGGGCTTCGTCTCCATCAGGTAGGTTTCCCGACCGACACCGCACTACTATGCTGACCCCACAAATTCAATACGCTCTCGTGGGTTTGGCTCAGACAGATAATGCTCTCTCATTGCTTATTCAACCGCTAGTTAGCCGTGCTACATGGATTTACCAGGATTATCGAGGACATCATTATCTCGCGCACGACCGTGTTAACTCGGTGTAGCCTTCTAGGCCAATGACAGTGTCGGGCCGCAAAGATCTTCCAATATCTCATACGCCCGGGTCCTGCGGGAGCCTTTCTTTCATCAATGATCCTCCACCGAGGCATCTATCATTGTTCGCTGTATTTCTCGCATCATTGTAGAAGGTGTGGACTTGCATCCATCCGGTTAGCTCAAGTGGTGAGTGACACTGTTAATAACTCATGGAACTCATTCCACAAGCTCCACAAAGTTCTCCCTTCCAAGTCATTCAAAGATTATTTCTCGCACCGCCAGTAATTTTGACTAAGTGGAAAGAATTTGGTCGAAATTTTTGCACCAACCGTTCCATAGTACTTGTGTCCGGTGGTCGGGTCGGTTAGCCAATGCTCGTCTCATCCCGAAAGTGAGTGGGAATAACCGCACCCAGCTCTCTGACCCCGCTATAGATTCGATGTGGCACGCAACCGAGGAAGTTACCAAAATGCATGCCTGATTTCACTGCAGTCCATGGAATTAATATGTTCTCAAGATGATCGGACTCACTTCAATTCGCACCGCTTGCTTGAATCGGGCGGCCGCCTTCGATTGTCGCTCGAATAATCGCCGGAGGTGTAACGAACTCATCTAATAGCATACGGATCGCCCGGCCGTATGAACGGGCCCGGGCGCTGATTGCGTTCGGCTTCGGTGGTCCGCTTTGTTCCACGCCAAAAATCTCGTTTCGTTGTTTTCCATGACTATCGGGCGCCACTGCTCGCTTCTCTGCTCTCGCAAGAATCTATGCAAGGTCTTTTCTCGCTCCGATCACAAGTGTTGGTTAACTCGTTTTGGCTGCCGCATGTACTACTAAACCCGTATCGCAATAACACACAAACTAACAAAACCCACTACCGCATCGTAAAATAACAAAAATAAGAAAAAATTCAGAATATTATCTATATGCTTACCACTCTATATCAATTTGCTTCACTCGCAAGAACGCGCCAAAACTCATGCCATAAACGTGGTGTGTAAAATATGCAATCCACGCCAAGCAAGTGCATGCTGCTCTAAGTAATATAGCCAGATCAGTGTACTTGTGCATCGATCCACGTGGAAAGATAAATTGACTACGCATTTTCGCTGCATACAATATCCGAATGAATGATTCTAAGATGGAGTTTAAATACCGACCGTAACTAAAATATTGGTTTCGGGGTGAATCGATAATGAACCTAGTGTTAAATCTCCCCCATTACATTCGATGGATTATTCTTTCAAAGATGTTGTTATCTCGTATTTGTTTACAATATATCAATGTAGTAAGGTGATCTTACCTACGATATCCTCTCTCGAGGTATATTCGCCTCATCTTCGTGAATAGAATCGAGTATATTCATCTCGACTTCTGTGATTCAGAAATGCTTAATGTTCAACCTCAAAACCACCTTCGTGTTCTAATATCTCTATTAATCTCGAATCGCTAAAGGCTACTCTACCCGCATCCCTCGAATACCCTCATCTCGAACTCGGATCTTCGTTGCAAGTATGTTAATATCGCGATATTATCATATAATTAACATGTGTATAGACAGATGTGATAAACTAACAACAATCGATTAACATGAAAGATTAAATTTAATCCATACTTGCATGTGGTTTGATGTAACCTAGAAAGAAGTTTAGAACATCATGAAGAAAAGAAATAATATGGTAATACAAGAATATCCCCTACGTGATCTAAACAATAATCAAAACAATAAGGAAAACTAATACAAAGATTCAAGGAGATCCTTGAAGTCTGTATTGCAGGTTCTCCAAATCCGTATCTCTGGCCGCACGTCCTTTTATGCCCTAGGTTCCTTGTGACGCCCTCAGACAATGATGAGATCCGATTTTCGACGTCAGCGACGGATGACGCCGCTGGACGCGGGGACGTCAGCGACGCGGGGACGCCGCGCGCGCGACGCGCTATTGACTTCGTAATAGCTGACCTCCACGCCGCGATTTGAGCGACGTCAGCGACGCCGAGACGCCGCGACGCGGCAAAGGTTTCCTCGCCTACCCCTTTATTGCCCAAAGCCTAAAAGATGTTCTTCTTGGCCTCATCAAGCCTCAGATTTCAAAAAATAAAACACTTAATAAGAGATCTTAACACCCAAAACTATATAAATAATGCCAAAACAACATGAAAATGCGAGACTGACGCTGAAAGCGTAATCCGAAAGTGTTTTAAGCACTCATCGTGATGAAACTGTGGATGTAGACAGAGACCTGCATCAGTTAAAGTTTATGTTTCGTGACTCAAAGCAGATGATGGCTCCTGCATGCGTTACCGGTATTATTTCTTTCTCGATCATGATGCATATACATTAGTACCCGTGAGCGCGAGTTCATTCTTCCCAGATCTCGTGCCTTCTTTAGATCGCTTCTAACAGAGACCGTACCATTAGGGGTCGATGAGAGTTTCCCTTCCAGCAGGAGATCCGTTATTCTCAAACAGAGTAGTCAGAAATAGTAGAGTTCTGATTAGGGGACAGGAGTTCCAAACATATTTTGTGGCCCTAGATATGAGGGATTTTGATGTGGTTCTCAGCATGGATTGGTTGTCTCGCCGTAAGGCCATATTAGATTTTTATAAAAAGGAAGTAAAGTTGCATAGGCCAGGGAAATTGGAGGTAAAGTTCAAGGGAATACGCAAAGTTATCTTCCAGTATGATCTTCGCCATGGCAGCGCAGAGGATGCTGCTTAAGGGTTGTCAGGGTTATCTGGCTTATGTGGTGGAGACAGGGAAGGAGGGGACTCTAATGGATGAGATTCCAATTGTTAGAGAGTTCCCATATGTATTCCCAAATGATATTGCAGGATTACCTCCAGATAGAGAAGTGGAGTTCACCATTGATTTGATCCTAGAGACTAAGCCCATTTCCATTCCTCCCATGTGGATTACTATTGCAGTAGTCGAGAGCCAAGGCCCGGGCCAGAGTCATTAGTAAGGGATTCATTTGATCGAGCATATCCCCATGGGGAGCTCCAGTTCTCTTCATGAAAAAGAAAGATGGGAGTTTGCGGTTGTGTATAGATTACAAGCAGCTGAACAAAGTTACCATCTATAATCAGTATCCACTCCCTAGGTTCGATGAGTTATTCGATCAGCTCCAGGGGTCTCGAAAGGGTACTCAAGATGACGGCCTGGGTATCACGCTTGAGGGTGCAGAGGGTATGTTCCTGCAAGACTCCGCATTCAAGACACGCTACGAAAGATTATGAGTTTGCTGATGTACATTTACTAATTAATGCCCCAGCAGCTTTTATGGATTTGATGAATCGGGTATTCCAATTGTATTTGGATAGGTTCGTCATAGTCTTTATCAATGATATCCTAGTGTATTCAAGTAGTCCAGAGGAACATTCAGAGAACCTGAGGACTGTGTTGCAGACCCTAAGGGAGAGGCACCAGCTGCTAAGTAAGTACCATTTCGCTTGAGGTGGTGTTCCCTAGATCATGTGATCTCAAATTAGGGGTGAGTGTGGGACCTTAAAATGGGGGAAAGCCGTGGTAAGTCGAGTCGCCAAAGAATGTGTCAAAGGTCGAGCTCCTTGCCGAATAGGTACTGTGAAGTTTGTTGAAGGGTTCTCCGTGATAGCAAATTTAATCGACTAAGTCGACAAGGAAAGATGTCAAGTATGATCGGGTGGATGCCCACAAAGAAAGTTTTCGAGGAGTTTAAGGGTAGATCGACTTTAGCTCCAGCTTCTGGGCCTTTACCTAACGGAGAGATGGCTCAGGATTTTACAAGTGATGCTTCGGCAAGGCCTTGCTGTGTTTTGATGCGTAATGATAAGGTGATTGTGTATGCCTCAAAGGGGCTTGAAGAAGCATGAGAGAATTACCCTACATGACTTAGAGCTTAAAACAGCCAGGTTTACTCGAAAATACTGAGTACACACTATGTACGGTGCTCCTCAGATTTTACAGATCAAAAGAGTCTTCAATATATTTTTACCCGTAAAGAGCTAAACCCGAGGCAAAGAAGATGGCTCTGAGCCGGGACATGACTGATGCATCGTACTATTGAGTTCCATCCAGAAAAGCTAATGTTGTAGCAGCATGCCTCGAGTAGCGACTGCATGCTTCTGCCTCATGAGATCAGCATCTTCCACCGTCAGCGGATTCGAGCTTTGGCGGGTTATAATGGAGGCTGAGGATTCAAGAGCATTATTAGCCACATTTCATGTTGGGACTTCCCAGGGGATCGATTCAAAGTGTGGCGCTTACAGGATCCACAGATGATTAAGCTTAAGGAAGAGATAGAAAAGGGAAAGAAAGCATAGTTTCAAATCAGAGATGATGGCATGATAGTGAAAGGGCAGAGAATGTGTGTGCCAGAGTATGGCGAGCTGAAGATAGACATTATGGAATAAGCATATTCATCTGCTTATGCTATGCATCCAGGTAGTACCAAGATGCACGTAACTTTCAAAGAACACACCGGGTGGAATGGGATAAAGAAAGAGATCGTGTGTTTCATTCCGCATGCCTAACTCGCAAGAAGTATGCATAGCATTGGGGAGGCTCCGCGAGGAAGATAAGCCATTCCCTATTCTAGTATGGAAATGGGAGAAGATCGCTATGGATTTTGTGACATGTCTTCCATGGACTTAAAGGCAGCACGATGCTATATGGGTGATAGTTGACTAATTGACGGTCCGCTTCATTTTCACCAAAGCACGTCGAGGATTCTCCGAAAAGTTAGCCCAAATTGTATGACGAGATGTTGAGACTTCACGGGTTCCAAATTTTCTTTAGATAGTTTCCAAATCGAGACCCTAATGCTCACATCCGTGTTTAAACACTCGCTTACAGGTGTACTTTAGGTACTCGCTTCATTTCCAGCACACAGCAGACAGATGGCCAACCGAGGACCATTCAGACGCTAGAGGATATGCCGAGCTCAGGTATGGAATTCAAGGGAGCCTGATACTCATTCGCACCGATGGAGTTCGCCACAACACAACTATTAAGCCAAGATGAGATGGCTCCATTTTAAGCGTTGTATGGTAGGAAATATAGGACTCTAGTGTGTCGATGAGGTCAGTAAGAGGACCGGTAGCTCGAAGCTAAGGCAAGTCACAGAAAGGCGAAAGTCATTCATGACAACTTGAAACCCAAGAAGAGATGCATGAGAAGTTAAGTGCGACAACCATCGAGACTCATAGCTTCTGAGATGTAACCAGTCTTCCTAAAGATTTCCCTTGGAAGGGTGTTTTCGAGATTTGGGAGGTGAGGCAGCCATCCGAGATTTATAGTACTTCATGGTGACGCGAACAAGGGCAGAAATTACTGTGTTAAAGTTACTCCCCTGCAGTTGTTCAGATTCATGACACATTTCCATGTGTCAATGTTAAGGAAGTACATGATTAAATCCTTTCACATGTGGCCGAGAGAGCAGCCTGCATTTAAAAGGACAACCCGATTTAAGGAGGAAACACTGTAAATTGTGGTGATCACAAGGAACAAGCCAAGCATGGTGCAAGGTGATTCCCTTTTAAAGTCCCATGGAAGAATTCATGAGAGAGAGGCGCCACTGGGAGCCAGGCCTCAGATGCGCCAAGATTCTCAACTATTTTGGATTGAGGTATTTTCCTCTTGAGTTTAGTTTGCCTATTTCGATGACGAAATGTTCTTAACGAATTTAAGGATTTGCACGCCATCCCGAGAAGGTGCACGGCACGTGTAACTATAGGGTCGCATATGTGCATTATGGCCTTAATTATTTCCAAAGGTCATAATAGTATTTTGAACGTTGTTTTTATGATAAAATTTGTAAAGTTTTCAAAGAATTGTGGTAATCGCAAACCCGAAAAAAAATTAAATTATTAGAAATTTTCAAAAATTGCAAAAGGATAATAATAATAATAAATTGTCATAATGGTTCAAGGAAGCCTAGAAAATTCTCTAGATCTCTGATGACCTAAATGGATTCATACGTTAAATTTGTTCGCCAAATCTAGTAACCTAGAAATGTTTCACAAATTTCGGTATTGCTGAATATTTTTGATATCACTGAGGCATTTATCATGTAGGACGTAAGATTTAACAAATACCAGTGAGCAGAATTGTCAGAATAACTATTTAAAACAAAGAACTGAAAATAGTTAGAAATTCACTTAGAGGAAATGGACCAATGAAGCAATATGAGTCATGTATCCAAATAATAATAATAATAAGAATAAAAAAAAAAAAAGTCCAAAAAAAAAAAAAAAGGCAGTGGAGTTGGGAAAGAGCGTCTAGAGAGAGAAAAAAAGTTTTTTTTTTTTTTTTATTCTCTTCGCTTCTCTTTAAGATCTATAAATCTGACCGTGCTCTTCACTAAGAAAAGGCAAAGCTCTCCACTCACTAGAGCTACTGGCACCAAAATCTTAAAATAAGCCATCAAGCTCCAAAAGGTAGGAATTTTCTACTAAAGGTTTCTTTTATCCTAAAAGTCATTTAATAGCTTGGGATTTGCTTGAGGCCGTGAGAGGTTGTGAAATTTCAGTCCAAAATTTTTTGATCGCAGTGTGGCACTTTTGAATCATTTTCTGACAATTTCCAGTTTAATTTTGGGACTATTTTCAAACAATCCAGGTTGAATTTTCGGGACTGTTTTGGGATAGTTCGAACAGGATTTTCATAATTGTTTTCGCAACAGGTTTCGAGGTTTTGCTTTGATCCCGTGACTAATGTTTTCGGTTTATTTTTCCATCTATGAGTCATTCGTCTTGGTCAGATGATTGCGGGTCTAATACATTGAATGTGTAGGGTAAAAGCGGAGACAGAGAAATTGTGAAGTCGTGCTCAATTATTGTAAACGGAAAAGTGAGTGTTCTAAACTTTATTTTTCAATGTTAGTGTATTATTTTATAAATCGTTTTATGATTCGATCATATGGTTTCACCATAAACTGCCATTTTAAAGCTTATGGTTTTGATTTAACCATATTTTTAAAGCTTATGGTTTTGATTTGTTAAACAATATTTTATAAAGCAAGCAATATGCTTTATTAAGCAAGCAAGCAAACTTATTTTTTATAAGTTAGGCCTTAAGAAATCTCTAGTCTTAAGCAAGCATTACCGATCAATGGTATTCCGTACGTGCACGGAGAAGTTAAGGCATGATTGCATTTCATTTTATATTCGTCGTCAGAAACTTAGTCACATGCATTATGGCATATTAAAGGAAGACTGCGGGCACTGTACTAGAGTATATAGGGTTAGCGCGCTAGCTTATTTATGCGCTGGTTGATGGAGCATTCCACCAAATTTATCGAATATGTGATGCGGACACGAGGCCCTTCCACCTAGCATCAGAAAGACACAGTTTCTCGTGTTTACTGTGTGGTACAAAGAAGCAAGAAAGGCCTGGTCGATCATTATATTTATAAGCATTTTACATACGCCTTAAAATTGACTCTAATAAGCAAGTACATTTTCATTTAACAAAGCTTTAGAAACTTTTATAAGAAAAAGCAAGTAAGGTTTTTTTAAAGTGTTTTGTAAAAGATCATTTTAATAGCTATGACATTTTCGTATAAAGCAAGCATTTTAAAGTATACATTCACGAGCTCTTAGCCTATTACTTTGTTTTTAAAATTATCTTCCTAGTACAGTATGTCGAACACTGACATATCGTGTCTTCCCGATTTCTAGTTATATGCTTGTATTTACTCACTATTATATATATTTGTAAAGAAAGTGTAACTAACTTTTTTGTAAGAAAATAATTTAAACTTGTATAGTTGTGCATATATATATGTACATAGTTTGTTTATGAAAATGTGATGAGATTGGAGGCTCTCAAATAAGTGTTATCGTCAAGTATATTTTAGAAGTGTAAATTGTATTTACAAGTTTTAGGACATGTCATATATGAATCAAGTATGTCATTTTATAAAATCACAAGTTTAGAAAATAAAAATTTTTATATTGTGTTTTCAACAAACAACACGGCTAGCTTCATAAGTGATTCTCTACGCAAGATTTGCCAGAGCTTTTGGGGTCATTGCAGACACGCTACTAGTATGGGTGGGGGTGTGTCAAAAGGAGGATCGATGGAGGTCATAACGTCATCTGCAACGTCGGACTGAACGTCGCCATCTTCGACGTTGGTTTAAGGAGCGACAATGTCGCTTTGAGCTACAGTGGCTGTGAGGGCTCGCGCCCCAGTACCCTACTCGACCCGGAGAACGAACCGGATTCAAGACGCGGTCCTCTTTTTTACGAATCCAAGTACAATTCCTTTTCTCAATAAAACATATTTCAAATACTCATTTGTAAAGGATAATTATCCTTATGAAAATATATACATATATATATCACGTTAACTTAAAGGGGGCCCATCATTTTGTTCTCAATACACATTTTCATTCAATACAGATTTTACGCCATTTGCTCAATTTCCCACCTTATACATTACAAAGATTATAAGTCATTTTAAATATAAAAACATTTACAAACATTTATTAGAGTTCAATTACAACATAGTTTTAATACAAAGTATCAAAAGCGATCACGGGTTTCATGTATGTATGGTCGAGCTTTACTTTTACTATGTGCAGCTTTTGACGATGACTTTGCGCTTACACCTGCCTTTGCTTTCAACTGCTCACTGATACCATGCAACGATAAACAACGCAAAGATTTTCACGCCATTGCTCTATATGCTCTTCATTTCCATTTTTAATACAAATCATGCGACTTCTTCTAAAACAATGCTTTTGAACCTTATCAATGATCACCGAATACTATATGTATATGTGTTCATTTAATATACATTCATTTACAATTCATCGATCATTCCAAATACGACTTTCATATGCAATAACTCATTCAAAACTCAAATCGTGCATTTCACAAATATTCTTATCATTCACCAAACTAATTTAATAATGCTTTCGCGCAGATAACGTAATCACTTATTATCTATCTCCATCGGGTCGCGTCGCATAAAAGGTTTTATAAATACAGCACAGCCCTGGTTTCGTCGCTGACTAATTATTAAAAATCATTTCGCTAATTATCACCGCATCGCTACTTTCCGCCGGGCCATTTAATCGAGTAACACTACATTACTAAGCATAAAGATCAAGCAATGATCCTAATGATATCAATTGATCTTAACTCCATATACTTAATAATATTCTATTAAGGGCATTAAAATCAACTATAGAAATTATAATATGGTACATACATTGATACTCAAATAGCACATTTCAATACTCATGCAATTTTTTTCATGACAATCATTTCACAATCAATTTTCTCAAATCACTTAAAATAAATCAATATATTGTTTTATTGAACTATTTCAATAATTGCAAAACAATCTTTGATACTGAAATAAGAAGAGAATAATAGAGAATCTTAACCAAAAGGTCGTCGGACTCTCGATTCCCATCCTCTAATCTCGACTTCACTCGCTTCCTCAAGTGCCAACCCCTAATCCATATCACAATTAGAGAACAATATTTTTTTGGACTTATTTAGGTTTCTAAGTAGGGTTGTTTTCTACCCAACACACCTTCACTTTTCCATCGTTCTATAAATCTATTTTATTCAAATCGGAACCATCCAATTCGAGCACCCAAGCCCCAGATATCCTAAACATCCCGGACTATTCTATTTTCGGGGCCAAAACCGCACTTGCCTAAAAACATACTCCCTTGCATCGACCGGGTCTAATGGGGTCCAAATTGAATACACTCTATTTCTCAGAAAATTTGTTTTCTGTAAGTTTAGTTTATCTGGGAATTCACCTACCAATTTGATAACCTAAACTCAACTCACAGCCCAAATACCAAAATGTTTCAAACACCAAAATTATATCATAACTAAAACCGTGACTGACTAAAACATAGCCTCACCTTGAAGGATTTTCTAGTCCAATGTGTCCAAATTTGGATACACTTATTTCGTGAGATTTGTTATTCTAGAAATCTACACTCCGGTAGCTTCAAATCACTTAATTCTGATGTCGATTTAATGTTATTACTAAAAAACAAAAACATCGGCTTTCTTTAAAATTTTCACATAATCTCTCCTAAAACGAACATTTCCTTTATACAAAAATTCTCAACACCAATCCAAACTACAATACACCTCAAAACTAAACTAATACAAATCCCAAACCAAACAAATATGGAATTAGGAAGGCTTTAACCTTTGACTTTCTTGCAACTCAAAACCCTAGCCTCCCCTTTTTCCTTCTTCTTACTCCTTCTCTTCTTTTCCTTCACTTTACTCAGAAACTCGACCAAATGGGGACAATCAACCCAACAAGGTTTCTCCTCAAAATGCGAGCCCTAAATTCAAATATGAATGCCCAAATGAAATTCTTCAAGCACTAATTTTGCCTTTATCCCATTTTACGTAAGTAAATGCTGCTTGGCAAGACATTTTAATCATATTTTCTCATTTCAGATAAAGATCTCCTATTCTCCCTATTTGACATTCCACTTCTCAATATTCTCACTTTGACATTTATTCTTTTTCATTTATAACCATTGGGTCCTCATTTGACATTTTTACCAAATTTATTTGACTCCTGCATAATTTTCGGGTTTTTTTCTATCATTTTTTGTTTTTAGCAATTTAAACGCCAAAAAAAAATACCAATTTATTTTATTTTATACTCTAAATATGTTATAAAATTATTAGGGTAATTTCAGGATGTTATAATTGCGGGATTGGTTCGAGTAGCAACAGAGTCTTCACCAACAACCGACCAAAATCCAGCAGAAACCATATATATATTCTAGAAGTTACTTGTTCATGATAGCAGCATATTCGACTGGTGAAACCTGAGCCTAACCCCATCTACCCTACACTGGGCCCTTAGCCCAAATAATAAATTATCCGAAGGCAAATTTGAGCCAAATAATAAAATGATCCTCAATACAATTTTTTCAATTTGATATGAAACAAATGATATTTATATATAGATAATATTTTTTTAAGGGAAATGATTTTTTTTTTAATTTTTATATTAAATACTTCTTAAAATTATAAACTTTTTTATAAAGTTAATCAATTAGATAGGGCACACTTCAAATACAACAATCGAATAAAGCTTGAATTTAATTTTAGATGATTTATTAATGAAATTTTTAAGCCCATTTAAAATAAAGTATAACTTATTGGTTAAGGATCGAGGAAGACATAGGAAAGTAATCGAATTCGAGCTTTCATAAGAACAAATTGTTACAATGTTGTAATGTAAAATGAATGGATTTCAGAAAAATAAAACATTATCATATCGTGTCATGAATGTTACAAATTAACATCAATGGTGACCCATTGATTTAAAACTTCTAAGAAAGACTGATAATATGTACGAAGGTAATTTAAACTAAAAAGTCTAAGCAAAACTCCATTAATCCAACTCCCACATCAACTTGTTGAGAAGTGGCTAAAATTTTGCCTGTCGGTTGACCCTTTAAAATTATGAGGCAAGCCAGTTGTCCCATTCCATCTCAGTGTCCATTCATATAATTTAGGACCACATCCGAAAGTGCCCCCTAAAATGGCAATTCTGGCTTTTATTCAAATTGGGGCTGCAGTAGTAAATATCAAAGAATACAACCTATATTTTGCTGGGATCTGATAATGAATCCAAAATTCTTTTAAAAATAATTGGAATCAAAGAACATGAGCACAATTAATCTCCCATGGACCTATCACTTTCTTCTTTTCTTGTTTTTTTTTCCTATTATGCTAAGGCCAAACTTCCATTAAAAACTGCCCAAGGTCTGTTTTTACCTCAAAGGATTTAGTGCATGAAAAGGAAAGCATGATCAGACCCTACTCCATTAAAGCCAAGGTATGTTCACAGGCTGAGAAATGGTCATTTTTTTCAACCAACTCCACATAGTAAATGAGAAACTTTCAAGTTCTTCATATTGACTTATTCATGTAGCCAATAAACTGCACCTCCATTTCCATAGAAAGGCTTTATTATGAAAGTTTCTGCATCTTAGAAACTTGATTGACTTCATGCCGATATGACCATTTCAAGTCCAAAATGATGCAGTACTGGGTCAAAATCCATATAAATGGGGGTCAATACCCTAACCCTATTTGATTTGGCTTGGTAATAGTTCTATCATATTAAAAACAAAAATCCACATTTTTACATTTTTATTCAATTAATTTTTTTTATATTTATTCACTTTTCACTCAGAGATATAAATATCAGAAGATACGCTTACAATGATTCGAGCATGGATACTCTCATTCCTCAACTCATTCTTATATCATTCGAAATGACTCACGCTTATAAAAGCGTATTAAACATCGCACTTCCTAGTGTCACTCCAAGAGGCTTCTACTGGCCCAAAGTATTGCTTATCATTTGTTTTATAAGATCTCATGATAAGACTTGTATTTATCGCACAAATTTAATTAATATTTTGAAACATTAGAATTCTTTTTATCTTTGAAAAAATTATTTCCTAAATACAATATCTAATCCTTGTGTAAACAATTGGAGTTGCTTACTCCCAAATATTACATGAGAACCATAAATGAATAATAAAAAATATTAAAGAGAAAAAAGCAATTTAGTTATATAGATATTGTTGGAATTTCCGTTAAGAGGGAATGAAATTTCCGTTACGCTTTAACATTTATTTCTGGGCTTTAATTTTTTAAACTTATTGATGGTTTTAATTCTCAATTCATTTCGTCCATTGATTATCTACCGTACCTGAGCCTATATAAAGAGAGAATCCAACTCTCTTTGGGTGTGTAGATTTTACAAAGGGAAAATTCTTTAAAAAATAAAAACTTTGAGATTCTGTCTGATATAGTTGTTCCATTTTCAAGTGAAGAGTACGAACGCCGCTTCGCCCTCACACGACATGCATGCGACGCATGTCACTATCCCTCCGAATATCGTTATATCCTCGGTAAGAGACGCAACGAAATCTCAGTGCTGACTATTGTAGGGCGCAAATCTACTTTAAGTGATTGCAGCAAAGCTCGATCTTTCTCCGACCGTATTTTTCGATTTTTTTTGCAATTTTCTTCTCTCGCTTTCTTTTAATTTCACCGAATTCACAAGATCAGAATAAGTGCCTGTAATTCTAACATATATGATTTCATGAACTTTATTTTATGATTCTATTCTTTATCAAATTCTTAATCTTCTTTTTAAAGGGTCTCATATTTAAGTCTCAAATAAAGATAATTTACTATATTTTATAGAGTTTAGTTGAAAAAAAAAACCCCTTCTTGACATTCTCAAAACTATAAGACTAGGTTTTCCTTTTCCAAAGTCATAAGTCTCCTCAGACAAATTTAAAGCCCCAAACGAGACTAAGTTTTTCCATCATGACTAGGTTTTCCTTAGTCTTTTTCTTATTTCTTTATTTGATTTTCCTCTTGATTATCAAAGCTGGAATCATTGACCCTACATAAAAAAAAATGAAAATATTTATAAATGAAATTCGTTGACTTGGGTCAACCCTATCATAACTTAAATTTAATATTTTGAAAATACAAGAATCATTGACCCTACATAAAAAAAAGGAAAATATTTATAAATGAAATTCGTTGACTTGAGTCTAACCCTATCATAACTTAAATTTAATAATTTGGACAAACAAATGAATACATTTTTACGTAGATGAAATGCCATCTTCAAAATGAAATTCGTTGACTTGGGTCTAACCCTATCATAAATTAAATTTAATATTTTGAAAAAACAAATGAATACATTTTTACGTAGATGAAATGCCATCTTCAAAACGAAAATATTTATAAATGAAATTCGTTGACTTGGGTCTAACCCTATCATAACTTAAATTTAATATTTTGAAAAAACAAATGAATACATTTTTACGTAGATTAAATGCCATCTTCTTTATACTCTTTATACTAGTTAATATATATATATATATATATATATATATATATATATATATATATATATATATATATATATATATATATATATATATAGGGGAGCTAATGTGTGAGTAAGGGGATTTTTGAAAAAGTTTTAATAAGGGGAATTAAACTTTGCCTACATAATCCCTTAAGATTTCATCTATTACCACTATGATATTGTACTTGTAAGGTGGTGAATGTCCCTTGAACTCAATACGTACCCCACTCTTGCCCCTCTCAAGCCATTTCTTAGCATTGCCTTGTTGGAGATATTTGTTGTTATTGTCTTAGGCAAAAATTAAATCATGTTTCATGGCCTGAGGAAAAAACACCTCAAATGTTTTCGTGCTCTAATCTCAATTATAATACGCCGCAGAAAGCCAAACTGCATAACTGTACTTTGGGTGATAATCCGATTTTGATGAGGATATTCTAAAGACCAAAGAGTTGTGATTCACAAGGACAAATTAGAAGATCGCTTGATAATTCTAAACTTATAAAATCTAGAAGATTAAGCATAAATTAATTATTTTTCATGGAAGGGAAATACCCTAAATAAATGACACATGAAATCAACTAGCTTGATTAAAGGATTTTCTATGGAAATACAGATTTTGTTGGCTTGATTGAGCCAAGCAAGAAAACGTGTGATAAGAATTTCTTGGTTCAATTCCATTGGAGGATTATAAATGGAGATCACTTCTTGAAGAAAAAGACAAAAAGCTATAAAAGAAAGTGTTTTTGGTATTAGTATACCAGTTTTGAGGTATGGCTCAACTTTCTTAATGTTGGATACATTTTTATCTCTTGTTGAATGATGTTGGGGAACGATGAGAACTCATTTTATGTTTCATTATGAAATAATTAGGCTAAGAAGTGGTTGGAGAAAGGGGAGTCTTATCTCATATAAGATCAACTTGTAACCTAATTGATATATAATGAAATCCTTTGTATCTAGGCTCAACCCCGCGGATATAGGCTTGGCCGAACCGTGTGACCATTTTTCATGCATATATGTTGATTTGTTTTCATGTTTTTATTTATATTAGAATTACATTATCTCCACAGATGGTTTATGATATGGTGCACCATATTATATAACGTGGTCCAGAACTTGTTATATCAACTGGTGCGCCAACAGACAGAACATCTTCCATAACAAGCAATTTTTCTTTTCAGCCACTGAAAATATACACCATTCTTGCGTCAATAAGAGTGTCTTTTGCTCCTTAATAAATTCTTATTTGACTTGAAAAGGATGTAATTAATCATCAACTTAATCTAGAATACGAGTTAGACACTTCGAGGTATTGACTATTGAAAATGTAAGTTTCAAAGTATTGAAAATGTAAGATACATGTGATCCCATTTTCAACATTGGATGACAATTTTACATGAAGAAAACCCTAATGAGCTGCTCCAATCGCATCAATTACGAAAATTAGATTTTTTATATGTAATACACTTGTTTTTAAGATCTAGGTTAAATGATAAATGGGTGGGATAGGTTTATCAAAGATTTTCGGTTTAAATTCAAGAAAAAATATTATAACGATGTAATACATGAATTAAAAATAACATGCAATACACTCGATCTGTGTTTTAGAGAGAGGTGAGAGAGAAAGAAGGAGAGAGGTGGGAGGTAAACCTTAATAATGAAATTAACACACACATTTCGATCATCTAATTCAAACTCATCTCCGATAATAATAATAAAATAAAAATAAACATATAAATTGCATAACGCTTCAGTTAACACGCACTCACGCATTTCCTTCAAATTTATGTATCTTAAATCCTTGATCTCTTCCCTTCGCTTTATGTATCTTGAAACTCGATCTCTTCTTCTCCTTATCAACTGATATGCACTGTTTTCAGAATTTGACAAGAGCGTTTCTAACCGCATATTGGCGGCTTTATATATAACTTATCGATAGTGAGAAGAGGGGGCCAAGAATACACGCTCAAAAACCTGTTATAAACGTGTAATTCGAATAATCGTTTCATATAATAAATTATATTTATTATAAATAACCGCTCTTATAAATTATATTTATTATAAATAACCGTTCTTATAATAAATTCTATTTATTATAATTTACCTAATCTATCATGGGTAAATATCTTTATACAAGAAAAGATATCAGCATTCCTTTTAATTGGCTAAATACTAGGTTAGTGGGCCACCCACTTAATTTTAACACAAATAACATTCCACTTACCACTAAACCGATTACGAAACTATACGCGATCACGATTTCAATAAACTTCTACCAATACATCCAAAATCATATACCATAATATCAATCGGGCTTTAGATCATAATGCGAATATGGCTGGCCACATGACCATAATGTCATGTTTCCTTCCATGCACACATCAATAACTCTTACTAACCTACCATAACGCCAATACAGACTTGTCTTGCTGTGACAATTCCTTGCTTATCAAAACAATAAAACGTGGCACTCATAATTGAAAACAAGAATAAAATGTAAACAATTTTAATGCGCAAATTGTCAATTACATAACCACTATTCATTATGGATTACCTAAAAGGCCCATCCTCATAACATGTTCTAAATATGCCTGGAGGTAATCCTTAGTTAACGGATCGCCAACCATAAAGTGCGGCCCTGGCAATTGACACTTGTTGTTTCTCGACTCTTTTCTTTAACAACTAAATACTTTAAATCCATGTGTTTCGATCCACTAGAAAATTTGCCATTCTTAGAGAAGAGTGAACAATATGTGTTATCACAATATATTCTCAAGGGTTTAGCACAGAGTCGACAACACTCAAGCCCGAGACAAAATTCCGCAACCATAGCATGACTCTCAAGCTTCCAAAACAAGCAACAAAATCCCGCTCCATCGTGGATGAAGTAGTAATTGATTGTTTTTCACTCTTCCACGATCGCCCCATTTGCCAAGATAAAGACAAATCCTCGGGTCGACTTTAAGCTATCGAGACAACCACCATAATCAGAATCCGAGTAACCTACAATCTCTAATTGTTCAGATCTTTTATATGTGAGCATATAATCCTTTGTTCAGAAGTACCTCACTTCTCTCTTTTCATAGCCCCTTTCCGCAAAGGTTCAACTCCTGATCACTTGCATCTTCCTAACATACCCACAAAGAAAGCCGATATCCGCTCAGACATGTTTGAGCCGTACATCAAACTCCCCATAGCGATGCATATGAATTTTCATTTGCTCCCTTCTTTCCATGTTATTTTCGGGCACCTGGTGATTTTACTTAATTTGTCACTTTCAATATAAAGTAACACCGATGAACATGATCGCATATTAAATCTCTCTAAACCCGATCATATCCTTTCGAGATAAACCTAGCACTTCCTCGAGATCGATCCCTAAAGATCTCTCGATGCCAATAAATATAGTTTGCTCTCACCCATATCAACCATATGAAAGTTTTAGAGAGATATTCTCGTTTCACTCTTAATAAAACTAAGACATCAAGTACAAGAAAATATCATCCATATTACAAGATCGTAATATAAACTGTTCCCCACCTAACTTTCGATATATACACGATCAACAATGTTCTCTTTTAACCGAAAGATGTAATGGTATTATTAAACTTAATATACCATCATCTTCTGGTAGCTTGTTTAAGACCGTAAATCATTTCTTTTAATTTGCAAACTAGGTGTTCATTTCTTTTGTGAACCTTCGTTGTTCCATGTAGATATCTTCATCCAAATTCTAATTTGGGCAATGCACATGATTCCATTTGATGTAGCTCTCAAATCAAAATGAGCTAAGTGCCATGATGATTCTGCTTAATCTTTCTCGGGAAACCGGGAGAATGTATCTGTAATCAATACCTTCGAGTGAAACCTTTCGCCAAGTCCGCCTTAAATCGCTCATTGCCTTTACCGTCACATTGGCTCCAAAGACCCATTTACAAAACAATTATTTTACAACTATTAGGCAATTTATGAGATCCCGCACACCGTTATGGGCCATAGATTTCCAACTCTTCATTCATAGCTTCCATCCATTTACTAGAATCATCACTTTCCATGGCTTAAAACAAACCCATCCTCCTTATCCCAATATCAAAATCAGATTCCCCGTAGAATACAATTCACATAATCATCCAGAATAGCAGGTCTCCTTCTCTTGAGATCTCCTAAAGGTGCCGGTCAGGCTCCATGCGATTTTCAATACATTTTCTCGTGCAATTTAGAACCAACCCTCTATTATGTCATTTATCTTTCCTCAACTTGTCAATTGTGCCGAGGACAATAATTTCGAGGTAAAAGAGCAGGGATATCCACTCTTATTTCTTCCAACATCTACCTTTCTCGTTCATTACTCCCACCACTTCACCATTCTAAGAACTGCATTACCGGTTTCAACTATTCTCACAACGGGAAAGCCAGGGACAATAAATCTATACCCTTCTCGATTTATCCTGATAGCCAATGAAATATCCAGATATCGTTCTCAATCGTTTTTCATGTGGGTTATAGATTCCTCGCTCCGCTGACAACCCCATATATGTATATGTCCTTGCCAGGCTTTCCTACTGCCCATAACTCGAAAGGAGTTTTTGGAACTACCTTACTAGGAACTCAAGAAGATATAGCATCATGTTTTTAAGGTTTCACCCCACAATGAAATAGGTACAGAAGAGTAACTCATCATGCTCCTAACCATTTCCATTAATGTGCGATTATTTTCAACACCATTCTCACGTGGCAAGAGTGTGCATTGTGTAATCGAAAATCTAATGCTACAAGCCAAGGAATTTGGCAAAGGATTCAGATTTTGGCCCCGATTCATCATATCTGCCATAATATTCACCACCTCGATCTGATCTCACAATTTTAATCTTTTTATCTAATTGTCTCTCGACCTCTGTTATGAACATCTCGAAGATGTCAATGGCCTGAGACTTTTCATGCATTAGATAAACATTACCATAACGAGACAGATCATCTATAAAGGTGATAAAATATTTCCTCAGAAACATGGAACGAGAGTGGTCCACAACATTCGCATGAATTTATCTCAAGGAGCCTATTACTCAGGGCACCTTCTTCAGAGTGTTTAGCTTGCTTTTCCTTTATGCAATTCCACGTGATACATGAAAATCACAGTCAAGATTTGTAAAATTCCTTCCTTCACTAACTTCTCTATTCTTTCCTGTAGATGCGTTCTAGTCTTCTCGTACAAGATCAAGAATTTCATTTATTAAGCCACGTTTTGAAACTAACATTTGAATGCAGGTTATTAAAGTTTGTGCAAATTCATGATTCAAGGAAATTTTATATAAACCATCACAAGATAAAATACCGTAACCAATCAGAATAGAATTTAACATCAAACTTAATTGTCCAGAACTGAATAAAAACATCCAGAGCATCTAATTTGGACAAGGAAACTAAATTCCTAGAAATAGAAGGTACATAAAAAGTGTTTAAAAGATCCATCCGATGACCCGTCTCTAATAGTGTTTATAGGTACCAATAAATACCACTCCAACCTTAAGACTAGCTTCCCATATAGAGGAAACCTTCAATTTTCCTTGGTTTCGGGTTGTAAGGAATCCCCGCATTAAATTAGTCACATGAGTTGTGGTCTTAATCAATCCATCAAGTATTTGGAAGGAACTTAGCAAGATTGGATTCATAACATACAAAAGAAAGAATTATACCTCTCTTTTCGAACCAAGCTCGCGCTGATACACTCTTTCACATGCCCTTCGTCACAAAAAGAAGAATCGCAATTTTCCATCGCGACTTAGCTACCTTCCTGTGTCCATTTTTCTTAGGTGGAAAGTTCTTTCCTTTGAATTTCCCTTTCTTCTTCATGACTCCAATGAAGTTACAAGAAGAGTGCTAAGATTATGTCCTTATTGTCTTAATCTCACTTCCTCTCAGATATTTTTATCGGGTGAGCTCATTCAAGTTCCACCGATCCTCATTAGTACATAAAGGATTTTGAATGGAGCAAACCCGTGATGCAAGTGAGCTAAGTGACAACCGTACTGGGCAAGGACCTACTCATACCCATGCCTAGTGCCTTAAGCTACCCTTTCAAATATGTTTAAAATGTGTCATTAATACCTTTCTCGACCATCATATTTCATGGTGGTCAATTCAATCCATCAATGTGTGCTCCGCAGGACTGACAACAAGGCTTGAAGCGCCTCAACAGATTTTTAAATTCCGAGGCAAACTCCTACTGAGGGAGAGAGGTCTCGATATTATTGGCAATAGTCATTCTCATAAACATCGACCGAAATCATGGATCTTGCCCAAAGCTGATTTGCTCCACTTGCTCCCAGTACTGTCATCCTAGCTTCAGGAGGTTTATCCGCACAGTTTCGTGTCATCCAATACGCCCAAAGGAGAATCGAACCCTTTCATACCATTCGTAAAAGTTCGACCCATCAAAAAACATCATCCAGATGCAAGAGAGTGTACTAGCTTTCAACCGTACAAAATGTAACAATGCCTACAATAAGGCCTCAAGTATAAAACAAATGCTAAATGAACTATCGATATCATTAAGATTCTCCTTCGTGAATTTTAACATATCCAAGGTTCACTGAGGAAGCTTAAAACACCTTACTATTTTGTGTCATTTATATGTTACCTTCAAATCATTTTTTACATTTCTAAGCAACACAAAATAAAATATTAATTTAATAATAGTAGAAATTGACTCTCCTTCGGGTTAGTCTCATTCTCCTAATTATAAAGGAGAATTATGTTAATTTTATAAGTCTCCCTTTATTCCTTTTATGCAATTTATAAATACAAGGCTCACTAATTTAGGTTACTTTGGCAAATCATCTAAATTAGTTAACCTTTACATTTATAAATCAATATTTGAATAAAATTTCACAAGATGAAATTAATTTTTATTCAGCTTAAAAAAATCACAATAAGATCTTTAATAATCATCTGATTCAATAATCAATCATAATAAAATAAAAGAAATCGACATTCATCAGATAATTTCACAGCGCTCAAATCAAGGATATACGGACATCTTAAAAGAGAATTTCGCTTTTACGCTCAAATACGCGTGAGGTCGACAATCGGCTAACCGGGCCATGATTCTATATTTCTCCTTTATCAGTTTCTAACTCGGGAAGGGCATTTGCCGCGACTGAATGACCGCACGGCGCCCGAAACGGCCACCGTGACCGACGCCAGCAACAATAATCAGCCATTGATCCAACCAAATAAGGTAATAAAAAAATCTTCCTTCGTTTCAAGACGGTCTTTATTTATTTATTTTTTTATTATTATTCATTTTGGGGCCCATCGAATCAATCGTAGATAACTCAAAATTTAATCTTTATAAAACAACGACTCAATATTTAAATTCAATCTACCTCCGATACCAAATGTAAACCCACGGAAATTAACACACACATTTCATCATCTAATTCAAACTCATCTCCGAGCAATAATAAAATAAAAATAAACATATATTTGAGATACCGCTTAACACGCAGTACGAGAGATTTCCTTCAACCATGTGGGATCTTAAACTCGGGACTTCTTCCTCCGCCTTTATGTATCTTAAACTCGATCTCTTCTCCATATCAAACTTCGACATATTTAATTGTCAGAATCGACAAGACGCTTCTAACCGCATACGGCGCTTCTATATACAACTTATCGATGTAAGCAATAGCACAAGAACGCACGCTCAAAACCGTTATAAACGTGTAATTCGGTAAATAACCTGCTCATATAATAAATTATATTATTATAAATAACCGCTCTTATAATAAATTATATTTATTATAATTAACTGCTCATATAATAAATTATATTTATTATAAATAACCGTTTTATAATAAATTATATTTATTATAAATAACCGTTTTATAATAAATTTATTTATTATAATTTACCCACTCATCATGTAAATATCTTTATAACAATTCTAAAGATATTTATTCTTTAATCATTAAATACTGCAAGAATACTCACCCACTTAATTTTAATGTGGAAATAACAAGGGGGAGAGAGAGAAAAGAGGATAGTGGGAGGGAAGGGGAAGACCTAGAGTCTAGAGATGAGAGAGAGAGAGAGAGATTTTTGTTTTTTTCTTTTCCTTTTTGGTAGCAAAGAAGTCAAGAAAAGGATTATTCTCAATAGTTTATGAATTGGGTGGGATGAGGAAAAGTTGAAAAGAAAGGAAAACTTTAATGAGACCGGTGGGATGTCATAGCAAATCCCGCTGTGAGTCACATGAACCAATGACTCTTGTCTTGGCCTTGCCTGGCTTGGCATTCTCATTTTGACCTCTCCCCATAGACTTCTGTTTAATTCCAATCCCCCCCACCTGCCTTGGAAATATAATTCTCAATCCTGACTTGGCTCTTGGTCAACATAAAGTAGATGTGCATGAAATTCTATCAACATTAATACCTTAACTACTTTAATGCATTAATTTTATCTCAAAAAAGAAAAAGAAAATGTCAAAGATCATGAAAAGGTTGTCATATTGAAATTTTCAATATATATATATATATATATATATATATATATATATATATATATATTTTTTTTTTTTTTTTTTTATGGTGATCAAGCATCCTTTTGTATATTGTGTGATTTTCTTTTTCAAGAGACATTACAAGCATAAGAAAGATTCCAACTACACTTAATAAAATAGCCTACTCAAAATATATTTAAATATTAAATTCACTACTTTAAATAAAGAACTTTTAAAATACACTTCAAACTACAAATTCCCTCTATTTTACACCTAACTTCCAATAATTTAAAAAATAAACATATATATGCAGAGAAAGATGTATAAAGTTTAAAATAATTTAGAGAGATTTTCAAACTACTCCATATTTTCACATGAACCATTTATGAAACTATGAACAGAGAGTTTTATTGAGACTTTTGTTTGGCTACCTAAAGTAAATTTCTGTTATACAAATGTAGAGCAATGTGGAGGACGCCAGATAGACATTTTGATATTTTTTTGCAATTACGTTATTCTATTTATTTATTTAGATTAGTAGATTATTGATGTAATTTAGGGCTATAAAGATCATATTTCTTGTACTTTTATTTTTGCTTATATATGTGATTTGATTAATATAACATGTTTCACTTTTTACATATGTAAATAACGAAATAGACATATATATTGGGAAAGAGACGGCTTGAATGTACATCTAAGTTCAATGGCATATTAAACTATCAAATTTTCTAAATAAAATAACCTTTTATACAAATATTATTCAATATGTTCCTTATCAATATTAAATAGTGATGTCTGATGTTAAAGATTACTTTAAATGTATCTTAATTTTGATTAAGAACATATAATTGAGTTTGACATATATATATATATATATATATATATATATATATATATATATATATATCATTAAGATAATTATTGGAAATAGAAAATTATAAAACATAATATGTTTAATTGAGAGAGGAAACTTGTGCACGTGACTCCACTCACCTACTTGGACATTTCAAGCTAGGGTAATTACAAATATCACAAGGATCACAACTTAGTATTTCAATTGTTATTATTATTTTTCTCCTACAAAGTCAAGAATTAATTAATGAACACAATAAATATAATAGTTGAGAAGGAAGAACTAATAAATAGAGTTGGTCAAAAAAGTTATTCCCTAAAAGAATAAATAAAAGAGACCCACATAAAATTATTGATCACAAAACTTAAGAAGCAAAAATTAAAAAAAGTGCAAGTTACGGAAATCTTGTGAGGTTTGCAAGGACAAGGATTGATGGTGTCAACTGTGGCACGTAGACGTAGTGCCCTAAATGCATGGATAGGGTGAGACATGCATACATTCTTTCAACCCATCAAAACTTACTTTGTCAAACCAACATTCTTTATTCTAAAACAAATATTTTAATTAATTTAATTAATTGATGAGTATGAAGATTCATGATTTTTAAAATAGTTCATCCCTTAAATGATTCGTATGAAAATTTTTAAATAATAATAAAAAAAAAATTTATATCTATTCACTCAGATTATTATATCATACTATATTCTCACACGCATCAACTCGATATCTCTTTATATACGCTACTGCCTAATCTTCACCATTGGGCAAGCCTAGACCTTATTGACATGAATATATTTTTTTTATTCACTTCAAAGAATGTTGGCTAAATTCAAACAAACATGTGATATATGATTATCTAATAATACTGATAGTCATGGTTTTTAATTTCAGTCAATGTGATAAATTTTACAAAATTTAATTGAAATATTTCCAAATAATTCTAAATTTTATTAAAAAAAAATTGAAATACAAACTTTCATCATATTCAGTAATTAAAAAAAAGCACATGATATTTATACCCATGTTTGGGTGTACAAGTAATCAATATATAACCTTAGTCACTGTCTACTAGTAATGAATACATACCCTGCTCGTTTAGTGGAAAAATTAATTTCCCATGATCCATTGTGTACCCCCTTTTAAGGAAAAGGACACTTGTGGCCGTAGACCCAGCCTTCCATGGTTTTGTCTCAATCAATTCCGCAAAGGACTTTTTTTTCTCTTCAAGTTGAATTGAAATTAAAATTTTTAATTTGCTTATAGTTTTTTTTAGGTTTCCATGGCTTTACAAATATTTTTCTTGAGAAAAAAGTGAAATTTCAAATACTTGTTGAAAACATCCATTTAAAAATAAAATTAGTAAAAGTTCATGTATTATTTTCAAGACTCACGGCTATTAACATTGAATGCAAATTAATAAAGATACTTTCAAATTTCAAAGATACAAGGATTAGACGATATACATAAACGACCAGAATATATCACTACAATTTTGATAAACTTTTAATTTTAAATTAAATACAAATTTTAAAAATGTCCGGCTAAACTTTGGATGATGGGTATCATGTTTTGTGATATAATTGATCTATTCACATTTTAATATAATAAAACATATATGATTTTTTTCTTTATATAATTAAAACATATTTTCAATTAATGGAAAACACCAACATTTAATAATTATAATGATAACATTTATATTTTCTTACAAACATAGAAATCAAGTTATAAGAACTTACTCACAATTCAAAACAAGTCAAACTTATCAATGAAAATTTATAATAATATATTTAATATTTTAAGTATGGAATTGGCATAAAGAACACTAGTAAGAATAATAATGAAAAAGAAGTGAATTGTGGTATTTTGTGAAAAAATAATTAAATTGATATTGAAGTCTAATACTCATGGGAATAACTTTTCCCTTTTCAGATTCTAAGAAATGATCTAAACACATTAACCAATGAGGAATTATTTTCTTTTCGATTAAGCCTTCTAAACATGACATAATTAGATTTCTTGCTTTTCTTTTGTAAGAGACACCTAATCCTATTTATTACAAGTATTCAAAGTTTATATTATATTTGTAATCTTAAATAGAATTGATTAAGGATAAACCCTAAAATATTTATTTTATATGTTGCAAACTTCATAGGAATGCTGATATAATTGCAATCTCCTTCGGTCCTTATATGAAATTATTAATGTTAATAGAGATGTACCACTTCAATTTTAATTGCTTCAATTCTTTTGGGAAGTAAGTGAAAGTAACTGAGAAATTAAATAAAAAAGAACCAGGATTTGGAAATCAGTTATAAATGAAAAAGAGAAGATAAAATTAATCAACTTATAGTACCATTAAGTCAATATCTCATTTATATTTAAAGCACTGAAAACATAAATATCTTTTATTTTACAAGCATTACTATTTCATACTATTCAATGTGTCAATACAGTTGATTAATGAATCATTTCTCATACAATTTTATTTACTAATAAACAACATAAAAAGTAGATGAAAAACCCAAAAAAAAAAAATAATTGACTTAACTTTATAGGTAACAAACAAAACTCAGAAATAATCGTTTAATTGAATGGCTTAATTTACTACTAATTTTTTTTCAAATATGAAAATTGCAAGTTTGTACTAGGTTTAGAAATAATTAATATAATTTGTTGGGAATAGTCATGATGTGACATCCTTGAATAAAAACAATAATAGATTCTGCAACTGTTTGTATATTGCCTTTGAATGAATTCAAGAACAAATAATAAGATGGTATTTAGGAATTTAAATATTATTAAGAAAAATAAATAAAAGTTATTAAATATTTTTTATATAATTATAGTTTGATATTTTAAAAAATAATTTAAATAATATAATACTTATTCAAGTGAAATTTTAATGTCTATTTGAAAAATAGAAGGTAATAGATTACAGTTATGGCCTAAGAGTCTATATATTTATAATTATTTTGAAATAAGATATTCTTTACACTAAAAATAAATTTTTGGGCTTATTATTTATGTAACTATTCGGCCAAAATGGCAGTGAAATAGGCTGAATTAATATATCAAGCCTAAACCGAGCCTAATTCAATTCGAGAAAGTTCAATCCTATGAAAATCAACCCATGAAAAGGTCTAGGGGCATTTCTAAAATTTTTAAATAATTTATCAAAGCTGACATCTAAGGATACTAAGACTTTGTCTCAAATAAGGTTTGTTCTCAAAGATACGAGCATTATTGCAAAGACGCGAAGAATTATCAAAGCCGGTGTTTCGCTTTGCCGAATAAAGACTTTAAATGGTAGTTATTTAAAAACAAAGACTCTGAATTAAACGCGAAAGAATTATTAAAGAAGATGGCTGGGAGAAGTTATTCGTGACGTCTATAAGCGAATACTCAACATTGAAGAAGAGACCGATCAATCAACACTCCACAATGTAAACATTTCATCACTGCTTTTAGTCTTTTACAATTCCAACAACCGTCTTTTCAAATTCTGAACTTAGTTTTTCATATTTTCTTTACAAGCATTTATTATTTCAAGCTTTCTTGCTTTAGTATTTTATTTTCAGTTTAATTCTACAATGAAATTTGTTATATTTTTAAACTAATAGATAGCTTTTCTAAATTTTTAATTTAATCCAATTTTCAAAAGATTTTTCGCTTAATTCAGTGAAACTATCACTAAACTAGAAAATCTAGTTTTCTCGGAAAGAGATGTTGATTTCTAAGATACTTAAATAAAATACTATAATTTCCTCAAGACGTCACGCATTCACTAATTCTATGTTTTTGTATGTTCTGAGAAAATCTACGTAAAATGCATATTAGTTTCGCTTCGTTTAAATATTTAATTGAATTATTGTATTTAAAACTTTAAGTACAAAGAATTCAAGAATCTATGTGAGGATGGAATCAATACCATTTGAATTTTATATATATATATATATATATATATATATATATATATATATATATATATATATATATATATATATATTTCAAAACTTTATGCAAAGAATTCAAGAATCTATGTGAGGATGATATCTGATGGGCTTCTGGCCTATTTGGTCGGGCTTATTGCATCCTAGTTACATAGGAAGGGGAGAAGTCTTATAATTTACTATATTATAATTAAAGTTTTTAACAATAAAAAAAATTAAAAATTTATAAAAATTGGAGCTACCATGTTTACATGCTAGGCTTTTTTTTCACAATATAAATATTAAATTTGAAATACTAAGAAACGTCTTTTTTAACATTTATTCATTTTATAATACAACATAATAAAAGATATATTGTCAAAGACTTAACCTTTATCATTTCTTACTTATGTCTAGCGCAATCCTTTAACCTGTAACCCATGCTTCATTGAGTCATTGGCAAAGGCAAACATTAAATTCATTTTTTTCTTTTTCTTTTAAGACTTTTCCTACATAAATACTTTTGATCTTGTACAATTATTTACGGTATCTAAAATTAGACAATTTTAATAATTCTAAATTTTAACAAGCAAAAAAGGTATAGAAAAAAATTTGAAATGAAAGTCTTATTCTTAAGGAAGTAATTAATTAAACTCTAAAACCATAGTCTTCTTTTTTTTCAATTTTTTATGCTAGTCAATTATACTTAAGCAAGGAATTGTGATTTTTTTATTTATCTTATTTCACATATATATTAACGAATCTATACGCATCTTATTTCTTTTATTTTCTTTCTCAATAAAGTCGATTCTATTTACATATATATATATATATATATATATATATATATATATATATATATATATATATATATATATATATATATTTTCGCGATTTCGTTATCGCCTTATTACGCGGGCCAGAAGCATGTCGCTTCTAAGATAACGCTGCTTTTTATCGCCTTCCCGACGCTTATTTGCACAGAAAATATCTCGACGGATAACATATCCGATTGTGGTATAACAAATCAAATCACATCAAGTACTACGCCGTAATCCATAAATTACAAATATTCTAATCAATATAGTAATATCAAATAAATAAACTTTGAGTCGATTCATTATATTATCAACTTGAATGTTATTTCATTATTTATGGTTTTTATCGAATTTGATTATATGTTTTTACGTATGTATTACTAATTTGAATTAATAATTTTTTTTAAAAAGGTAGTAATTAATTTTGGAATTATAAAAATTGCTTTGATATGACACATTTTTCTATATATACCAAAATCACATCTTTAACCTATAGAGTCCACGTACCTAAATGGCACTTCTTAAATATATTAGAAAAAGTTAATTTTTTTTAAAGGAAAAGTTAATTTATTTATATAATGATTATTGTAAATTTCTTATGTTCAAAGTAAGATGATGAATATCAGAACTTTTTTACGTAACATGAGAGTTAAGGAGAACTCGTGCATACAATTAATAATGCTTCAAGTCATACTTATATTTAGATTAATCCTTATACCGAATCGTTATTTAATCACTAAGCATAATAAAGCTTATATCATGTAATTCACAAGCCAGATTCCTAAATTAATCAAAACTTCACACTACTGACAAGCTAGTATAGACTGTCTGGATGGTTGTATAACTTTTTATATATCAAATGGATTAATTTTTAGATAAAATATATCATTTGGGGCTAGATTTTTCATAGTGCCATAATCAAAGCAAAATGTGTTCGTTAAAATACCTAATTTTGTCTTCTAAAAAAATTAATTCAAAACTTCACTTTAAATATAATAAAAATATTAAAACAAAATTTTTACAAGTTATGGTTAATCATAAGGAAATTAGAATTGAACAAAAGAAAAACAGTAAAAATGATTTATCATGAAAAATGCAAAGAAAATCATATATGACTAATAAATTTAAAATGTTATGTACTTTCAAACTATTTATTATTTATATAAAATTGAAATAAAAAGTGAAATGTATTTAAAAAATAGAAAAATGCTTTGTTATTTTTATTCATTTTAAAAAATTTAACTTTTTTTTACTTTGCATTATGTCGTTGTAATATTTTATTATTAGGTTTGAAAGATCTCATGTAAACGCATTGCACCCTTTATCACTTTTAAACTCTTTTTCTTTAATTCATCATTTCTGTTTTTTTAATTGATACCAATGATCTATTTGGTAACTAATTAAATAGGTTTATAGTTATTATTTAATGACTTAAAAATTAAATTATACTTAAATTTATTTTTTTTAAGCACTATTTTTGTTTCTTTAAAAAAAAGTACTAATTTTATTTATTTATTTTTATATCTATTTAATTTGTATATTACGTTGTATTATTCTATTGTTATAAGGATGAAGGATTAGTACCTCAAACCTTCCACTCTAGCCAACAAAAGTACCTATATTATTGGGTTAAAGGGCATTTTTGCCCCTCAATTATTGCCTAAGTATCAACTTAGCTCAGCAACTATTTTTTTTTATTGTCATTTCTTTCCTTCAAGTATGAGTTAGTTGGCAACTTAGCCCCTCAACTTTTTATTTTTATTTTTATTTTTTATCATTTTTTACTTTATAGTATTTAAAATTGATAATATTTTGCCTCCTTCTTTTCACATGAAAAAAGAAAAAAAAAATTGAATTGTTTGATAAAATTATGTATTTTTATAATTATCGGACTATAATCCAAGATATTCATATATTTATTTACTACATTTGAATTTTAAAATTTAAGAAAATGTTTTATAGTATACTAATTTGACAAAGAAAAATTCAACATATTATATGTTTTTACATTATTTAATATTTATAGACAAATAAATAAAATGACTTAAAATAAGTGTGTAGAAATAAAATATTAAGTTTAAATATGTTTTTAATTTATTTTATGTTTTTATGCATCAGCTTCATATGAAAATAAGGGAAAAAGTTATTAGTTTTAAACACTATAAAACTAAAAATGATAAAAAATTAGTTGATGAACTAAATTGATTCATGAGTCAAAGTTGAGGGACAAAATGACAAGAAAATAATTTAGGGGCTAAGTTGACAATTGAGTCATTAATGAGGGGCAAAAATGTCCTTTAATCCTATATTATTAACTTTAAAAGTATTTTAAATCATTAAATTGATATATTTATCTTCATAGACTAGAGTTATGGTAAAAGAGATTAAGTAATAATGAAGTTCATCAAATAGTAAAGGAGTTAGTTGTGTAGGTAAGAATATGCTATAGAACTCCACAAGCATTGCTGAAATATCAAAACAAAATGAAAACAAAACCCCTCACTGAAATTAAAATGAAAGTAAAGTTGCAGGTTGTGGGTCAAAACCTTAAAAATATTAAAAACATTACCATAAATTCATCGCTCTTAAATAAAAATAAATAACGATAAATATATACAATAATTAATATATAAAATTATCAGCCTAAAACAATATAATAATAAGAAACAAACTTAAATAAATAAATACTGCTATAATACTATTATAATCAAAGACAACCAATGCAATTAAATAATACCAAAATAATAAAGCACAACTTAATAATTATACGGAAAAACAACTACAAAGTATCAAATAAAAACTCATGCCTTCTAATCTTTATCCTCATCCTCATTATAAGGATTACATTGAAGTTATCATTTATTAATTAATTGGGACGTTATAAAACATAAATTTCTATTTACGTTTCGAATAAAAATATTTTTTTCTAAAATGCATCTCAACTGTATAATAATTAAATATCCTATTTTGTTTAAAAATCTATCCTACTGAAAATATATAATCATATTAGGAAATAAATTAGTATATAATTTTTGTTAATTATTTTAAAATAATATTGAGTTGTTATTAACACTAGTTTAAGTAATAAATTTATTTAAAAAAATACAAATAATTTAATTATTAAATTTAATTTATAAATCCATAACTTCTTATTTTTATAAAAACATATATGATTGATAAAATTCAAAGGATGAATAAAAAAATGAAATTGTAAATATTTAAAATATGATTAATAAGATAAATAAAATGTATTTTTAATATTAAAATCGTAATTTATTTAATTCAAACGGATTCTCAGAATTTTCATGCAAGATTTTTTAAATATTAAATTATCATATAAATTATATTAAAAGATACATGAAATTAAAATAAAATAGTTAAAATTAACAAAGTTTAATATATTAATATATTATAATAATATTTATTTTAAAATCCTTTATGCTACAACAGTAGATAAATAAATATCAAATTTTATATTTAATAATCAAAATCTAATTACTTAAAAATTAAATAAAATTTGGTGACACCCGGCCATCCCGCCAAACCCATACTGACACGCCAAACGGACGGGGCTAAGCTCGACATACGCCATAATTTATCTCTGATCTTAAATTTATAATCCAACCTCGTACCTCAGGCTTAAAATAGCCGACCATCGGATCTAAATTTCTATATCGCGCCCCTCTAAATTCACGACCATTATTCTCTCCATAAGACGCTAAAAATAAAATTTAAAGAAAAAGAAGGCATTCAAAGAAGCATGCATGATGAGGCCCTTAAGACCTGGCTCATGTGATAAAAGGGTGGTTGAGTGTCCGGGAGGTCTCATACTTGAGTCTCTATAAGAATATAGTACATATTATAACAACGATGTAATCCAAAATAAATAGAAATAACAAAAAACGAAACATGATGAGAAACAGTTTTTTTCTTTTTCTGTTAATTCAGGGGGTGAAGAGAGATGATATATAGCAAATAAAAGGGACATATGCGGTTGGGGATGGGAGCGGAAGGCAAGAGAGGCATGAAGGTAGTAAATAGGGTTTGGAATGCAGAGCCTGCATGACTCAGAGGTCATTTAATGGGGGAGAATGCAGAAAGAGGTCATGGGGGAGAGAGGATTAATTTGTGGTTGAGCTTCTTCTCAATAGGAATCTAGGAAGACCACACTATTTATAAAAAAAAACACTACCCTCCAAAGTACCAAACTTATTAACCAGTCCAATTGGCATCCCCATCTTGCATGTTTTTAGATTTTTTTTAATTTTTATTTATTTATTTATGAAATATTTGATGGTTATGGTTATTATTATAAGAAGTGAATAAATATATAAAAAAAGTTAAAATAATCTTAAACTTGCAAATCTAACCATGCTCATGTTTTTTATTTTTAAATTCAAATAACTAATTTTGAACAAAAATGTCTTTACTGTATGTATTTACATATATTTTTTTTTAAAGAATGATTATTTTTATAGGAAAACAATGAAAGTGTTTTTATTAATGGGTGAAAATCGATTGCCAAGTTAGATTTTTTATTTTTTTAATGTTCATTTATGCTGCCTCTGACCGCACACACCAAAAATACACATTCAATAATAATATATATATTTACTCCACTCTATTCAAATGATAAACCACAAAGACATTAAAACTCACATATAATATAGCTTACATTTCTCCTGGGCGCCAACCTTAACTTTGCTAAGTTTGTAGAGATAACCATCTCATCTATACGCTCGGTTTAATATCATGCTGGGATTTAAAAATAATAATCATTTTTGTAAATTTTTATTTATTTATTTATGGAATATTTGATTAAAATATCATTTTTAAGTACTCTTAAACTTGTAAATCTAACTTTTCTTTTTCTTCCTTTGAAAAATAACTCATTTTGAATAAAAATGTTATTTCTTTTCAAAAAAAAAATATGTCATTACTATCATATGTATTTACATATTTCTTTTAAAATAAATATTTATTTTTATATGAAAACAACGAAGGTATTTTTATCGAAGGTAAAAATGGATGGAGTTAGGCCTAAATTCAATTTTAGAGCCGAGCTTTTGCAACGAAGCCTGTAACAAAGTAAAGTATTAAGGCTGTTGAACGGCTATAAGAAATTAATCCCTTGATGAAAAGGGTTGTACTCTTGTGGGTAGCCAAATTTGAGAATTAAAAATTAATTTTAGAGTCTTTGATTTTCTCTGTTTTTAATAAACAATTTGGGATCCCCATATACTCAAAAAAAAAAAGACTATTTATTTGGAAACAAAAAAAGAAAATAAAATATTTCACAATTAAATATAGAAAATAATTTTTTTTCTTAAATATGTAACAGGTTATTTGAGAAAAACTTTTAATTAATTATTTTAATGACTGTTTAAAAATAATAATACAAATATAGATAATAACTAAAATTAGGGTTTTATATAAATATAATATATATATATATATATATATATATATATATATATATATATATATATATATATATATATATATATATATATGAAACTTATTTTTTATATAAAATATTTTACAAATATTTTTAAATTCCTAAAACAAACTTTTGGTCCATTAAATAAAGTAGAAATTGTAACGGCAGCTGAGATGAATAGTCAAATTCAAACTCACCTCATTTATTAAAATAACGTGTCTGGGAATTTTCTATCTACTCTTTAATATTTTTTTTTGAATTTGTGCCCCAAAATGATCTTAATTTTTTAATTACTGTGAAATAGTTATATTTGTAAGTAAATAAAATGTTACGTTTATTTATAAGTTATTTTATTAATTTTGTTAATTATATATATATATATATATATATATATATATATATATATATATATATATATATATATAGAGAGAGAGAGAGAGAGAGAGAGAGAGAGAGAGAATAACTAAATTAGGTTATATATATATATATATATGAAACTTATTTTTTATATAAAAATATTTCACAAATATTTTTAAATTTCCAAACAAACTTTGGTCCATTAAATAAAGAAATTGTAACGGGGAATAGTTTAGATGAATAGTCCACCTAACTCCACCTCATTTATTAAAATAACGTGTCTAGGAATTTTCATATCTAATTCCTTTTATTTATTTACTATTTTAATTTGTGCACCAAAAAATGATCTAATTTTAATTACTGTGAAATAGTTATATTTGTAAGTAAATAAAATGTTACGTTTATTTATAAGTTATTTTATTAATTGTTATTCTAAAATTATTTTTATATATAATTACAATATATATTCCAACCTGTCCTACGTTTTTTTAAGATTTCAAACCTATCAAATCCTATTTACTTTAAATTCTAGTGATGTTAGATTTGAACCTGTCTAAGTAAAAGAGGGGATTTAATGAACGAGTTCCTGCCTGAGTTTGATATGAGATAAGATTATAATAATATAATACAAAGTCGATAAATGTGTTAAAATTTAATGACAAGCATTAGTTATGAGGCATATCTTAAAAAGAAAAAAGAAAGAAAAAAAAAAAAGTCCTTTTACCGTACCTAATAAAACATCATATAACAGTTTCAAAAATTATTTTCCCACACAAAACCTAATATTTTCTTATGTACTTCGAAAATTATATATGGAAAGTTAGAGAATTGTCACATAACGCATCCTCCCAATTATTTAGAGCCAAAATTTCTTTTTTCACAAACTCAACTATATGTCGACGTAAAAATATCAAAAGTGAAATGCTATTCTCAATCAAGAAAGTTGGAAATTATCACGCTATGTTGCACATATTTTTGGTCACAAAAAAGGCCACATTTATCCTATCAACCAATATCTTATCTTAATTGAGAACAAATCTTTTAGAAAAAGGGAATGAATTTGTCATATATAGGATATGGTTTAGTGTCCAAAAGAGGCCTAGCGTCACTGCAAATTTAAATTTTTAGAGCCATTTACTTTTTGAAAGAAACTAAAAAATAAAATAAAACTCAAATGATACCCTTGGTTGCATGCCTCCTTCATAAACTCAACATTCTAACAGAAGTAGATGGAAGGGTGGGCCAATCATCCCCTCACAATTAATATTCAAGGGTTTTTCATTCTTTAGCATGGAATGGTGGCCAATTGTCTTATCTTTGCACACATTTTTTGACCCTTTTTATATAAATTCATTATTTTGTTATTTATATTCAATAAATTTGTTAGGGTTCATTAATTAAATTGAAAAAATATTTCTAAGCATGTACTAATGAAGTTTTCATGGTTAATTATGTATTAGAGCAAAAAAATTTCGATCCTCTTTACCATAATCAATGTATTATACTTAGGATTTATGAATTTCAAATTTAAACTTTGGAGTGGCATCCCATAAAATAAGAAAAACATTGGTTTACATTGTCAAGAAACTATTTTTTCGATGCTTCAAATCGATGTTTTGAATTATTTGCTTCGAGAAAAAGAAAACGTTACATGAGATACTCATATAGTATATGATCTTAAAAAGGGAAACTAATACAATACATTCACTATTAACAAATTTCCCTTGTATGCCGTAATTTTCTTTTTATTAAAACAAGATTTTTGGAACCTCTTGTTCTAGTATTTTGGAACAAAATAAGAAAAATTTTGCAATTTGAATGTCCTCAAAATGAGAGAAGGGCCTGAAAATTTCACCTTATCTTTCATAGTATCCCTAATGACCTTGAAGTTAACAACATTCAAGGAAGCTTGTAATTAGAGTCCATGAAATACTACCGTATATGAAGCTTTGACAATAAAGACAAAATTTTCAATATGTGCTGGGCTTATCTTAAATGTGCATGACTTATTGTTTACCATTTCTTCCCCAAGATTTCAAACAAGGCAAACTGATTCATTAGGAGTATCCTCCTTGATATAACCCATCAATTAGACATGGCATAAGATAGTAGATGTGATTAATTCCAGTCCTTTTAGGGCAATTATAAGATTAGTATGTATAAGTTGGTTGGAGTATCCACAATTATACAAAAAAAGAAAAAGAAAAGATATGAATATATATTTTTATGAAATTATTGACATGAATTAATACAAAGTTTGAATAATTATGTGTGATGTTTTTAAAAAACATATCATATAAGATAGTAGATGTTTTCAAAACCTAATCAAGAAAGAAATAGAATCATGTTTGAAGTGAGTGGATATGGAAAAAAATTTTAGAGGTTAGAAAATTTGGTGTTTGGTAGCCGTCATTCGTTTCATTTCACCATAATAAACTCGTAGATGAAAATTAAATATCAGATGCTCGCTCTTCCATCTCTCTCTCTTCTTTCTCTCTCTCTTTCATCACAATTACACCTCTCCACCATAAATGCTATTGCACCATCTCTATACCCTCTGCAATTACTCCCCGCTGCCACATTTTTCTCCATCCGTTCCCCCTTTCTCCTTCCTTTCCTCCCACCTCTCTCTCTCTCTCTTGGTTCTCTCTGTCTTCTTCTCCTCCTTTTTCTCCTTCTTCTCCATCTCTATCCGTAACGCCTTTTTCTCTCTCTCTCCATAAAAGATCCATAACGTCTGGTTTCTCCGGCGACGGGGGCTCTCTCCGTTTTACAGTAAGGCGGTGTATTCTATATCTTCTATATTTTTGGAAGTTTTTTTCCTTCCATTTTTACTGTTTTTACGTTTTATTGTTTGGTCTTTCTTTGCAGAGAAAGGGTGATTAGGGCATACTTGGATTTCCTGAGATCTTTTGGTTACAATTTTTTTTTTTTTTTTTTGTTTTTTTTGTTGGGATTGGTCTGGATTTGGAAGGCGGTATCAGAAAACTTGTCAAATTGTCAACCCTACCCGCTTTCTAGTGGGCTGGCACGTATTAAGAGATAAGACTTTGAGACCTTTTTTTCAAAGGCAAAAAACCATAGTCAGCACTGCCTGTTTTTTACTTGTAAGAATCTCATTTGTTTGGTCAGATATATAGCTGCAGAGAATCTGCTATAAGACCCATTACTATAGTATAACAAAAAACTCCGAAATATGCCGGCCGGAATTATGATTCCGGCGACCCATATGCCGTCCATGATGGGAAGAAACGGGAATGTTGCTGGATATGGATCTTCCTCAGGACTCTCTCTCGGCCAGGTCAGGCTGGAAAAATCCCCTTTGATCTGGTTTTTTCTTTTCTTTTATTTTCTATCTCCGATTCTTTGACAAATCTACATGGGTTTTCATTTTCTAGGACGTTGGTGGTTGTTGCATTAATGGGTTTCTTTCTATTCGTTTTTTTATCATCCCCTTCTCCTCTCACAACATTCCACACAGCAGATCTTCTTCCATTACAGTGAAAGACTTCAAAAAAAAAAAAAAAAGGCCGATTAGGAGCTTAGTGATTATCTATTAGCATTAGCAACACACTAATTTTCTAATTCCAGCAAAATCCTTCTCGATATTCGAAAACCGCGTAAAGTTTTCTGCACACACAGAGGAAAAGTGAAAAGAGAAATTTCGGACCTAAAAATATTTCTTTTTTTTATTCTTCTTCTCTGTCTCCTCTCTGGTGCCTATCTGTTTTTTATTTTTTTTAAATTAATAAAGAAAGGATGAATAGAGAAGTAGAAATATTTTTGCTTTACAAAATAAGGTCTGTTGCTTTGTTTTCATATACAGACATCAAATTAGGGTTTTCATCTTCTTTCCTTGTTGTATGTGCAGATCTTCATCATCTAGTTTATTTTATGAAGTGGAAATGTTTTTGGTTTTGCTTTCTTTTGAGTGGTAATTTCCATTCTGTTGTTAGATTGAAAAACCATAAGCTTCGGAATCTTAAAAGATCTGTAGAAATGTTCCAGCCAAATTTGATGGACGGTGCTGGTCAGCTTCACCCACTCGACATGACTCAAAACACATCGGAGAGTGACCTCGCCCGGCTCCGAGACGATGATTTCGACAGCAAATCCGGCAGTGAAAACCATGAAGGCGCCTCCGGAGACGATCAAGATCCCAACCAACGCCCCAAGAAGAAGCGATACCATCGCCACACTCAGCATCAGATCCAAGAAATGGAAGCGTAAGTTCTAAAACCAAAAATCTACCAAAACTGATTTTTTTTTTTCTTTCTTTTTAATAACCAAGCATCACTGATTTTTCTTTTCTTTGTTTTTGGACTTAGTTTCTTCAAGGAGTGTCCACACCCAGATGACAAGCAACGAAAAGAGCTGAGCCGGGAACTAGGGTTAGAGCCCCTGCAGGTCAAATTTTGGTTCCAAAACAAGCGTACACAGGTGAAGGTATAGATTTTTTTTCTGCACATTCAATGCTCGGGCTGTCCTTATCTTATTAACCGGGACTAGGTTTGTGGTTGTGGTAATAGGTTTTATGTTGATGTCTATATATTGTTACAGACCCAGCATGAGCGCCATGAGAACACACAGCTCCGGACTGACAATGATAAGCTTCGTGCCGAGAATTTGAGGTACCGGGAAGCTCTGAACAACGCCTCCTGTCCTAATTGCGGTGGCCCAACTGCTATAGGAGAGATGTCATTTGATGAACATCAGCTGAGATTGGAGAATGCTAGGTTGAGGGAAGAGGTGATGAATATAAAAGATACAGGGATTCAGTCATTTGTTTGTATTTATAGAACATTTTCTTGAGGTTTTAAAGCTTGAATTTTTTTTTTTTGGTTTTCAGATTGATCGAATTTCGGCCATTGCAGCAAAGTATGTAGGCAAGCCAGTAGTGAACTATCCATTGATTCCTTCCCCGGTTCCCACCCGTCCTCTTGATTTAAAAAGGAACTTTGGGGCACAGCCAGGATTAGGAGGGGAGATGTATGGAGCCGGAGACCTTCTTCGGTCAATTAATGGACCGACTGAAGCCGATAAACCGATGATAATTGAGCTTGCAGTTGCAGCTATGGAGGAGCTATTCAGAATGGCTCAGATGGGGGAACCCTTATGGCTTCCGAGCCTTGACGGCACAACCACAGAACTAAGCGAAGACGAATATATAAGGACATTCCCTAGAGGTATCGGACCGAAACCTGCAGGATTTAAGTGCGAGGCCTCGCGAGAAACCGCTGTTGTTATCATGAACCATATTAGCCTTGTTGAGATTCTCATGGATGTGGTAGGTTTCTTATTATTTCCTTCCATTGAAGATTAGATAGATATTGAATGCTGAGCAATATTCATTGTCCTGTTCCTAATTCACTTTCCAAACCTATGATATTCATTTCTTAGAACCAGTGGTCCACTGTGTTTTCCGGCATTGTTTCAAGAGCTATGACCCTGGAAGTACTATCAACTGGAGTTGCAGGAAACTATAATGGAGCCTTTCAAGTGGTAATTATATTATAGAACTTGAATATTTTTCCTTAATCCCAACAATTTGTTCCTAATACATGCGCTTTCTCTTTATTTTGCAGATGACAGCAGAATTTCAAGTACCTTCTCCGCTTGTTCCTACTAGAGAGAGTTACTTTGTGAGGTACTGTAAGCAGCATGCTGACGGAACTTGGGCAGTCGTGGATGTTTCTTTGGACAATTTACGCCCTAGTCCAGTGGTGAGATGTCGAAGAAGGCCATCCGGATGTTTAATTCAAGAAATGCCTAATGGATATTCAAAGGTAAAGAAAAATGTTCATATCTACATGCCAATGAAAACAAAAAAATTTACTCTAGACAGTAGTTAATTTCACCTCATCAATACTATTCTCTCATTTAATTTTCCTGATGGCTTTTTCTGCCCTAGGTTACATGGGTTGAGCATGTTGAAGTTGATGATAGAGGTGTTCATACTATTTATAAGCAGTTAGTTAACTCTGGTCTGGCATTTGGGGCAAAACGTTGGGTTGCTACTTTAGACCGCCAATGCGAACGTCTTGCCAGCGCCATGGCGACGACCATTCCTACTGGTGAAGTTGGCGGTAGTAATTTCATTTTGTTGTACTTTTCCTACATGAAATTGACATCATGAAGACCAACACCAAAGAATTTCCTTGATTTTCTGGACTTAGGCAAATAAACATATTTAACCTGGATTATTACAAACTATATAATTGTTTCATTCCACAGTGATAATAAATCAAGATGGGGAGAAAAAGTATGCTGAAGCTGGCTGAAAGAAATGGTGATAAGCTTTTTGTGCTGGAGGAGTGCTCATCGCCATACATGGACGACAATTATCTGGAAGTGGCGCCATGATGTTAGGTTATGACCAGGAAGAGTGTGGACGATCCAGGCAGGCCTCCTGGGATTGTGCTCAGTGCTGCAACTTCATTCTGGCTTCCAGTTCCGCCAAAAAGAGTATTTGATTTTCTCCGCGATGAGAATTCTCGCAGCGAGGTATGATTATTGAAGATTAAATGTTAAACTGTATGCAACATATATTAACTATTAATTTTTGGGATAATTGGATTCGTGACTAATTTAATGTTTATCCTAATTACTTCATTTTATAGGACTTATTCAGAAGTCACTGGCATTTCTCTTTTTCCATTTAGTCCTTGGTTGGCTTGAGTATGCAAACTACTAGCTGATCAATATGTAATTAGTATAGATCACCCTTATAATGACTTGAAGTTATTATGGCTCAGGAAATTAAATGAAGTATCCTTCCAAGAATTTTTAGCTTTTGATCAATCAAATTTGCTTACATTATGCTTTGAAATAATGCCATATCATGAAGCATTGCCTATATTGAGCTTTGGATTTTAATATATTTATATATAACTTAACATTCCAATAAACATAAATTGCTAGCAACAGTTGGTTAATTGTTTGCTTCCATGCTAAATAGATATATGATGCAGACAATTAATTGGCATCAGTAAATTATAGGGAGAAGCCATAAATAAGTGTATTTGAATGGATTTGCGCGGTCTAATTAATAGTAAAGAGGTGGACAAAGTAACGCCTTTGCTCTTAAATTTCGGTTAACTTAAATTATTCATGTCTTGGTTTTATCTCCATTAATACCCGCAGTGGATATCCTCTCAAATGGTGGAGTTGTTCAAGAAATGGCACATATAGCTACACTTGGTCAAGACACAGGCAACTGTGTATCTCTTTTAAGGGTAAATGTATGTTACCATTTCTATATTTTCTGTCATTCAGACAATATTGGTCTATCCATAACATGCTTAACCATTGTGAACACTTGTAGAGTGCAAATTCAAGCCAGAGCAACATGTTGATATTGCAAGAAAGCTGTACTGATTCAACAGCCTCCTTTGTGATCTACGCGCCTGTCGATGTTGTTGCCATGAACATGGTATTGAATGGAGGGGATCCAGACTATGTTGCTCTTCTCCCCTCAGGATTTGCAATTCTCCCAGATGGAACCACATCCCATGGAGGAGTCGTCGGCGAAGTTGGATCAGGAGGATCACTTCTAACGGTCGCGTTTCAGATATTGGTCGATTCAATTCCAACAGCAAAACTCTCCCTAGGCTCAGTTGCTACTGTCAACACTCTTATCGCTTGCACTGTAGAAAGAATCAGTCGCGGATCCCAGGAGAATGCATGAACTGCTGTTTAAAACTAGGTGAGTTTTCAATCTTAGTATAAAATTCATGATCCTCTGAAATAAAATTTCCTGCTCTTGTAGATTATTTCAGTTTTCAAGTCTCAAGAAATTAACCACCCTGTGATTCACTGTTTCAGTCAATTCTATAATTGATTACTTTTGTTTTGGCTGCTGCAAATCAGGAAATTAAAGAAGTGGAAACCACAAGAAATGAATATTCCCTCATATCTTGTACATTCATTAAATGCATTTATTTCACCATCACCGAGACTTATTTTCTTCTGTATTTCAAGATTTATTCTCACAATATTTGGTAAATGTTGGTGCAGTTATGAACTCAAGAAGAAGAAAAGGAAAGCAGGAAAAGAAGCAAAGGTGAGGAGGATTTTCAGCCTTATAGAAAAGATTATATGGCATGGGGAAGAAGTCAAGAGCGCACCTTTCATCATCCTATACTCTCTGATCTCAAGATGGAAAAGATAATTAGCTTGTTTCATTTCGGGTTTGCAAGGATTCGAGGTTCGGGTATTGACTTCCCAAAGAAAATTACAATATGAGTTCCATATTTAGTTATATATATATAGGTTTGAGCTTCCCTTCACCTTTTCTAACTTTGTCAATTAGGGTTAGGGTTTTATTATTTAGGGTTTTAATACTTCCTTTCTGTCCAGTCCTTTTATCCTTCTTCAATCTCTCTTGTTGTTTGTGTGTGTCCTTTTCTTCAAGTCAGGTTATGGAGCAACACTCACAAGTTGACATTGGCTTCTGTTGCCCATTTTAAGAGCTTTTTTGGAAATGGATTAATGATTGCTTTATTATTGGCTCCATGTTCTTTTTTAAAGATTTTGCTTTAATTCCTATTTAAAAAGTATATGCGACCTGCAATGTTAAATATTGGGTTGTTTCCCTGTTCTCTTCATTAGTGCAAGGCAACAATGGCCAGTAATTTTGAAACCGTAGTATGGAATGTAGAACTTTGATTAATTAAGATCAAGAAACATACAGTCACCACATTTCTTGGAACCCTAATTGCCGATATTGGAGGGTTCTTATCTATTCAGTGGTACGCTAATTTGCCATCAAATATACATATACAATAAAGTATTATGTAATTGAAAGCCTAAAAGCTTGAGGGAGACAAGAATTCTCTAACCCTAAATTAGTCTTTAAATCCTTAAATCCATATCTGTTCCGTACCTATCTCAGTCAACCCAATAGCCCTTAAAATCACAAAACCGATACGTCTAAATCCCTTAAATCATCTATCATGTTCTGTCTCTGCATCAAAAGAATAGAACAAGAAAGATGTGGTGTTAATAGAATCCTCCCTTCGTACAATGGGATTGTATTAATATTACTATATTAATTGCTGCGAAAGTAAGATGTAATTTAACGTCGATATTAGCCAAACTCGAAATACCATTAAAAATCTCAAAGTCAATTTGACGTTTTTTTTCAGACGTCGAAAGACTAAAAATACCAAACTACTCGAACCTCGACTGACAAAACTTAAATCAATTAAAAAATTAATAAATAATTATACTTAAACTCAACTCAAGTTCGACTGATTAAACTTAATAAATTTAAACTTAACAACTATAAATTATCCATTAAGCTCCACTGACCTCTACAGCCTGCAAATATAATATCGCTGATATTCGAACTCTACCTAAACAAACTACTGATTCGACACTCTTGAAATGATCTGAAGATTTTACTAATGAATTTGACAATCAGCCAGTACCACGCTTGTGAATTTCATATGAGAGTAGATTATTGGAAATAAACCAAAAATCATGCCCAGAAGCAAACCCGGAAAATCCATAAAGAATCATATGGAGTGAAAGATTTTGAAAACCCGAATATGATCAGGCGGTGACATTGGAGCAAGTTTGGAAGAAATTGACTGCTAGGGCTTCTAAAGATATTGCAAAACAAGAACTGCTAGACACTTAAATGAAGGGGTGACTAATAGTGACCACTGCCTGCATATGCAGTCAATGATCATTGTACATACACAGCATGTGCCATGTGGTGGCAAACCATTTATAATATGCTGGCTCTCTTGTCAGTGTGCCCTAACACACATGCATTTACACATAGAATAGATCAAGTATCAGCCAAAATTAAGTTATTTCATCTGTTTGCGGCAGAGGCGTTGGGATGTAAGAAAGCCCTCAAATGGATACAAGAACATGATTTGGAGAATATTACAGTGGAGTCGGACTCCCAGATTATTGTCACGCAGATTAAAAGCTCCATTGTCCTCAACTCGAGTTGGGGTCTTGCCTTAAATGATAATTGAACCCTTCTACGTAGCATAGTGGGGTGTTCTATAGTCCATGTATGACGATCAGCAAACCAGGTTGCTCATTGTTTAGCAAAGGTGTCTGTTTCTGGGTCTAATCTAGAAGAATGAGGGGTGTCTCCTCCCTCTTTCCTTGTTGATGTACTAGCTAACGATTTGAAGTAATGAAATTGATTTATTTCTGTCAAAAAAAAAGTTCTTTAATCTTAATTAAATCATTTGAATTTTGAAATATTCAATGAAATGTAATTTATTTTTGGAATAACTTTTTGGAAGGTTTTTTTTTATAAATATATCATCACAGGATGCATTAATAGTTCTTCCAACATGACATGAATGGACAGAATGTGACAAAGTTATGTTGTGAGGTGTACTGATCTGATACATACGTGACATGTCCTTGTACAAAGAAAAATGGTAGTAATAACCATCATATATAGTACTCTCTACTTCTATTTATTTTAATTTATAGTTGAGATATAATGCAACATATGGGACTCAAACTCATTAAAGGCCCTTCTCTTGGTTTTCAACATCAATATTGATACTTCGACATAAATATATGTCGTAAAATAATAGATGGGTATACCAAGAAAATATCATGAAATAAAAAAAAAAGCAAGAAATTAGTTTCATTTAATTCAAAAAGGGGTTTTGTGAATTAATTTACATGAAAACCTAAGAATGATGGAAGACAACTAAATCAAGAATTGGACAATGCATTAGTGCATTAATGTATGAGACATACCTATTGAAGAGAAATTTTCTAGGCAAAATTCAAGTTCGGATCATCTAGTTTTCTAGCTTTCCAAACAGCTTGCCGAAGACAAGATTTCGTTTTTTCTTTGGCAGCAATCAAATCCCATATGGGACCATTACTGGCAACAAATATAAATTTCTTAAGGTAACATTTCGAATTTCTTAACTAAATATCATCATTTACAAAATGCCTTCCTTCGTGCACATGATGGCATCATGATTGATGATTTCTTTCTTCAACTGCAATGTAAAGTAGAAAATAAAAATGGACAGTTTAAATTTAGGATTTGTAGAAGATGTGCTTTTACACTATTTAATTTTTCAATCGAAAAGTATTTTAGAAAGAAATTATACATATATCCTTTATTATTTTAGTGAAAAAGACATTTATCCACCTATAAATAAAAGTTCATTTCAACCCTTTGCTCAATCTTGTGTAATTGCGTACCTTAGATGATTGGCCTAACCTACGTAGTCTTGGGTTTGAACAATCATTTTTAATACCATGGTCTAAATTTGAACTAAGTTTTTTCATCCCGAATTTCCACTCACACCAAAGTTCAAACAATCAAAATCCATTTTAATATATATATTTTTTTGTAATAAGATCAGATATTAAAATATCATCTTGTTCATCATGTATAGTCTTTGCTATGTTTCGAATCAATATGAAATTTGAATTTGATGTTCCACTATGTGTTAGGTTGACCAAGATATTTGGGAGAATAGGATAGAATGCCAGAGAAATTGCCTTAAGATTATGGCCTTGATTGCCTGTAACATTTGAAATTTCATTAGTAAATAATTACTATACATTGCCATGAAGATATAGTTTGCGCAAAAGATTCAATTGTTGGTAAAATTCAGCCTTCAGTCCAAAACTTTGATACCATGAAAATATAAATAGGTATAAATAAAATCAATCTTCACATGCATGCATTTATGGAGTATGGGATATGTGAGTACCATGGGTTTTAAACCTACTACTTAATGGGCCCAGGGCCCGGCCCGCTCAGTCCATGGGCCGCCTGACCCACGATGTAAAACCCGCCTGTGCCCCACTTTTCATATTAAACCGATAAAAGACTACCTAAACTAATACGGAGTACCATCTACGAAAGCCCATGCCCTCTTTTAAAGATCACTTGGGGTGGCTACCATCTAGAGTTCCAAACTCCCAGCTGGCCGTCCTCCTGCTTATGGCAAGTTTGCTATGGACGAATGGATAAAGGATCAGAATACGTAAAGGTGTTTATCCAATGAATTTCCTAGTTTGCACCCTTACTTAAAAGGTTAACTCGACAAGCGAATAATTACCGATAAGAAAAAAGATTTTGTTCGTAAAAAAATTGAGATTCTTTCCAAAGAAAGAGGGGGAGGGATTCGTGAACTGCTTTCTATAAATCAAGAGGATTCCCATGATGAAAAGGTATGCAATCCCCACTGTGCGAACTTCCTTATTCTTCCTCTTTATATTTTTGCTAACTAATCATCGAGAGGTTTGCCGGGTCCACCATCTGATCGCCATTTTTTGTGTTTACCTTGCATCGCTAATGTTCCTGAGGTCGACGATCAAAGAATAACAATCGGGCGCCTGCTGGCTGAACTCCAACGTAGCCTCCTTTACTGTGCCGCAAGAGCTTGGCTTCAATGGCTGTCAAGTAGCCCTTCATCACCTGGAGCTATGTCGATCCCCTATTCTATGTTTGATTCGCCTGAGGCAATCGCAATGACGAGCATTCTAATGAACCAATCGCTAGAAGACCAATTCCTCCATTGATGTCAAGACATGGAAAGAAAGCAAGAGGAACAAGCAAGACATATGAATGAGTCAGTAAGGTCAGCCGAGCGCCACGATGCGAATGACCAACCGTAGCTTCCAGCCGAAAAAGTCGATTCGAAAACATAGCGGTGATAGTGGCCGCAATGTGGCACCGACGCCTGGATAAAGTGGGAAGGGGGCTCAAGCACCCGACGATCGTGATACCCTGATGATGAGTCGCCCTAGGCGCCTTCATCCCCAAATCTCTACGAAAAAATAATACTCTGAGAGCACAAGACCGACAAGGCATGAGGCTGGCCTAACTTGCCTTCATGACGCTATTAGTAGTGCATCTCGCAGGGCAAGGAGAGAAGTAGGCAGAAGACAGTACCGGCTAGGTCAAGCCCTAGTGCAATGCCCTAAAAATACTCTAGAATTTTTATAATAACTTTTATTATATATTCTGAGTATAAATTGAGCCAAACTTGGGTTTTTCCGGGAAAAAAATTGATAAATTGTTAAATTGTGAAAATGATAAATGTGAAATGAATAGGTGACCATGTGATTAAATATTATATGCTAAAATGAGAAATTGATTGAACCCAGAAATAAACCCAAGTGAAAAAGGGCAAATTCGGAAATGTGTAAATGAGGACCTAAGGGTCTAATGAGAATGATCTTAATTTCCAAGTGAATTAAATGATAAATGAAAGTGAAATGAAGAGTTAAAATGCCAAAAATGAGAAATGGGATTAATGAAAGTGCCAAACATGGCCTTAAGAGAAGTAAGTGGTATTAGACCACATTTGGTCTTAGGGATGCAAAACGCTTTCAGAGCAAAGAGGAGAGAAGAGCCAGGTTTTGGGGAATGGGATGGATTCAGGTGAATCCCTCTCCATGTTTATGCAAGATCTTGCAAGGAGGAAGGAAGAAGAGAGCTAAGGGCTTCAAGTGCAGCGATTTGCCAGTATTACTAAACCTAAATTTCTTTAAAATGATATTCAATTAGAAAACTCTAATCCATCCAATGGGTTTTGCCTACGGCTGGTTTGTGACGACTTGTAATGTCTTCGTGGAGTGATTCCCATATTTTGGCTCAGTTTCGAGTGATTTTCGAGAAAATCGCAAAAGGAGCAAAAGAAGAAAACTGCAAATCGAGTCACGCGCAGGAGGCCGAGGGCCAAAAAATGGCCACCCACTGCCCACGTGGGCGGCTACTGGCGAAGGCACTGTTCACATTGGCCAAAATTTTTATTTTGTTTCCAAAAGTCCCGTATCGTACACCGATTGTTTAGGAACCCTAATAAATGATTATTGGGGGTCCAACAAGAACGAAATCGTTAAAATCACTTACCTCGCCGACAAAAGAAAATTGCTAAGGTGATTAGTGCTAGTTCACTAAAAATATGATGCTGCGGTGATTTGTTAAAAATGTGAGGACAATTCAACCTAGGACCCTAGAGCATTTTACACAAGGCAAAAAGAAAGATAGATTGGTTTCGTTTCCATCTTCCTATTCGTTTCAATATTTGAAATGTTTGTTCTAAATTTGCACATGCGCATATTGATTGCTTGAATTCCTCGATTTAAGGCAAATGATTGTGAAATATTTGCATATGAAAATTGTACGATTATTGAAAATGAACTGCTTATACAAACGTACATATTGTAATTTATTTTGATATAAGCATTCAATCGCTCTAATCTGAATGCTAACCGCTTAATTCGCATTAAGGATAAATTAGAATAATAAGGATCAAATTGAAGTGTTATTTCATAACGTAATATATTGATGTGTCAACTTCGATCCGTACTCAATGAGACAAGATTCGTGAGTGTTCACGAATGACTTTAATAACCAAAATACTGTACCAAGAGGACCGCATCGTGTTATAACATTGTTTTTATACTAGTCAAGTGTTCTGTCAGGACTCGGCGCGATGATTCCGATATCTTGTATACCGAAAACATAGGTTAAATTCGTTAAGGGCAAAACTGAATTAATATTGAATTGTTGACATATTGATATAGAAAATGCATGAATTGGTTATAAATGAATTATAACATATGAAAGTGTATATTTGGGATGATCAATGAATTGTAAATAATTGTATATGAAATAAGTATATGTATTGCATTGACATCGATCATCCAAAAGATTTGAAAGTTTTGTTTAGCAAAATTGCATAAGCTGACTTAAAAAAAACCAAAACGATTAATGAATCAGAGAAACCACTAAGCATGAAAATGCTTAGCGCATTGCTTATCAACGCAGCATCGAAAGTATTGATAGTGATCAAAGCGACCTGTCGAGAGCTTCCTTTAGTCATAAAGAGAATTACTAGAAAGATGTCTCACATATGCATTCACTCCATTTCTTTTGAACATTGGATATTTTGTAAAAAACAATTTGAACTCTAAACATCCATTTTGTAAATCATTTTAAGGTTTCGAACGCCTTCATCAGAAATGTATTTCACAATTTATGGCCTATTGAATTTGTAAATGTTTATGGGCTCGCCCTAAATTGAAATCACTTCCGCACGTATTTGATAAATGATTTTGATAAAGTGATCGAGTGGTAACCGAGCATCTCGGATCCGGTTTGGACCGCTGATCGGGTCGGCTGAAAGGGGTTCTACACCTAGGGAACCCGTTGGTGCTGCCCTCGGGCACGTTGCCACCAGCGTCGTCCACGCATTTTGCCTTTGGTACAATGCCTACCTTCTACGCATAGCCGATGACCCTTAATCGGAGACTCGATGACATGCTCTCTTCACCCCTAGGGCAACACATCCTGACTACTATGATATCTCCACGGTTTCATTATCTAGCTTACACCACGCTTGATACCAATTGACCTCACGACCATATGCTCCATTATAATCAGGTGATGACGCTGAATGTTGGTAATGACTGGCTGTTATGCAAGGTATTCCTAGCCAGTTTGCGGGGGCCGACGTTAGCTTGGTTTCACAAGCTTCCGCGTTACTTAATAAATTTGTTCTATGAGCTATGGGCCACATTCATATCACAGTATCTCTGCTCGGTATGACAAAAGAGAAACATCAGCTCCTTACAAACCATTCTCAAAGAGTCGATTCATGACTTCACAAGGAGGTTCGGGTAAGCCGTCTAACAAATAGAGTCATATAGCATGGACACAATCCTCCAAAACTTTAGGAGAAGCTTAGGGCCATCTACTCCTTTCTTCTAGTCACTATCATTATACCAAGGAAGTTAACATGGAAGAATTATACGATGTCGATAGGTAACAATGTCGAGAAACAACACTGTGGCAAATGCACTCAAATTGTATAAATTACGTAGCCAAGAGTTTAAGGAAGTAATCCGTCTGGAAAACAACCCTCCAAATCCAAGAAGGGTATGACATGCACTGGCGATCTGTGACCAATCATAAAGAATAAAGAGACTTCGCAGCTTCACCCCTAAGTCTCTTATGAGGCTATTTCCCATCATTCAACCCGTCAGAGTTTAAATGTCTCGGCTTCTCGATCCGCACAGATCCCTCCAAAGAATAAACTGTGGTGCGACATCATAAGAGACTATGGGCATAAGACCGATGTGTGTCAAGACTAAAATTCTAGGTGGAAAACTAATCACGCGGTGGACACCAGAGAGATATGTCAAGGAACCCGATCACCGGTGAATCGGCAGTCACACGTGAATCACAGCCAGCATGACAACCCTAATAGAATCCAAACCCAAGATAAACGAGAGGACAGCGCCGTTCCATGATCGCATCTAAGAGAGCCAACAAAGAAGCTCAAGAGCCGCTAGTCAAAGTTGGGTGAATGCCGCTCATGCATGATCACATGAAGAAACCGGGGCCAATAGATGGTCCCATATCCTTCCTCCCGTCAAACTGGTCAGATAATTATGCCTCACTATATGATGCTCTAATACTCACCCTTTATATTAACTGGCCATGTGCAATAAGGCAATCGATAGACTCGCAAACAAGGTAGACTTGTTGTAATTATCGAATTTGATGTATGAAACTCTCTTTATGAATGTTGAACTCCAACCAAAGGATCCTCTCCTGCTTCACCGACGCGACCACACAACACTAGTGGGATGTCGCTTCCGTGAAGGTCAAGTAACTCAATGTGCCCTATTCTCAATCATCGAATACTTCAGACCTTACAGCCATAATGGGCGGGCCTGGTCGAGACTCGATGAAGGTTATCCTTCAATTTACCACCAAACGGCCAACTATTCGACTAACGCGAGGCAAGTTGACCTTTAGGTAGTTAGTCGGTCACACGATAGTTGTTATCGCCGTATCTAACACAGAGGAGACGTGATAAGAACCCCAAGATCCTCCTTTAAGATTGTAATTCCCAGATAGAAATAAAATTCTCCACCTGTGTTAGGCTAAGAGTGGATCTGGCTGCTATGGATCCATTAGAAAAAGTAATGCCGATGGACCTAGAGAAGTTCACTTTATGGCGCTCTATTCGGTCGCGACGAAAAGAACAAGACTCAGGTTTTTAAATAACATAGACATGTTCACCTGGAACCACTCATATATGGTAGGGATTAGCCCGACGGTGGCATCTCATAAACTAAATATCATCCCCACGGCCAAGCCGGTCAGACAGAAGGTGAGGCGTTTTCACCCATATCACCATCAAATCATATAGGCAAAGGTAGACAACCTATTGAAAACAAACTTTATCAATGGGTGCTGAAGTACCAGTGGTTAGCCAACGTGGGTGTAGTTCCGTGAAAGAGGTGCAGAGCATGAGAGATTACACCAACCAACGGCAGTGTCAAAGGATAGCTTCCCCGGTCGCATATTGATCGATTGTTGATGCCGCGAATAATATAGAATGCCATCATTTCGACACCTTCTCTCGACATCATTAGATTCCCCACAGAATCTCGCCACGTTGCAGAAAACGCTTTCACCAATTCTCGGTTGTAATTTATTATAATGTGATGCCCTTTGGTCTAAAGAATGATGGGGCAACTTACCAAAGGTTGGTGACTAAGATATTCCGACCACTGTTGGGTAACACCATGGAAGCCTACATCGATGACATGCTAGTAAAATCCAAAGAAAGCTTCGACCACACCAAGCATCTACAGGAAGCCTTTGAGCTACTACGAAGGTATGACATGAAACTTAACCCTCTGAAACGTGCGTTCTGAGTCAATGTAGGCAAGTTCTTAGGATTTATGGTGACCCAAAGAGGGATTGAGGCAAACCTTATTCAACTCTAAACAATAATGGACTCCCAGACTCCTACCTCCAAAAAGGGGGTTCAACAACTGACTGGCAGGCTAGCAACCCTCGAGGCGGTTTATATTGTGCTTCATCGACCGGTTAAAACCATTTTTCACCACCCTAAAGAGAGCCAAAGAAGCTGGTTGGAATGAGGAGTGTGACCAAGCCCTCATAACTATCAAACAATATCTTATCGAACCACCAATCCTGGTTAGCTCAGGTGTAGGAGATATACTCTATCTTTACTCTAGCAAAGGTCAAAGGTCTCAAGAAGCGCTGAACAGAATCAATTCCCGAATATACCTCTAATAAGTTTACATGTTTAGGTATTTTAAGATAATTTGACTGCTTCGTGAGTTTAATGTAAACATGGAAATTAGGGACCCTTAAATTTACAAGATTAAGGATAAAATTGTAAATTGTCCAAAGAGGGATTTGGTAAGTCATGTGGATTACAAATTGAGGCCAAATGAAATAAAGGAAAGTGTATTCATAAATAGAAGGAGTTATGTGGGCTTAAAAGCAAATAAAGCAACTTAACCCAAAATGGCTTGAGGGCCAAACAAGGCCTTAACAAAACTGATTTTTAAAGACCAAATTGGTCTCATTTTGGGAGAACCGGATGGGAGAAAGAGAAGAAAGAGGAAGAGGAAGAGGAAGAAGATGGAGGAGTCAAGATCAAGCAAAGCCAAGGTATGGAAACTACTTTGAGTATGAATTAAGTATGGATTTATGGAATTCTAAGGCTTGGTTTGGTTAATAGCTTGTCTCCAAAAGCTAGGGTTTTGTTAGAATTCATTCTAACCTTGGATCTCTTGAATTTAGGGCTGGTAAAACCCCATATGGAACAAGGTAGTATGGAATCCTCCTTTTGGATTCATGGTTAATTTGAAAGCAATTGAATTAGGGTTTAGGAATAAACCCTAACTAAAATCATGTTCGCTCGAGACGGATCATAACCCATGGGAATGGATTGGGAGAAATCTATAGAAAGATTTTGGTAAAGAAGATAAGAAATGAAAGATGAATCGAATAGGAAAAGAGATTCCAAGGTGCATCGGAAATGATTTTGAAGTGTATATGAAGTATAGATTTGTTCGGGATGAAAAGTGCACAAGTGCGTGAGAAAATAAACATTTTGGGTACTGAGACTCTGTACTGGTGCTGCTGAACTTGTACCAGTACAACTTCGGTTCTGGTCGTTTTTGGCCAACTTGTACCGGTACAAGTTAAGGTTGTACCGGTACAACCTGTTATGGTTTTCCGTTTCGACTAGCTTTGTATTACCATAATCTCCTATATTTATCGGATTTGAGTGATTCAAGTGGCCACTTAAAATAGACTTCAAGGAGAACAAACCATATGTAATAAGTATCTCAAAATTCTGACTCTAGATAGCCTAAAAATTAACTGAAAGTGGGACCATGTGCATACCAAATTCTGGTTCCAGCTTTGAACATAGAGTAGTCCGGGTTGTTACGGATGTAACCTAAGTTCTGGTGCTCCGAATTGGGTGATTCCAGTTGGAATAGAACCCTTAGCACCTTAGCTTTATAGGAGCACAAAGTACCAGTGTCAAATATGGAGACAAGGTACTGGAAAATTAATATTGCAAACTATTCCTCGGTAAAAATCGGTAATCAACTAGTTGGCATGAAAATGCCATAACTTGAGTTTAGATGATCCGATTGGATTGATTATACCTTAAGAAACGATGTATCGAGGACAAGAATGTATGAATGATGTGTGGATAGGAATCATATCGCATAAGTATATGAAATTTACAAGGAATAGGCATGAAAACCTCGAAACGAATCAAACAATTTAACATGAACATGAATATGAAAACAAGATGTCATGATCATGTAACGTGATTAAGAAAGTTATAAGCCTAAAGACATAGGATCATATGACTGGCCTAAGACCAAAGAATGAATGAGTGGACGTCCTGATTAGTACTTCGGGTAATTTCGATTAGTGCTTCTAAGACTTCGATTAGTAATTTCTATGATCCCCCGATTAGTGCTACGACACTCTGCTCAAGATTGGTACTCCCTGTATTGGTGCTACGGCACTTACATCAGATCGTGACCTTCTGCAAGTACTTATCAGACAAGGCCCTACTCATTTCTTATAATCGGCCTGGTGTGAATGGCTGCATATATGATAAGACATTGAATAAAGAATAAGAGTAAAGATCCGAGTACCAGATGTTCCGTAGCACCCAATTTCCGCACTCAGATCCGTCGCTTCCGTAGCACTCCACGGGCACTCGCCTTTGATTAAGCCTCAGAGTACCTACCTGACACACTCCGCACCGAGTAGCTTCTCCGTAGTACCTTAAGGGCACCCCGTATCCGATTAAGCCTCAGAGTACCTATCACGGGTACTCTTGTCTCTTATTAAGCAGCCTGTAGCACTCCACGGTACTCGCACTGAAAGTGCTTCCAGTACCTAAGGGTGCCCCTGTATCCGGACACCTGTGAGTACCTACGGGTACTTCGTATTTCATCAAGTTCCTGTAGTACCCACGGTACTCGCAGATTTGATTAAGTTCGTAGTACCCACGTACTCCCGTATCCTAATAAGTCCTCGTCTCCGACAAGTCCTGTAGTACCCATGGTACTACCGTATCCAACAGGTCTCAAGAGCATCTACTCTGCATCCAGATCCCGATAAGTCCCAGATTTATCAGTCCCGTAGTACCTACTTCGGCACTTATGTATCCGATCAAGTCCTCGATCCGATAAGTCCAGAAAGTACCTATGGTACTCTTGGTTTGAATAAGTCCCAGAGGTACCTACTGCACTCATGTATCCGAATAAGTCCCCGTTTCGATTTTAGTCCGTGAGTACCTACGCACCCTCAGATTCGAATAAGTTCAGATCAGATCCGACAAGTTCCTCAGAGTATTCACGTACCTCGCGGGCCCACAGAACCGCCGATTAGTCTCCAGAAGCACTCCACCGGTAATTCCCAGATTCGATTAAGTTCGTCTATATCTTATTAAGTTCGTAGTACCTACTTCGTACTTCAGATTCGATTAAGTTCAGAAGACCTAAGGGTACTCTTTGTCCCAAGAACATAAGTATAAGTTCTGATAAGACTCCATGGGTACTCCTCAGACGCAGAAAGCAAGTACCCGCCTCCAGAAACGAGTATAAGTAATAAGAGTACCTGGCGTACCCTCGTGATCCATAAAATAAGTATATGTATCCGTTTCCGACGAGCACCGCCCGACTAATGTCCATACCTGATATGTATCCGCGATACGCCCGATCTAACCCCGTATGTGATATGATTATGATTAGTTCCGACTTATCATACCTACGGGTACCTTCGCACAAGTATAAGATCTGTAAGACAATTATAAATTTTGAAATACATGTATGAGATCCGAAATACATGTGTAAGTTCTGTGGATACACGATAAGATCCGAACATCGGTATGTGTCGTAAATACCAAGATAAGTCTGTGAAGACTGTGATATACTCGGTGAGTATTAGCAAGACACGAAGTACTGATAAGTTTTGTAGTACTTTTACAAGTACTTCGTATAAGAATAAGTTCCGCTAATACCAAGACACGCCTGCGAATCCCCGTGGATACCTACGTGTACCTCCGAACAAGTAAACTCTATAAAGATAAGTAGAAGTCCGCATAAGATAAGTTCTCAGAATTCCTACTGAGTCCCAATGAAGGTAAGTCCGTTATAAGTGTACATAAGATAAGTTCTCGGTGAATCTTCCTACTGAGTCCCGAATGAACGTAGTGTCTGATATGGGTGAAGTCCCGCATAAGATAAGTTCTCAGAATTCTACTGAGTCCCGACTGAAAATAAGCCTCTATTATTATAAGCATAAGTCCCCGTGATAAGAATAAGCTCAGAATTCCTACTGAGTCCCGAATAAACATAAGCCCGTTAGTGAGCTTAAGTACTGTATAAGTCCATGTTATGAATGCACGAAATTCTCGGGAGATCCGTTATGGTTATACACTTATTATAATCAGGTATATGTACGTGCATCTATATAAGTTATAAGATATGTTTCCCAATTGCCGTGAAAGCTTAGCACCGGGTTTAACCGCAGGTAGGTACAGAGAAGACGTTAGCAAACATCCGCATACAAAATGAGCCAACACACTAAGGGTTCACTACATGTAGGTTCCGTGGCTCGATTTGTAATGTAAAAGTAAAGCTCAGATTTGTAAATGGACTCAAGATATGTGTATAGATTTTGATGGACACCACTCCGGTGGTAGTTCTTTGATTCTCGTTTATAAGATGTGGGCCATAACCTACAGCGGTTGGCTTTAAAAAAAAAAAAAAAAAATCAGGTAAAGAGTCCCAGCTGGGTCTCGCTCCTAAAATCTAAGACACAAGTTGGTATCAGAGCACAGGTATACGATAACCTAAGGTCATGGGAATATGATACCAACACAAGTTGGCATTTGTGCCTGTGGCTTCAAAGTGCGCCGATAAGCTCTTGGGACATGGGATGCACCTACATAGTAATGTGTCGCCTAATGCGGATGTCCCGGGCTCAGATATCGACTAATGAATCGGCATCAATCCAAATTAAAGATTAAGACAGAGATGTTGTTCTAATGGAGTCTTGTCGGGCTCAAGAGAGCTACGCCCCAAATTTTCCTCGTAAAAGATATAAAAGAAAGGATCTGATATAGAACAAGCACATGTTAGAGTGCGTAAATTTCGAGGACTAAATTCTTATAAGGGGGAGAATTGTAACACTCGAATATACCCTACCAAGCTTTCGACATGTTTAGGTATTTTGTAAGTTATTAATTTGACTGCTTCTCGTGAGTTTAATGCGGGAACATGGAAACGAAGGGACCCAAATTTACAAGACATGATAAAATTGTAAATTGTCCAAAAGAGGGATTTAAAGTCATGATTAAGAAAATTGAGGCCAAAATGAAATAGCTAAGTGGATTCATAAATAGAAGGAGTTATGGGGCTTAAAAGCAAATAAAGCAACTTAACCCAAAAATGGGTTTTGAGGGCCAAACAAGGCCTTAACAAAATCTGGATTTTTAAAGACCAAATTGGTCTCATTTGGGGAGAACCGGATGGGAGAAAGAGAGAAGAAGAGGAAGAGGAAGAGGAAGAAGATGGAGGAGTCAAGATCAAGCAAAGCCAAGGTATGGAAACTACTTTGAGTATGAATTAAGTATGGATTTATGGAATTCTAAGGCTTGGTTTGGTTAATAGCTTGTCTCCAAAAGCTAGGGTTTTGTTAGAATTCATTCTAACCTTGGATCTCTTGAATTTAGGGCTGGTAAAACCCCCATATGGAACACAGGCATGGAATCCTCTGCTGGATTCATGGTTAATTTGAAAGCAATTGAATTAGGGTTTAGAATAAACCCTAACTAAACATCATGTTTGGTTTGAGGATGGATCATAACCCATGTGGGAATGATTTTGGGAGAAATTCATGGAAAGATTTTGAAAGTAGATAAGAAATGAAAATTGAATTGAATAGAAAAGAGATTCCAAGGTGCATTGGAAATGATTTTGAAGTGTATATGAAGTATAGATTTGGTTTGGGATGGAAAAGTGCATCAAAAATGGGAGAAAATACACATTTTTGGCACTTTTCGGAGACTTGTACCGGTACAAGTTGAACTTGTACCGGTGCAACTTCGGTTCTGGTCGTTTTTGGCCAACTTGTACCGGTGACATAAGGCTGTACCCACAACCCTCGTTATGGTTTTCCCTGCTCACCTCAGTTTTGTATTTTCGCCATAACTTCCTCATTTCTTTATCGGATTTTGAGTGATTCAATGCCACTTAAAATAGAATTCAAGGAGAACAAACCATATTTAATGGGCATTCCACATTCTGGACTCTAGATAGTCATAATATCACCAAACACTATGGGCAATAAATTCTGGTTCCAGCGAACATAGAGTAAATCCGGCTGTTTCGGACGAATCTCAAGTTCCTGTTCGAATTGGGTGATTCCAGTTGGAATATAACCCTTAGCACCTTAGCATTATAGGAGCACAAAGAACCAGTGTAAAATATGGAGACAAGGTACTGGAAAATTAATATTGCAAACTATTCCTCTGTAAAAATCGGTAATCAACTAGTTGGCATGAAAATGCCATAACTTGAGTTTAGATGATCCGATTGGATTGATTACAATTCCTAAGAAACGTAGATGTATCGAGGGACAAGAATACATGAATGATGTGTGGATAGGCATCATATCGTACAAGTATCTGAAATGCCATAAGGAATAGGCATGAAACCTGAAAACGAACTGAAACACGAACATGAACATGAATATGAAAAACAAGATGTCATGATCACAGAATGTGATTAAGAAAGGTTATAAGTTCTTAAAGACATATGATCATATGACTACCTAGGACCAAAGAATGAATGAGTGGACGTCCTGATTAGTACTTGATGCTCACGATTAGTGCTTGGCACTCCTGATTAATGCCGGTACTCTGATTAGTGCTACGGCACTCTGTTCGATGCCGGTACTCCTTCTTTACGTGCTATGCACCCGATCTTTATCATATATTTTCTTGTTTTATTATGTTAGGAAGTATCTACTCAGAACTCTTATAATTAATTGCAAGAGTGATGACTATATGATCAGATATTGAATAAAGACCAAAATAGTCTGAAGTACCTCGTATGTGATGCATGGTACCTAAAGTGCTCCTGTATCGATTAAGCTACGTAGTACCCCTCAAGTGCTCTATCCTCTGATCTTCTAATGATCACCCTCTTGGTGTGCCTCCTGTGCTGAGTAAGCTATGGTACCTAAGGGTACTCCTGTATCCCCGATTAAGCTGTGTTTCAGGTGCTCTTTGTCTACGGTCGCTCTACATGGTACCTCACGGGTACTCCTGTCTGATAAGCTCTGTAGTACACAAGGGTACTCACGTATCCCGATTAAGCTCTCTGTAGTACCTACGCGGTCTTTCGTATTTCATCAAGTTACGCCCAGTACCTCGGGTACTCTGTATTTGATTAAGTTACGTAGTACCTACGGCCTCCACGTATCACGAATAAGTCATGTCTCACAGTTAAGTCGCCGTAGTACCCATACGGTGCTCACGTATGCGAACGAGTTCAATGGTACCTACGGGTACTCTGTATCTGATAAGTCACATGTCGATAAGTCACACATGTATTTGAATAAGTCTGTAGTACCTACGGTTACTTATATATCACAGATAAGTCTTTGATCTAATAAGTTGTAATGCAGGGTACTCTTGCTGAATAAGTCACATGGTACCTAAAGGTACTCATGTATACGAATAAGTCACGTCTACGATCTAGTTACAAAGTAGTACTCACGGGAACTCACAATATCTGAATAAGTTAAATCTGTATCTGATTAAGTTCTTTAGTACTCTGGTACTCATGTATCTGAATAAATTACATGCGCCTCTGATTAGGATTACGTAGTACTACTGGTACTCCTGTATTTGATTAAGTTCTGTCTGTATCTTATTAAGTTCTGTAGTACCTACGGGTACTCCTGTATTCGATTAAGTTCTGTAGTACCTAAGGGTACTCTTGTCCCAGTAACATAAGTATAAGTTCTGTAGTACCCATGGGTACTCGTATCGATAAAAGCGATCACAGGTGCGTAAAGCAGTGATATAAGTCCAATTAGTACTAAGGGTACTCATTATCCATAAAATAAGTATATGTATCACAATTTACGATCCTTTTGCTGCGGACTAATGTCACACTTTGATATGTATCTGCATCGATATTATCTAACCACGTATGTGATATGAGTTATGATTAGTTACGACTTGTGTACCTCACAGTGCCTTACCTTGCAGATATAAGATGCGTAGTGATTATAAATTTTGTAGTATGTATGAGATCTGAAATACATGTGGGATTACATAATACGTATAGGATTCAGGAAATCTGGGTATGTGCTTAGGAAATACCGATTATAGGATTCAGTAAGACCGGGATATGCCCATTAGTACAAGTGAATCCTGATTACTGGATAAGTTTTATTAGTACTTACAAGTACTTCCGTTATAAGAATAAGTTCACATAATGCGATTGCACGTTCAGTAATCCTGCTGATACTATGGGTACCTCAGAACAGTAGCAAAACTCAGTAGTATAAATGAAGTCTGCATAAAGATAAGTTAAGTAACTCCTATAAAGTCGAATGAAAGGTAGTCACATTATAAGTAGACATAAGATAAGTGCATGTAACTCCTACTGAGTCTGAGATGAATGTAAGTACGTTATAAGTAGAAGTCACACGCAAGATAAGTTACGTAACTCCTACGGGAGTCCCAGGCGAAAATAAGTCTATTATAAGTATAAGTCACACTGTAAGGAATAAGCCACAGCCAACTCCTACGGGAGTCCCAGAATAAACATAAACTGTTATGAGCTTAAGTACTGTATAAGTCCATGTTATGAATGCATGAAATTTCGATATTTGTTATGGTTATACACTTATTATAATTGTGTATATGCATGTGCATGCAATATAAGTTATAAGATATGTTTTCCCATGGCGTAAAGCTTATACGGGGTTTTAATCCGTGTAGGTGCGAGGAGAGAGCGTCGTGAACATCCCGCATCTGGTGGGCTGACACACTGCTGGGTTCGGCTGCATGTAGGTTCAGGTGCTCGATTTGTAATGTAAAGTAAAGTTTTGTATTTGTAAATGGGACTCGAGTATATGTGTATAGATTTTTATGGACACCACTCACGGGTGGTAGTTCTTTTGATTACGATGTTATAAGATGTGGGCCATAACCACAGGTGCCAGTTCACTTTAAAAAAAAAAAAAAAAATCAGGTAAAGAGTCAGTTTTGGTCTCACGTCCGAAAATCGGGCGGCGAGATGGTATCGAGCATAGGTATCACGATAACCTAAGGCCCAATGGGAATATGATACCAGCACAAGTTGGTATCGAGCTGGAATCCCCAGGCGTTTAAAGGATAAGCCTCCCGGATTAAGGATGCACTACGTAGTAATGTGTTGGCTGTGCGGATGTCTGTCTTGTATATCGGCCCAGAATGAATCGAGTACCAATCCCGACTCACGAAAGATTAAGGCGGGAGGCGTTGTTACAATGGGTCTTGTTGGCTCGAGAGGAGTCACGCTCCGGCTTACATAAAAGATATAAAAGAAGGATCGATATAGAACAAGCATGCATGCTAGAGTGTGAATTCCGGGGTAAATTCTTATAAGGAAATTGTAACACACGAAATATACCTAGTCGTTTTTCGACATGTTTAGGAATGTTTTGTAAGCATAATTTATTTGTTTCGTGAGTTTAATGCGAAACATGGAAGCAGGAACAGGAAATTTACAAGATTAAGGATAAAATTGTAAATTGTCCAAGAAGAGGATTTAAAGTCATGGATTAAGAAAATTGAGGCCAAAATGAAATAAAGGAAAGTGTATTCATAAATAGAAGGAGTTATGGGGCTTAAAAGCAAATAAAGCAACTTAACCCAAAAATGGGTTTTGAGGGCCAAACAAGGCCTTAACAAAATCTGGATTTTTAAAGACCAAATTGGTCTCATTTGGGGAAAACTAGGATGGGAGAAAGAGAGAGAAGAAGAGGAAGAGGAAGAGGAAGAAGATGGAGGAGTCAAGATCAAGCAAAGCCAAGGTATGAAAACTACTTTGAGTATGAATTAAATATGGATTTATGGAATTCTAAGGCTTGGTTTGGTTAATAGCTTGTCTCCAAAAGCTAGGGTTTTGTTAGAATTCATTCTAACCTTGGATCTCTTGAATTTAGGGTTGGTAAAACCCCATGGAACAAAGGAGTAAGTATGGAATCCTCCCTTTTGGGTTGGATTCATGGTTAATTGAAAGCAATTGGGTGGGGTTTAGAATAAGCCTAACTAGAGAAACTTATCATGTTTGGTTTGAGGATGGATCATAACCCATGTGGGAATGATTTTGGGAGAAATTCATGGAAAGATTTTGAAAGAAGATAAGAAATGAAAGATGAATTGAATAGAAAAGAGATTCCAAGGTGCATTGGAAATGATTTTGAAGTGTATATGAAGTATAGATTTGGTTTGGGATGGAAAAGTGCATGAAAAATGGGAGAAAATACACATTTTGGGCTTTTCGGAAGACTAATACCGGTACAAGTTGAACTTGTACCAGTACAACTCGGTTCACGGTCGTTTTGGCCAACTTGTAAAGTCTGAGTTAAGGTTGGCACCGGTACAACTGTTATGAATTTCTGTTCTGACCAGTTTTGTATTTTGGCCATAACTTCCTCATTTCTTATCGGATTTGAGTGATTCAAGTGGCCACTTAAAATAGCCTTCAAGGCGAAAAAACCATATTTAATATGTATCTCCAAATTCTGGCTCTAGATAGCCTAAAATGTCACTCAAAGTGGGACCATGTGCATACCAAATTCTGGTTCCAGCTTTGAACATAGAGTAGTCCGGGTTGTTTCGGACGTAACTTAAGTTCCGGTGCTCCGAATTGGGTGACTCCAGTTGGAATAGAACCCTTAGAACCTTAGCTTTATAGGAGCACAAATAACCAGTGTCAAATATGGAGACAAGGCACTGGAAAATTAATATTGCAAACTGTTCCTCGGTAAAAATCGGTATCTCGACTAGTTGACATGAAAATGCCATAGCAGGTTTAGATGATAGATTGGATTGATTCAATTCCTAAGAAACGTAGATGTATCGAGGGACAAGAATACATGAATGATGTGTGGATAGGCATCATATCGTACAAGTATATGAAATGCCATAAGGAATAGGCATGAAACCTGAAAACGAACTGAAACACGAACATGAACATGAATATGGAAAACAAGATGTCATGATCGCAGAATGTGATTAAGAAAGGTTATAAGTTCTTAAAGACATATGATCATATGACTACCTAGGACCAAATAATGAATGAGTGGACGTCCTGATTAATTGCCAATTACTCTGATTGGTGCCCGGCCTCTGATTGAAGTGCGGTACTCGATTAGTGCTACGCGCACTCTGATTCGATGCCCGGTACTCCTGGCACAGTCTTTATGGCACCCCCCGATCTTATATCATTACCTTGGTGCTTATTGTATTGCGTCTACTCATTTCTTATAATTGGTCTAGGTAGTCGAGACGGACATATGATAAGACATTGAATAAGAATAAAGTAAAGATCTGAAAGTACCTCTTGTATGTTACATAGTACCTCTCTGGGTACTCCACGTATCCCGATTAAGCTGTGGTACCTCACGGGTACTCCTGTCTCGATTAAGCTCACCTTAGTACCTACGAGTTACTCTGTACTGAGTAGCTCGTAGTACCTAAGGGTACTCAGCCAGCCCGATTAAGCTACAGTAGTACCTCACGGGTACTCTTGTCTACGATTAAACTGTAGTACCTACGGGTACTCCTGTACCTGAGTAAGCTCTGTAGTACCTAAGAATTCACATGTCTGATTAAACTCTGTAGTACTTATGGGTACTTTCGTATTTCATCAAGTTCTGTAGTACCTACGGGTACTCCTGTGTTGATTGATTACGTAGTACTCAGTTATCACATTATGCGAATGATCCTGTCTGCGATTAAGTCACCTTGAAATGCAACCACGGAGTGCTCACATTATCTGAACAAAGTTCGGTGGTACCTACGGGTACTCACACGTATCGATAAGTTACGTATTTGATAAGTCACGTATTTGAATAGATTTTGTGGTACCTCTGGTACTTATGTATCTGAATAAGTCACGATGCGATAAAGTTATTAGTACTGAGGGTACTCTTGTATTTGAATAAGTCACATGGTACCTACGGTACTCATGTATCGAATAAGTCTTGTCTACGATCTGGTTAAAGTAGTACTCTGGGTACTCCTAATATCTGAATAAGTTACATCACAATATCCAGTCAGTTACGTAGACACCTACGGGTACTCATGTATACGAATAAATTACATGCGCCTCGGTTAAGTTGTAGTACCTCACCAGTACTCACACGTATTTGATTAAGTTACGTACGCGTATCTTGTCGTTACGTAGTACCTACGGGTACTCCTGTATTCGATTAAGTTCTGTAGTACCTAAGGGTACTCTTGTCCCAGTAACATAAGTATAAGTTCTATAGTACCCATGGGTACTCGTATCGACAAAAGCGAGTAGGTTACATAAAGCAGTATAAGTCATTAGTACCTAAGGGTACTCTCGTATCAGTAAAATAAGTATATGTATACGATTACGGACTAATGTCCATACGATATGTATACGCATGCGTGCGATCTAACCTGTATGTGATATGATTATGATTAGTTACGACTTATTGTACCTCACGGGTACCTTCGCCTGATATAAGATCACGGCAAGGCGATTATAAATTTTGTAATACATGTATGAGATCCCAAAATACATGTGTAAGTTACGTAATACGTATAAGATCAGAAATAGGTATGTGCTCGAGAAATACGATATAAGTTAAAGTAAGACAGGATATACTTCGTAGTACAAGTAAGATACGAAGTGCACGGATAGGATTTTAATAGTACTTACAGAGTACTTAGGTATAAGAATAAGTTCCACTGATACCGTTTACGTTAAAGTAATCCTGCGCTTGATACCTCACGGGTACCTCCAGAACAAGTGTAAAAACTCCGTGTATAGTATAAGTAGAAGTCACATAAGATAAGTTACGTAACTCTACGAGGAGTCCGGAATGAAGGTAAGTGCGATTATAAGTAGACATAAGATAAGTTACGTAACTCTACGAGTCAAGATGAATGTAAGTGTTATAAGTAGAAGTCCTGCATAAGATAAGTTCTGTACTCCTCTGAAGTCCGTGAAAATAAGTCTATTATAAGTATAAGTCACATAAGAATAAATACAGCCAACTCCTACGGGTCCAGAATAAACATAAACTGTTATGAGCTTAAGTACTTGTATAAGTCCATGTTATGAATCGTAGAAATTTCGATATACATTATGGTTATACACTTATTATAATTGTGTATATGCATGTGTGCATCATATAAGTTATAAGATATGTTTCCCACTTAAAGGCGTAAAAGCTTAGCACGGGTTTGTCAGGTGTAGGTGCGGAAGGCGTCGTGAGCATCGCGCTGTTGGGCTGACACACAGCAAGGGTTCACACATGTAGGTTCAGTGCTCGATTTGTAATGTAAAAGTAAAGTTTGTATTTGTAAATGGGACTCGATATATGTGTATAGATTTTGATGGACACCGCTCGGTGGTAGTTCTTTGGTCTGTTATAAGATGTGAGCCTTAACATGGTGCCGATTGGCTTTTAAAAAAAAAAAAATCGTAAAGAGTCCAGTTTTTGGTCTGGCATCCCCAGATCGGGTATATGTGGCTTTGTTCAAAGAAGATGAAAACCCAAAAAATAGAGATGAGTATTCTTCGTGAAAATCCTGGAAAAGGTAGAAGCAGCGATATGCGATCTGAAACAAGCGACATTGGCCCTACATGTGGCAGCCAAGAAGCTTCACCTTACTTTCAAGCACACCTTATCATCGTATTGACCAATCTCCCTCGCAGGAAACACTACTCTGAGCACGAGGCGTCGGGGAGGGGATGGCCGATGGGCGGTTGAGCTAAGTGAGTTCGGTATCCAGTATAAACCTTGCTTGGCACTGAAGGGGTAAATATTGGTAGATTTTCTAGCAGAACTACCCTAGCCGGATGTGGTCCAAGATAACGATGATTAGTGGATCCGTAATGTGGATGGAGCCTCTATGAGTATTTGGGGTCGGCTTGACTAAATGACCGGGAAAAGGGTATAATAGATATACGATTAAACTTCCCCTCGTCTAATAATGAGACTAAGTATGAAACAATCCTAGCTGGGATCGAACTTGCTCAATCAGTATCATCAGAGAGACTCTTCATACCTGGCTTGACTCATTTGGTAGTAGAGACGACTGCGAGATACGAAACCGCGAGACCGTATGGCTAGGTAAATGAGCTTGAATTGGCTTGACGGTAGGGAGTTTGCAGCTTGGAAGCTTGAGCATATCCTAAGGGACTCCATTGAAATGGCAGATACATTGGCAGTAGTGGCCGCTTCCATCCCAATAAAAGAAATTGTATTCCTCCCAATCTACTACCAGACGACATCGTCTATCGCAACAGATCGAGTAAGTCAGATAAATAAAATAGGCACTTCTTGGCTGACTCCTATATTGCATTATTTGAGCTTGAGAGGGCGCCGAGATAAAGCGAGAGATCCCTGAGGTCGAGGTCGGAGTCCGGAGTCCGGGTCCGGTGACTCGATTTTCCTTGGTAAATGGGCAGTTATACAAACGATCTCTAGACAAACCGTATCTTAAGTGTCTCACCGCTCAGTAGGGACAATACGTACTAGCAGAACTTCATGAGAGGGTATGCGAAAACCACCCAAGTGGCAGAACTTTAGCCCACAAGGCCCATACACAAGGGTGTTATTGTCCAACCATGAGGGTAAGCCTTGAGCCTTAGCAACCTCAGTAAAAAGTGCAAGCTATCTCGAGGATACAAGCTCGAGACCCTAGCGCCATGTAAGCCCTTGGCCTTTTACCGATGGGGAATCGATATAGTTAGACCCACTTATCCCATTTACTCGGAAAAGTTGTTGTTAGTTTATATGGCTACTTTAGCAAATGGATAGAAGTTAGTAGCCTCCATCAAAACGAGGACATCACGATTTGTGCGAAAGAATATCTTACCAGGTTCGAATACCTTAGTTGATCATAGCGTGTGGGTAGCAGTTTGACAGTAAAGTTTACAAAAACTTCTGCCATGAGCTGAAAATCTGAAACTTATACTCAACCTCGAGGTACCCGCAGAAGCAATGGCCAAGCGGAAGCATCCAACAAAATTCTCTTGATGACTTTGAAAAAGCGTCTGCATTCGGCTAAGGGGAAATGGGTGGACGAACTACCGAGAATCCTCACAGACTCTGAAAGCGACTAATGGAAATTTATTTGGAATATCACCATTTGCACTCACTTATGGTATGGAGGCCATTATTCCTCTGAATCGGGATGCGCTCCGGCCCGAGGTTCCTAGGCGCTATCTGAAGCCATCTTTAGGACTGGAAATATGTCGGACGAGCTCGACGGCGTTATACGTATGGCATCTTACTAACAAAGAATGGAAAACTTATACAACAGACATATAAAGCGGCATGTATTCTGAGCTAGAGACCTTGTCCTGAGAAGGGTCTTTGAAAACACAACTGACCCGTCTGCTGGAAAATTCCAACCAAATTGGGAGGGGCCATACGTGATCATAAGAGTGGGGCCAGCTAGGTCGTACACGTTAAATACACTAGACGGGGCACTGGTGCCCAGAATGTGGAATACTATTCACCTTAAAAGGTATTATCAATAAAGTTTTCTTTAAAGCGGTTATCAATAAAATTTCCTTTAGAGTATTTTCTTTCAATCTTGGGAATATTACTAATCAAGTGTTCTTTAGAGGCATTATTTCCTTCAATTTTGGAATAATCGGTACTTTCATAAGAATAGCCTGCTAGCACTTTCATAAGACCAGACTTGTGGCTCTAAGCTTGTTGGCACTTTCATAAGATCAGACTTGCGGCTCTAAGCCTACTAGCACTTTCATAAGACCAGGCTTATGGCTTTAAGCCTGCTGGCACTTTCAAAAGACCAAACTTGTGGCTCTAAGACTGCTGACACTTTCAAAAGACCAGACTTGTGGTTCTAAGCCTGTTGGCACTTTCATAAGACCGGACTTGTGGCTCTAAGCCTGCTGGCACTTTCATTAGACTAGGCTTGTGGCTTTAAACTGCTTTGGCACTCAAAATAGGACTTGTAACCACAAGCCCTCACCCAGTACTTTAAAAGACCGGACTTGTGGCCTATAAGCACATTGGAATTTTGGAGATCCGGCGTCGCATTGGCTCCTGCGAAGGATGCTCTATCATAGATGATACCATTAAAAGGACGAGAAATAGTAAAAATTTAGTGCATAAGAGTATCAGAAATCATATTTCATTAAAATGCACCAATTAGCGTCTATGATTACAAAAAAGTACGTTCTGGTGGCCAAATGGGGCCCCTTACAAAATTTCAAAAAGAAATAGTAAAAAATAGGGATTGGAATCGCTCACGGTCACGGCGGTAACATTCCTTAGGTTCATGGCCACTTCACTCGGTGTGCCTCATTTCTTGTGTCCCAAATAGTTGCGAGATATGGGGGCACACAGAAACTCACAAAGAACTTCAGACGACTTAGTCGAAGGAATCAAGCATACCATCAAGAACCTCAGGTAGGTCTCCACAGATGTTGTGTTTGAAAATGCAACATCCGTAGCTGTAAACAAAAATGCCTCTAGGGCTTTTTGGTAATCCTCTTCCATGGCCTCCTTGTCTTTGCTCGGCAGAGTGGAAAGGATACCTCGTCCTTAGCCGTCGATCTCGGTGAGGGGGCGTTCGGCGGCTCGGTGGGCGGCCTCGCGTTATGCACAGCCTCCTCCGCTCTGCGGCTTCCTCCATAGCTGCCCGACATCTCAAACTGCCTCTAGGTCACCCTTCGCCTTTGCCTTTGCGTTTACCCGGTTCTGCGACGAGACGGGGCGACAGCAGGCTTCCTCCTTAACCTCTTCTCTCTCTTTCTCCTCACCCGTGGTCTTCTCTGCATGCTCCTTGGCCTTTCGTTCCCAATGTTTGGACAAGGACTTTGCCTTACTTGGAGATTCTTTTAGGGCCCGGTGCTTGGAAGTGGCAAACCCAGCATAGAGCCGTAGCTTCTCGGCATCCTCCAGCCTTGCCTAAAGCTCCCTATGCTGGCAAGCCATGTTCCAAATGACTGTGACAGCCTGTTACAAAAAAAGGGATTAGGAGGAAATAATAATACAAAACTCATGCTCAAACGTTAGAGGTTGGACCATACCAGCTCGACTGTCTCATTGAAGTCGTGATTGCGGATATACATCCCGTATTTCGCCACCTGCTAATAGGACCCCTTATCCAGGTAGCTGGGGGAGGGGACGGAGTACTCCTTAGAACGGACCACCATTGGGACGCGGAAGATATGAGGGTAAAGATAGCGCATGTGCACGACCGAAGAATCCCTCATGTCAAAAGGGTTGCATTTCCTAACGAGAAAGCGAGGGCGACTTCCTAATCGGGTGTTGGCCCGCGTTCTATCAGACGTTGATGAGTGCAAAAATAATCATTGACACAGGACTTAATAGGATGGGATCGATTTCATATATATATGACCGTGTTTTAATTACTTTTCTAATATTTAGTTTTTATTTGGTTTTATAGGGCTTGTTGGAAAATCTTTGGAAATGGAGCCTTGTGGGAGCTGAAGAGTGGTGCCAAAGTCGGCTGGCCGTTGCGACGTCGACAAACCTTATCTCTTGGAGAGGCTATAAAAGGAAGGGGAGAATCCAATTGTGGGGGTTCGAAATTGGTTTGTAGAGCTAGGGTTTGAGGAATTGGAGCTTGGAACAAAGGAAAGAAGAATTGAAGACCAACCTTTCAGAGAGAGACTTGAAGAACCCGGAAAATTGTCATTCCCTTGATCATTAAAGTTTTCTCTATTCCTATACTTATGTCTTGCTTTTCATTTGTATTGGAACAGAACATAATGAGGTTCTAATTTCATGGTTTAGGGTGTTAGTAGAGTTGGATAGATATGTTAAAGTTTTAGCCTTTTATAATTCCATTATCTTTTTATATACTTGTTTACCAGTACTCAGCTAGCCAAGTAAATAATATTAATTTAGATCTTAATATGTGAGTGGTTCTTTGTGTAAGATCTAAAGTGAATGAAAATTCAGACATTGTTGATTCATTGTTAGACCCAAATTTGTCTCACTTGCATTTATCCTATGGGTGTCACACTCACCCATCGTTCTCATATATCACCATTATGGACCTTTTAGGCTTAGTCAGTCTCCGAGCCTCGGGTGGGCTTGTATGTGGTCCATTGAGTGCGTATGTAGTTCACTTCAGAGTGTCATCGTGGATTATTTTTTTATTTATAGGCATCATGCCATAGGAAGCAAGTGGGGCCCCTCAAGGTTTTAACTCAATCGGAGTTTATTGGAGTATGTCGAATTTCGAGCACTTGGGCTTGTTTCGATCATATCTCCCTCATCTGAACTTGAAATCATGCACCATTTATTTTGTTGGATTCCTACTGTTGAAGATTCTTTGAAAAATTGAGAATTTTTATCAACTGGATCAACTAGTTGAGACCAGCTCAGCCGGTCAGTGGTTTTTCGGTTAGGCAGGTTTGGTCGAAGCACTCGGTATTTTGGTCATATCTCCTCATCGGGACTTTGAAATTAAAACCCTTTTTTTTTTTGGACTCTTTGTTCTTCAAGGAATATTTCCTTAAAAATTCATAATTTTTCTCAATCGGATCAGAACTGGTTAGGGCGTACGACGGGTTCATCGGGCGACTTATAGAGCACTATTTTTGTTGATTTTGAATTTGAATCCACTTAGTTCGGGCCCATAAGCTCCAGATCAGTCCTAGGAACAGTTTGGGCCCAATTGTGGGCCATTTTGTGAGTTTCTTTCAACCCACCTTGATTCCATTTTGAATTTTTGGTGGTTAAGCAAAGGGATAAATGTGGCCAACTTTTGACCTTATGAATAGAGGAGTGTTTATGGAGCTGGGAAGTTCGAGATTGATTGGGAGAGTTCCCGGGACTGAAGGTGTGCAAAATGGAGTAAGATCAGATATTTATGAAGGAAAAAGAGAAGCAAAAAAATGTGAAAAGAAGAGGAGAAAAGATAGGAAAGAAAAGGAAAGGGATGAGAAGAAAAAAAAAAGAGGAAAAAGAAAAGGAGGAGGGATTCTCCAGATCTAGGGGGGAGTGCTTTCTCTCATTTTGAAGGGGGATTTCCTAAAGTTTTGAGGGAGTTGATACCAGGTTTTGAGCACAAAAAAAGGAAGACAAAGGGAAGCGGTAGTAGAATCCTACGGTATGAACAATGTATTAGCCACGCGCCATTTCTTGCGTTTATCTTTGCCTTTGATCGTGTTTCGCGACTTCAGTTTTAGGGGACTAGGCATTGTTTGGTTTGGTTCTCAGTCATTTGGAGTCGGAATTGTACTCAGTTTGTTTTGTTGGATTCCTAAATCTTTGAGGAAAATTATAAAAAAATTTGAGAACTTCTCTCCTTCATTGAGATCAGTTGAAGCCGGGATCATGGTTCATTAAAATTATTTGTTTTGACTCTTGATTGGAATTACTTTGCATTGTTTGGGTTAGTTCTCACTCATTCGGTATCACAGATTGTACACGTTTGTTTTTGGTTTTCCTTGCTTTATGAAGATGTGTGAAAAATTGCCAAAATTGTTCTGCTTGTTGATCAATTGGGAATTGGACACACTTGATTTAGCTAGGTTTGTAGATGAGTCTAGTTGTGATTTAAATTGGAGCCATGACCTTTATGAGTCAATCCCATTCACTCCAGATTAGTGTAGGGCTATGTTTAGGGTCTGAAATGAGATTTAGTTCAGGTTAATGTGGTTCCATTTTGGATTCGTAAGAATTAGGGTCTATGCGGGTCATAAGGTGGTTAGTTAAGCACTAGTAATCTAGTGTTTTATCGAGCACGATTCTTTGAGATGAATAGGCGTGTTTGTATAGTTGCACAAGTGTTGTAGCATCAATGAGTGGCTGAGATGCAATGTATGGTTTCTCCTGGCTTCCTTTTCTTTTGATATTTAATTTTGAGAGATTGTTGTATGCAAATGTCATTAACTTCCTCTTACAGCGCTTATTGCAAGGACATGGTATATTTGCTTTAATGTTGGGTAATAAATTTCACATGGATGCTTGGTGTTTGAGTGTCATGCATGCTTGCTATGTTTGTTGGCTAACTTTTGATGTAGCGCGTGGCCAGGGACCACAGGTACGCGCCATTTTCTCTTTTGGTTGAGTGTTCTTAAGCATGCTAGATACCAATTAGGTGGGTGTGATCGAGTTGTATGCAGCCTTGGAACTACATCAAGATATTTGACCCGTATTCTCCCACATACCGAATTTACTAGTAGGGATAGGAGTTTCGAGGCCTAGAGGGGTGGCACTTCTCATATGAGGTACCTTCTCGATAGGTAACTTGATCCTCGAACCCGAAATCTAGTTTTTAAATTGGACCGCTTTTCTGGCCCAGGTCGATGAGGGTTTTTTGTTTCTTGCCAGTTTTCCGTAATAAATAAAAATAAAAAGTAAGTGGCAACTCCAAACACAAGCAGTTCCTCACTTTGGGATAGATTTTCCTTCGCCAAGCTCACTTTTTTTCTATTAATAGCGAGTCGCGCCAGCGTGGATCGGTGGGTCCTGAGTGTTGACTCATTGGGGATCAAATCTAGAATCTCTGGTTTCATAAGAGGGTCAAGCTTGAACTTGAGTTGGGTATATTGGAGCACATGGTTCATTGACCAGTAGACACTTAGGCTACACAAATGACTGATGATCACTTACCTGGTTAGTATTTGGCATACACTTGTGGTTTGTTTGTGCTTGTGTGTTCACCTGTTGGATTCTAGCATGCTTGCTCATGGTTGATTTGGTACCTAGCTATATGTTTCAGATTGGCATAGATGGTTAGTTTGTGTGTATATTCTGTGGTAGGCTTGCTCTTTACGCATGACTGTTTGCTGCATGACTACCCTCTCTCTTGCATGACTGCTTGATTTGTTTGTGTTTGTGGGGTGCGCTTGTATCCCCTTATTTTTGAATCACTAGTCTTAGTCGACTATTCCTCATAGATTGCTTGAGTTGCTTGGGAGTCAGTCCCAATTGTTTGCCTTCAACCAAGCTATGAGTTTGGAGTAGGGTCTAGCGTAGGGGTTATATTAATGTTTGGAAGCACTAGGGAGATGACGGATATCCGAGCAATGAAGACTTGTATAGCCCTAAGCTGGGCTTCATGGATACATGCGTGGCTAGTGTGTCATTTTGATTGTTTGAGGTTGGGATCTTGGGTTCGTGTCCCGATGGGTACAATCATCTGGCTTTTAGAACTTACCTTTTCGGGTTGTCAGCTTTTGGGCCACATTAACCACAGAGGTATCACTATGTGAGTCTGCTCTTTGCTTGTGAAGCCGTATATCGGTTGGGTACATTGACATCACATGTCGAGTTCATTCTCTGAAGGATTTTAGTCATACATTATTGGTTTGATTACATGATTGATAGTCATGGGGACTGACATGCCCTTTTCCTTTTGAAGGATTATTGATTGAGACCAACCTAGGTTCTTGAGCTTGGACTTGGATCGAAGGTAGACTTGTTAGAGGATCAGATTCACCGCGGTCGATTCGACCAGGATAACGGATCATAGAGATATGGACCCTGCGTCACCTTCTTATTTGTAGCACCCTATTCCCAGTCCGACCCGATTGGCGGATCCGAATCGAGTTCGGGTTACTAGCGAGTTCATTTACCAAAACGCCTTTTAGCTCGGAATAAGCAGGTTTTGGCGGAGTATTCCATTTCGTATAATAGACCATTTCAAATATGTGCGGAGGCGATTTCAATTCGCGGAAACCATAAACATTTACATTTAACAAAATGCATTTACAATGAAGGCATTCCATGCCCAATCAAAATAATATAAAAAATCGTTTCAGAGTTTAAAACTTTTGATCACAAAACATCAATTGTTCAAAAGTAGGATGGATGCATATGATGGAGTATATTATTTTATTCCACAGCTTTCTTGATGACTCTGTGCTCCTTGATCTTGTCATCGTTTACATTTTACTCAGGTACTGTACAGGATAAAAAACCCTTGCGCTAAGCATTTTCATGCTTAGTGGTTCTATACAATTATCTCTTTATTTCATTTTAAATCAAATCATGCAATTTCATAAGACAATGCTTTCGTACTTTCTTAAATGACTAATGCAGTACAATACATACATAAAGATATATTTCCATTTAATCAATTACAATTCATTGGTCATCTCAAACTATGCATTTTCATGTGTAACAAATCATTCAGATCATAAATCGTGCAATTTTTCATTCTTATTATCATTTTGAATTTTAGCCCTTATCGAATTTAACCTATGATTTCGATTACGAGGATAACGAATCAAACGAGTCCCAAGCTAGACACAAGTCGGTGTAAACATGGTTTTATAAAAATATGTACTCGGTTGGTGCTTCACTAAAATCTTGTCTGTTGGGCTACGGATCGGTATGCCATAATAATACGTTTGTTCGACTCTTATTAGTATACCAATCTATCCTTAACTCGAATTTAACGGTTAACATTCTATTAAGGGCATTCAAATCATTTATAGGAAAATACAATATAGTATGTATTTTTATACAAACAAATCATTTCAATACTTATGCAATTTTCATGTCATTCATTTCGCAATCAATCAATTTCTTAAATTTCTTGCTTAAATCAACACGAAGATTGTTTCTGTATTTATTTGCATGGAAATCAGTTTAAAACAATTAAATATGCAATTCAAACATTTTTTAGAGATAGAGGTCGAAATAATGAGAGAAAGGTGTAAGAACAAACCCACAAAGCTTTGCACTTTGATTCAATCCTCGAAAATATATAAGTCTCGGTTCGGGCTTTCCAACTTGTCAGCCCTATTCAATACAAGTTAAAGAACAATATTATTTGTGCGTACTAGTGATTTTGGTTAGGGTTGATTTTCGAATAATATATAGTATTGCTTAATCTCATTGAGAATAAGGCCCGAATCTGAAGCCGGTATCGTTTGTTAGTTTCTAACACAATCCATCACATAACCAAAATACTAAAATTTCTCCATGCCTTTAATAATTTTCCAACAGTACTCTTGATCAATTAAACCATCCTAAAGAGAGATTAAGTCAAAACCTCGAAAGCAGAGACACCAGCCACATACGGGACAGGTTATTTTCAGTTTGTACTCTCTGGACTTTGTGTATCCAAAAATTATTCAAAACGGTTTTCAAAGATTATGAAACTCTCCAGTTTAGTCCTTTATATATCCAATGATATCTCTAAAAATTTTTAATTTAAAATTCATTCTCTAAGGCCCTCAACCAAATAACACAAACAGGGTAAAACATGCTATTTTTTTTTCGAACGTACCTTTAAAACATCTCACGAGGCCAATCCTAATGTTGTCCAAAATTAACTTTAAACATCAGTTAGATTAGCTTAGACCAAGGTCTAAACAACCCTCAACACCAAAAATCAGATTATAAACCAATTTGATTTGATTTTTAACTTTAACATCCCGAAACCACTAACTGTCCACTTTAGCGACTTGTAACAAAACACTTTCTAAAATCAAATAAATTCCGAATAAATTTGTCCAACATAAAGTTAATATTTTAGAGACTATATATATTCCTTCCCAATACCTTTAATCATCCCAAGAATCTATTCTCATAAATTCCAAAACACACTTAGCCAAAACGGGTCCCAAGCTCAAGTTGACATTTTAATGTTACCAAATTGGTTGGCTTCATTTGTATCACCTACTGTTATTCTCGTTTTTGGGGTCTTAACTCCATAAATTTGCTTAATGGTTCAACCTTTAATTTGGTATGGATTCTAGAGTTTCTTCTCGATTGGAATAATCCAATTTGGATCATCAAAACTCAAGGATTATTGCATTTTACATCTGAAGTACTCTAATTTACAAACGAGAATCGCACATAGCTTCACTTTAATGATTTTACAGAACTTTGTGATACAAACCCCGTCAAATTGTGAGGAGACCCGTGATCGAATTAGTTCGGAAGAACCGCTCTAATGTCGGCTTGGATGGATGACCTTGACCCGTTGCTTATATGGAAGCAAGAACCTTGGTATATGTGAGGACGCCACCATCGGTGATGGAATCCAGATTGATAAGTCTGATGAGCGCCACGGATTAGGTAAGTTTGGGAGTTCTAAAGAAGAATCAAAGAGAAATTGGAAACTCTACGATTTTATAAATGCTTAAAACTTGAAGAATGTAAGGATAACAAGCCTATAAATAGGCCCACAAACATGAAGAATAGAAACTAACTATTCGGCCACAAGGAAAGTAAATATTTGGCTAAAAAAAAAAGGAAACTAGATAACTTTTAGAATGAGACTTGGTAATAAAATCAATGACAAATCGGGAACAAATCATCTCTCAAGAAATGTAGTAAATCGGAGGTTTCATCTCGACTCAAAAATAAGCGTGAATCGGGGAATAAATCATCTCTCCAAAATAGCGACAAATCGGGAACAAATCGGCTAAATAACGACGATTCAGGAGCAAATCATCACTAAATCGTGAAAATCAACGCACCAAATGCGAGCAAATCTTTTCTAAAAATAAATAAAACTCTATTTTCCTAGCAAAACACACTTTCCCTAAATTAAATAAAGCAACTTCTACTTTGACTTGGAGAATAAATCTTTCTAAAAATAAAACAACTCCAAATCAAAATAGTAGTAAACTCAAAACACTTGGAAACATAAATATGTTAGGCGTCTCAAGGTTTCACAACCTCCGAATCGTTTGTAATTAGATTGAATCCCTAATGACTCTTATAAGCTCTGCGTCAGGATCCTTTGTGCTTTGATTCTCATCATACCCCTTCCTCGAAAAGATTCGTCCTCGAATCTTAACCATAATGTTGTGGATGGCATGACAATAAATACAAATCCTCTGCGGTCCATCCTTTATGGGAACTAAAATCACTGGAACAGCGCATGGACTCAAGCTCTCCCTGACATATCCCTTTTCCATCAATTCACCAACTTGCTTTTGGAGTTCCTTTGTCTCCTCGGGATTACGCCTATAAGCGGGTCGATTGAAATCTTTGAGCACAAAATCAATTTGATGTTCGATCCCTCGGATAGGAGGTAAACCTTTTGGAATTTCCTTCGGAAAGACATCTTCAAACTTCTGCAAAAGAGAGACAATAGAACTAGGCAAAGAAGTGTCAAGTTGGTTAGTATTAAAAAGTGCCTCTTTGTACAAAAGTACAATCGTAGGCTTGTTTAAGAACAATGCTTTCTTAACCTCACTTGCCCTTGCATAGAAGTTGGTTTTTCTCTCCTTTTCTTTTAAATTTTCAGTCACTTGCATTTTATCACTCTCTTTCTTTTGCTCACTCTCTTTTTCACACTTTTTCTTTTGTTCACTCTCTTTTTCACTCTTTTTCTTTTGTTCACTCTCCTCTTGCAACCTCACTTGATCTTCATAAACTTGACTTGGTGTCAAAGGAACAAGAGCAACGGTCCGTTGGTTGTGCACGAACAAGTACTTATTGGTGAAGCCGTCATGCTTAACTTTCGATCAAATTGCCTTAGTCTTCCTGTAGCCAAGTGCTCGCTTGCATGGGAACTACGTCCACACAAAACTTCATCTTCGTATTTCCCAATGCTAAAAGAGACTAACACTTGTTTATTCACCCTTACCTACCCCTATCATTCAACCATTGCAACTTATAAGGTCGAGGATGCTTACTTGTTGGCATTCTAAGTTCTCCACCATGGTTGTGCTAGCGACATTAGTGCAGCTTCCCCATCAATGATCACACACCACATACCTTGTTTTGGGCTGTGGCACCTAGTGTGAAAAATGTTATCCGTTACATCGTTATCTTCCTTAGCTTGCACACTTAAGGCCCTCCAGCCTATTAGTTCTCCTTGAATGAGGTACTCCTCATCATCAACATCACTCTAGGGTTTGTGGCATAGAATCACAATCCCGACTCATTATGCATTTTCAATCACCATTGTAATCACCATGACTCTTTTGTTGGACATTAGCTTCTTTATATGACCCATGCCTTGGCATTTAAAACATAATATCACGATTCAGTAGTGAAAGAATGGTTTGCCAGATTTCCTTAGTTGTTCCCCCTCTTGTTTTAGTTATGTTTTATGCTTGGCGTTGGGTGACTCACTCTTTCATATAGGTGATTTGATTTCCAGTAAGGTGAACTTTGGATCGGGTATAGAAACGTGTGTTGCTCTTGCCCCTCCACTTGACTTGATTCTCAATCTTGATGGCCATATGCCATATCTCTAACTCCACATAATGTTGCAATTCCACCAAATTTTGAATCTCAGGTTTAAACACACTGAAACCTTGCCATGGTAGCCTCTCGATCTTCTTCAATATTCGCTCCTAATAAATTGCAACCTCTATTATCTCCTTATAATGCCTCCACCTCGGTTACCTTGCCTCGGGTTTGCAAGCTTGTTGGCCTGATTCCTCGATAGTAGTAAGTCGGGACCGATCTCTTCGATCCTGCCCTCTTCAATCTCTTCCCATGTTTCCACCGATGGCTCCTGGTTCCGTCTCCTTATTCAACACTAGTTGGTCCACCACACTATGGCATAATCCGAGAACTCTATAATAAAGAAGCTTCACCCCTCTTATTTTCGTATCACAGATAATCAAAAACCACCTCACCTTCCTTTCCCACTGAGATATGCCTCAGTGGTCATTCTTTCCTTGAAAGATGGAATCTTCATCTTAATATTTCCCAAATTATTATCTTCCCGATTCCTATCTTCTCTATGTCTCCCCATACCTCCCATTACTAACAACTCGAACTACAACTATTCCTCGTCTTCAAAGTCTCCTCCCACATACTCTCTCTCGTCTCACCCGCGCCTTCTTAGCAAACCCTTCCTTTCATGCCTCGTGAGGGGCTCTGCGGTGCCTGCTTGCTCCACCCTCTCATGGAATTGGTTCCAATTCACCCCCTAAACATTCTCTCAGACTTCGCTAGTTACACCCCGCATAATGAACTCATGTCAACGCCCTCCCGCCACCTCTCGCATGTGTTGTCGTTTCGACATAGTGTCGGCAAAACAAGGTTAGAGTAGTAAAAAGTAGAACCTCATAAATCACTAAGCCAATGTTTTCACCAAGAATGATTCACTCGCGCCATTCTGTTTTCACAATAACATATTCTGGCTTTTTCTCACTCTAAATAACTGACCACTCTTGCCTTTTTCCACCTCGTGTAATTTCTCTCTAGTTATTTTGGAACTAATCAAACAAATTAGATTTTTTCCAAAAAAATCAATCAAAAACATATCAAAGAAGAAAAGGACAGGTTGGTGGCGTTAACCAATATTCAAGCTTTATTTTTTTTTTTTTATACTATGGTGGGGATTGGATTGCTAGAAACTAGAATGATGATAAACTTTTAGGATTTTTTTTTTCCGGATTTTTTTTTTTTGGTTTCTACACTTTTTTTTTCTTTTTTTTTTCAACCGGATTCTTTTCCTTTACTTTTTTTTTTTTTTTTTTTTTTGTAACTTGGGATGGACAGTTCACTAAAAAAAAGAAACAATAAAAAAAATTATATCCGATCAAGAATTAAGAAAATCGGACTTGGGATGAAGTAGATAATAGGTTGTGAATGAAATTGGGGTTGAAAGCGGTGACTAAGATGGTTTGGACAAAGAAAAAAAAAATAATAATAAAAGATAGGCAAACCAGAAAAATAGAACCTGTCAAGCCGATACCAAATGATACGAACCCCGGGTCAACTCGTGAGGAGACCTCGTGATCGAATTAGTTCGAAGAACCGCCCATCGTTGGCTTGGATGGATGAGATCTTTGACCCGCTGGTTATATGAAGCAAGAACCTTGGTATATGTGGGAGGACGCCACAATCGGCGACGGAGATCCGATTGATAAGTCTCGATGAACGCCACGTAATGTATAAGTTCAAGGAGTTCTTAAAGAACCAAAGAGAAATTCTGAAATTCTCAATTTTATAAATGCTTAAAACTTGAAGAATGTAATATGATAACAAGCCTATAAATAGGCCCACAAACATAAATAAACTAACTATTCTACCACAAGGAAAGAATATTCGCTAAAAAAAAAAAAAAAAAGGAAACTAGATAACTTTTAGGACAAGACTTGGTAATAAAAATCAGCAGCAAATCAAGAACAAATCATCTCTCCAAATAGCAAAGAATCAGAACAACCAAATTAAAATAGTAAAGAACGTGAACAAATCATCTCTTCAAAATAAGAGCAAATCAGAACAAATTAGCCTTAAAATAGCGCCAAATCAGAACAAGTCATCACCAAATCGCAGCAAATCAACACCAAATCAAGCAAATATTTTTCTAAAAAGAAATAGAAACTCCTATTTTCCTAAAGCAAAAACACACTTTCTAAATTAAATAAAGCAACTCTCTACTTGACTTTGAGAATAAATCTTTCTAAAATAAAACAACTCCAAATCAAAATAGTAAAAAAACTCAAAACACTTGGAAACATAAATATATTTGGCGTCTCCAAGGTTTCACAACCTCCCGAATCTGAATTTTCCTTAATTAAGATTGAATCCCTAATGACTCTTCTAGAAGCTCCTGCATCACGGATCCTTTGTGCTTTGATTCTCATCACTCAGTTACACTGCGATACACTTATTTCCAAGTAAATTATTTCTCTAGAATTTAGCTTTTCACTCCATAATTTTGAATCACTCAAATTGAGGGGAGTGAACTCATTTTATGGCCAAAAATTACCACAACTACACCTAAAATGGTATACCCGTGTGCTACCTCGACCTTACTTAAGCCCATATTTGGGGAGCCTTAGTATTACAATTCCCTGATCTCAGTCCCTTCTATACATTTGTATTCTATCTCTTATGGTTCTTTAAAAATTGGAATCACTTCATTTGGATGATTATAACTTAATCTATAGCCAAAACAAGAATAGGGGTTTTGACAAAATTTTGACAGCATTTCATTTGAAAACAAAACATTTCTCTTTTTTACAACAATTCCTCAAAACCAATCAAAACCAATCCAAACCAATCCAAACCAATAAAAACAATGCGAAACAACCTCAAATTGAACTAAAACCATCCAAGAACACTTTTATACTACATTTGGGGTTTTATTAAATCCAAATACAAGTAGAAAGGGGGTTAGGGTTTGGTTTTTCATACCTTAAATCTTGATTCTCTTTCCTTTCTTCTTCCTCATTCTTCTCGATCAACTTGTTCCTAATTCTCACGGGAGAAGAAATCAAAAATCCCTCTCCCTTTCTCCCAACTGGATGTGCCTTAGCCTTTCTCCCTCTTTCCCCTTTTTTGCTAATGTGAGAAATGACATTTTACAAGACCAAATTTGGTCTTAAGTCTTAATTCTTCATAAGGCCTTGTTTGGCCTTCTCATTAAATCCACTTTGCTCATTTTTTCCATTTTAACACTTCATTTCACTTTCATTTTCATTTTATTTCACTTCGTTTCATTTCACTTCATTTACATTTTGGCAATTATATTCTTTATTTATGACCCTTGTATTCTCATTCGACATTTTTACTAAATTTATTCGTGGCTCTATAAATTTTCGGCCAGATATTTTTCTGCTCTTAGATTTAAATTTTAAAATTTCATTTACTTTATTTTATACCCTAAACACATTCTGAAACTGTTAGGGTATTTTTAGGGCATTACAACTGTTGACCAGTTGGTTGAGGTTACCTGTAATACCCCAAATTATACCCTGAAAGTTTTTATAGTTACAAGCCAGGTATAATAACAAGAAATGTATATTTTTTCTAATAAAATAATGCAAAAATAAAATACAAAACCTAAAATTTATACAAAAGACAAGGGTAAATTGGTCATTTACTAATTTGGGACCTAAGGGTCATAATCTCATAAGATTGTATACTAAAGTAGAGTATAGTATAAGTTGAATTGCAAATAAATGAAGATGGAGGACCAATGAGTAATTAAAGGGAAAATTGAGTATAAAAAGAGGAGGAGACCAAAATATCCTTACTGGGTCTCCTGCTGGGGTGGTCTCACGTAAAGAGAAGAGAAGAGAGAAAGAAGGAGAAGAACAAGAAGAGAAGAGAAGGAGAAGAGGACTTCAAGAGAGAGCAGCGTATGGGAATTTAAAGTTTTGTGGCGATTTGGGCTTAAATCGCATGGATTTCCTGGAATTAAGTGGATAAGAGCTTGTCCTCAAAACCTAGGGTTTTGCTTATAGATTTGTATCCTTAACCTAGATAAACACCTGGAAAGTAGGTTGGTAAAACCCTAAATTGTACAAGAAGAGTATGGAATCCTCCCTTTCTTCGAGGTTGGATTCATGGTTTATTCATAAGTACTTAGTTTGAGTTTAGAACAAAACCCTAACTAGTCTTTATGTTTGGTTTATGTATGGGTTATGATCCATTTTATACTTGTTTTGGGAGTAATTCATGATAGGTTTTTGAAGTAAGATGGAATAGAGGAAGAGTATGGAAGAAAAGTGAGTGAAAGAGGGAAAATCTGCCATTTCTCGGCGGGCCAGGGATCAAAGACAGACGTTTAACAAGGTGGTACTCTGCATTTTCACTCATGCAGAGGCCAAATGGTACTGGTACCATCCAAAGTGGTACCGGTACCACTCACCAAATATGATCGGTACCAGACGCGGTGACCGACATCACTCTCGATTCCCAATCCGACCTGTTCGACCTACTCGAACCGAGGTCGTGCGAGACCATATACTGACTTTACTTACTTTTCTCGTATTACTGGTGCCCAAGTCTTATAATAGAATCAAAATATTGTATACAAATTAAAAAATGAAACTACCACCATAAAGGGTGTTTACAAAGGTCGCCACATACGTGATCGTCCCATTTACATATTCAAAAACTATACATTTACATTTGTTACGATCGTGAAAGCACTAAACTTTACAATGATGAACTCCCTACTGCGGTGTCGCCTAACAGACTAAAAATCATCGGCTCTCCTTCTTCCTCGTACCTACACATTGAAACCCGTGCTAAGCTTTTTACGCTTACTTTAAACATATAATATGCATATACACAAGTATAGTACGCTGAGTAATAATAATAGATATGGAATTTGTATGCATTCATATACTTTAACTTATACAATTACTTCATGCTTCTACTCACTTATGCTTATTCGGATCTCCCGTAGGGAGTTACAGAGAGCTTATTCTTATTTTAACTTATGCTTATAATGTACTTATGCTTATTCCTGATCTCCCTTGGGGAGTTACGTAGCTTATTCTTATCTTAAATACTGTAGGTATTACGTGAGATCATAACGACACACATTTGTTTACTCGTATTCATCATTCAAAGCTATTTTCATATAACTATGGGAATACCTTAGACCAAGCATTTTCACACAAATGAGTAAGACACAACACAATAGCATCCGAAGATACTATACAAGACTAAAGTGTCGTGAAGATAAAGCAGAGCCAAGCACCGTCATCAGAGTGTCGAAGATTCAATCGGGAGTACCGGGGCACGTAACAGGAGCGCCAGAGCACTCCAATCGAGTACCGGCACTAAAATGTAACGCGGCTCGCCACGTAATCGGTGTCGTAGCACTCAATGTAGAGTGCCTAAACACTAATCAAAAAGACGTGCCCCGCTCACGCCGCGGATGTATGCCGCGGTCATTTGTATCACATACGGTCTTAGGCATTCCTACGATTATATGTATTCAGAAACTTCCTATCTTATCATTGGGGCATGAACTTTGCTCCCATTTCGCTTAGTTGAGGTGGTGAGGTACTATGATATTTTTTCACTTACTTCTTCTTTATCTTTAACCTCGTTAATCATTTATTAGGTTCTAATACTCCCCCAGAGGCGACCATAGCTTAATTATGCAAAATATCAAAAAAACAAGGGGTCGCAGGAACTAGCGGCATCTACCACCGCTCCTGACGGCACTCATCCGTTCTAGAGGCGGTACCGGTACCGCTTGCGGTACCTGCATCGATTCTTCCACTACATATCACGGCACGGCATCGCTCAAAGGGAACCTGACGTGCTCCGATTCTCGCCTTAAATGGCATCCACTCATTTTTCATGCACTTTTCTTCCAAAATTCTCTTATATTCCATCCTTCATCAAAAATTAATATTGAATCCTCCAAACAACTCCACAACCACTTCTTTAATTAGGCCAAAGAACTAAGATTCATACCCAAGTTCACCTAACTCTACAAGCAAAAACCTGGAATTGGGTGAAGGATTCCATATATCTAATTATTATCAACTAAGGATTTTCAACCCAACTTCCTTAAATCTAGAGTTAGGAGGTATTCCCTAACAAAAACCTCTAGAAAAGGGTAGGTAAACCAAATTAATGTCCAAAGAAAACCCTGAAGATCCATACCCAAGTAGTTTTCGACAAAATCTTAATATTTGACACTTAAATTCCATACTAAACTCCAAATATCCATACAAAACTCTTAGTTTCCATACCTTTGCTTACTCCTCCTTCTTCCTCTTCTTCTTCTTCCTTCCCTCTTCCCTTTCGCTTTTTCTTCTTCTATGCTGAGACCAAAAATGGATTATTTTGCCCCCTTCCTCCTTTATAATTAAACCCTTCCCCTTATTTCCCTCGTCCTCCTCATTCCATTAATTACTTTTCAATTCTTGTTATTTCTATTTCTCAGCTCTAGTTTATCAATTCATGTCTTTGATGCTGCCTCCTTTTCGACAAATTGCCAATTTTTTGTCTCCTTAGGTCTCAGGGACAATTTTCTGCTTCTAAATTTCCATTTTTCACATTTAATTTACGAAAACTTCAATTTATACCTACAAAATACCCTAAACATGTTGAAAACAACTAGGGTATATTTCGGGGTGTTACACCGATGCAGTACCACTTTTTCCGATAGCCTTAGTTTCTTGTATTTTACATTATTAAGCCCAAATTCATACACCGATAGTATAGGAACCCTAATAAATGAATAAAGGGGGTTCAAATATGAATGACACTAAGTTGAAACACACCGTATCTTGTCGCCTCGGCAAGTTTAGTGTGGACAAATAGTAAGTTCCTGAATGAGTATAAGTTGCTATAAGTACAAGTATAAGTATAAGTTTGATCTATGAAAGCTAAAAAAAATAAGCACGTGATAATTTGTATAAGAAAAGTACGCTTAAATGTTTATCGTAACTCATTTGATAAGGAATACCCCCATAAGTATATTTATTCATATATGAGATATCCTTTCTAAAACATGAAAGATTGTTAAGAAAACATAATAAATGGATTTGCCCCAAGACCGTAGTTTAGCCAGATAGTATGCTCTATAGGGACATAGCGCCGCAAAGATATGATACGTATATCGAGGCCCCGCTTTTGTCGATGACATAGATCCCGCTTGGATCACTATATAGCAGCCCCCGTTTGGGTCATATGTAGATCACTGCCTCGCATGTAGTTGATAAGACTTCCTTCGAAGATACAAATGTAGATCACTGTCTTCGTATAGTGATACATCTTCTGCATACGCTTCTTCTCCTATATCCATCATGTATTTTGGTGTGCATGAACATAAAAGAAATGAAAAAAGTATATGTGCTGAATGTATAAAGTATATGATATGATATGAGAAGCATAGCATCGTTTATGCGATGATAGTATTCAGCCATGTATGAACAAGAAATACAAGATAAATGACATGAAAAGTATGAAGTGCGAAATATGATAAGAAAAGAAACATGTTAAGCAGAAAAGAAAGTAGACATGAGAAATGGATAAATATATGTACATGTTATATGTGTCACAAAGATATACGGGGTTTAGTGGATTAATCTTGCAGGTCGTCCATATGTGTAAATCTCAATTAAGCTATAAGCTTAGCACTCCGGTGTTTCATCCTCGTGTAGGTAATGTAAGAGGAAACCAGAGGGCAAGGTGCGTATCCACATCAGCAAACCAAGGTCAAATACATCACTAAGGGTCCACTTAGAAGATTTTCGTATAATGTATATATATCTTTATTTCTTTTTGTAACAATGCAAATGTCAACACTTCCATATATGGAGCTTCGTATATGTATTTTCAGATCCAATGCTATAGAATATGGTACAAGTTAAATGTTTAACATTATATGAATGAATAGCTTGAAGTTTATAAGTTATAGAAAACAAAGCATCCCGGATCCGGTTCGGACCCACCAATTGGGTAGACTGAAGCGGGGTGTCAAGCACTTAAGGCATAAGAGCCCCAAATGGGGCGCCACAAGTAACTTGTAATGGGGAGTTATCCCTGATTCGGGTTCTGACTTGCCACCTGGGTCGACGAACTAGGGGCGCTATAATTTAGTGGTATCGTAGCCTAGGGTTTAAGCGCTTCGGAAAAGCCTAGGTTTGCTGGCTCTCGAGCAGAGTATGATAGAAAAGCATGTGTTTAGTAAATGTGTTGACCTGATGTGGGATGTCCTTGTGTTTTCAGATAGATGGATTCGCCCTCTAAATCCAACCTAAGAAGCAGCAGTAGAGTGTTAACCCTCGAGATCAAGGAATATTCTTGCTCTGTTCTCTAAATAATATGTCGGCGAGAGCCAAGTTCTCGCTACTAAATGAAGGCCACAAGATATCTCAGATATGACTCCGAGTATTAGAAAGATTAGAACTCCAAAAGCCCCGATATAAGCATGGTAAGAAGACATGGGTTTATAGGGACTTTCTCGCTGGATAAAAATAAGTAGAATAGTCCGATAAAACAAAAATTTGGTTAAAAGTTGCAAAGAATATCGAGGAAGTTTGGGATGCCCGCCGATCAAAGAGTATCATGTGCACCACTATTGCAAGAGTGAGGCATATGATTGCGGAAACTAGCGCTGAGAAGTCCGGGCGGATTCTAAACTACGACTTAGAGTTCTTTGTCCAAGAGTTCAGTGGCAGCACTTACCGAGATGTATGGGAGTCCACAGGAAGCGCCTTAAATTCAAGTGTATAACTTGTCGCTGGTCAATATGAGAAAGAGTTCGCCTGCCTTAGCAAGTACAGACGTGAGTTGGTCCTCACCGAGGCATTTCCTAAGTGGTAGGCAATTTGAGGATGGATCGCATAATTCCATCAAGAGGTATTCGGGGCACCTATGACTTCTCTCCAAATGCTGGATTTCATCAATCGTCCAAGCTACACGAAAAATAGATAAACTAGAAACTAAGGTGCCAAAGAAATATCCTCAAGAAGAAGTTTTATGTAGGAGTCGTTTTCCTCGTGGAAAAGAGCTAGAGAATCCAAATTTCAATCGTATCATAGTTGGTGCTACGAGAGTGTGGCGCAAAGGGTCCAATGTAGCACCCAAGATGTGCAGAGGTGCTTTAGTCGATGTGTGGAGAAATTCCGTGCAGTGCCCCTCATCGCCATCGATTTACACTTAGGGGTTTGTAGATCGCTGGATGTGATGATGCTTCAAATGTGGAAGCACTGAACATTTTATGGCAAATTGTCCCAAAGAGTCAAGGGATAATAGGGATCCTCAAAGTAACAGTAGAGGGAGGTCTGCGGCACCACCGTCAACTCGAGATAAATGTAGAGGTCGAGGGGGCCAGAGCCAACATAAAGGACGAGGGGGCACAGTGTCAAAGACAGTGGATCGTCCTATGCCTACAACACTAGCACGTATGCTATGAGCTCGTGAGGATCAGGATGCTCCTGAAGTGATTGCTGGTATATTTTCTCTATATTATATTGAGATGCATGCATTGATTGACCCTAGTTCTACCCATTCATATATATGCTTTGAACATGTATTTGATAAAATACTAGTAGTGGGACAATTAGCATATGACATACATGTGACTACCATCGGGGGCACAAAGATAGCATAAATAACGTATAATTTTAAATTGCCCTATCATCATATACAAGCTAAAGAGCTGCTGATTTGATCGTTTACCATTTCGAATTTGATTTGATTCTCGGGAATGGATTGGTTGTTCAGTTAATCGAGCCATAGTTGATTGTGGTCAAAAGAAAGTAGTGTTGAGATGCTCCTCGACCAGACCGGTGTGATGCAGTACAGCGCACGATCAAGTGTAATATCCAATGTGATCTCCGCTATGCAAGCTAGGAGATTTATGAGGAAAGGATGTGAGACATTCTAGGCCATGATACTTGACTCCAAAAGAGGTCAAGTGGATGTAGAAAAGATTCCAAGAGGGGAAGGAATTCCGTGATGTATTCCCTTTGGGAAGAGTTACTATGTATCGTGACTCGAGAGGAGGTGGACTCAGCCATAGAAATTGTACTAAAGAAACGCCCCGTGTCTAGTGGCACCATATGTGATGGTCTAACTGAGTCGAAAAAGAGTTAAATAGTCATCAAGTAGAGCTTTGATAAAGGATTTATCCGACCCTGTTTCTTCTCGGGTTCACCCGCTTTATTCGTGAAAAGAAAAAATGGCACTCTTACGTATATGCATCGACATTCCAGAATCAACAAAGTGATGTGCTGAAAAAATAAATACCCATCATGAATTAAGGATCTATTCTATTAGTTGAAAGGAGCAAGTCTCTTTTCAAAGATAGATTTGCGATCGAGATATTATCAACTTCGGGTAAAAGAGGTTGATGTCTCAAAAACAGCTTTCAGAACCCTGTTATGGCCATTATGAGTTTTTAGTAATGCCATTTGGGTTTACCAATGCTCCAGCTGCATTTATGGATTTGATGAATAGGGTGTTTCGACCTTATTTAGATTAGTTTGTTGTGGTCTTTATTGATGATATATTGATATATTCTAGAGATGAGCAGGAGCATGAGCAACATTTGAAAATAGTGCTACAGACTTTGAGAGAGAAAAAGTTGTATGCTAAACTCAACAAGTGCGACTTTTGGCTAAATGAAGTTTCATTTCTAGGCCATATTGTGTCAGTTGAGGGAATAAGAGTGGACCCTACTAAAATTGAGGCTTTTGTAAATTGGAAACCACCCCAAAAAAGTGTAAATGTATGAAGTTTCCTCGCCTATCAGATATTATGTATGATTTTAGAAAGGATTTTCTCACATAGCTTCTCCGTCACTACAAAATTACCTCGTAGAAAGGAGTAAAGTTTGAGTGGTAAGATAAATGTCAGAATAGTTTTTAAATTAGCTGAAAAGACATAAGCCGTTGAAGCACAAAGATTGATGCAACTCATCTCGAAAAGAGTTCACCTTATAGTGATGCATCGTATTACTGGTTTGGGATGTGTTAATGCAAGATGGAAAGTACCGCTTATGCATCCAGCGCTTGAAGTCACATAACAAAATTATCCCACCTGCGACCTAGAGTTAGTCATGAAGGTTTTGTTTTGAAAATATGGCTAATACTCATTTATATGGGGAAAAGTGTAGAATTTACTACGTATCATAAGAGTCTCAAGTACTTTCACATTAAAAAAAGAATTAAATTTGAGAGACAAATAAGGTGGTTAGAGCTATTCAAAGATTATGATTTATAATAGATTACCACCCTAAAAGCTAACGGGTAGCAGATGCTTTAAGCGTAAAGACAAAGGGCGTAAAGAATGTCACTTCAACATAGTGAATGGAGATTAGCAGATGATGGAGCTATATTAGCTCAATTAAAAGCATAGCCTGTGTTAAAGAAAATGATTATAGATGCTTAGAAAAATGATGAAGAACTACATAAAAAGGTACAGATGGTCAGAGAAGGTGATAAAACAGATTTTTCAGTAAAAGAAGCTGGAAGTTAATATTTCCAGATGATAAAGAGCTAAAGAAAAAGTTGCTATGTGAAGCTCATAATACGGTATATACCATGAAATTTGGAGGTAATAAGATGTACCAGGATTTGAAACAACATTATTGGTGGAAAGGAATGAAAAGAGATGTGATGAAGTACGTGTCTAAATGTTTGACGTGTCAGCAAGTCAAAGATGAACACTAAGTTCCAACAGTCTGTTGAATTCCCTTCCAATTCCTCAAATGTAAGTGGATAACATTACTACGGATTTTGTGTCTGGGTTTTCCCTAATGCAACAAAAACATGACTGTCTAGGTGGATTGCTGATCGCACACAAAGCTGCCATTTTATACCAAATGATCGACTATTCTATGGATCGACCAGTCAGTTATATGTGGATGAGATTGTGTGATTACATGGTGTACCGCTATCTATTAGTACTGATGAGATCTGCGACAATTTCGAGATTCCTGGAAGGAACTACAAATGCCAATTTTTGTGGTATTAGGATGAATTTCAAGATAACATTCCATCCGTAAATGTATGGACAAATTCAGAGGTTGATCCAAGTACTCGAAGATATGCTTCGGGGATGTGTAATGGAATTCATTGGAAGTTGGGATAGGTATATTCCATTGATGGAATTTTCCTATAACAATAGTTATTAGTCCAGTATTGGCATGGCACCATATAAGGCTTTGTATGGCCGGAGATGTAGAACTCCTGTGTGTTGGACAGAATTGAATGAGCATAAAGTGCTTGGTCCATACATAGTAAAAGATACAGAAGCAAAAGTTCAGGTTATTCGGCAAAGATTAAAGGCTTCCAATGATCGAAAAAAGTCATATGTCAATTTGAAAATGAGAGATATTGAATATGAAGTGGGAAACAAGGTCTTCTTAAAAGTATCGCCGTGGAGGAAAATTCTACGGTTTGGTAAGAAGGGCAAGTTGAGTCCGAGGTTCATTGGCCCATATGAAGTTTTGAGAGAATCGGACCTGTGGCTTATCGATTGGCACTCCCTCCGGAATTGTCCAAATTACACGATGTGTTTCATGTGTCGATGCTTCGGAGATACCGCTCTGATGAGTCACACATAATACTAGTGCAAGAAATACAAGTACAAGAGGATTTTTCATATGATGAGGAGCCAAAGGCAATTATGGCTTAAGAGGTGAAATCAGCTGCGTAACAAACAAGTACTGCGGTGAAGGTGCTTTGGGCAACACTACGGCGTAGAAGAAGCTACTGTGGAGCCATAAGCAAATCATGAGAGCACAAAGATTCCAACTCTTCGATCAGTATGAATTCCTCGAGATCTAAATTTCTTTTAAAAAGGGGGAGAGTTGTAACACCCCAAATTATACCTCGACGCTTTATAGCATGTTTAGGTATAATAACAGTAAATGTATATTTTTTCGAATAAAATAATGCAAAAAATAAAATAAGCAAAACCCGAAATTTATACAAAAGACAAGGGTAAATTGGTCATTTACTAATTTGGGACCTAAGGGTCATAATCTCATAAGATTGTATGCCAAAGTAGAGTATAGTATAAGTTGAATTATAAATAAATGAAGATGGAGGACCAATGAGTAATAAAAGGGAAAATTGAGTATAAAAAGAGGAGGAGACCAAAAATATCTCATTTTTGGTCTCCCAAGTTAGGGTTCCCATGTAAAGAGAAGAGAAGAGAAGAGAGAAAGAAGGAGAAGAACAAGAAGAGAAGAGAAGGAAAAGAGGACTTCAAGAGAGAGAAAAGGTATGGAATTCTAAAGTTTTGTATGGATTTCCATGAAATTGTACGGATTTCCATGGAATTATATGGATAGTAGCTTGTCCCTAAACCTAGGGTTTTGTTAGGATTTCATCCTAACCCTAGATGTCTTGAAAGTAGGGTTGGTAAAACCCTAAATTGTACAAGAAGAGTATGGAATCCTCCCTTTGAGGTTGGATTCATGGTTTATTTGCAAGTAATTTAGTTTGGGTTTAGAACAAGCCCTAACTAGTCTTTATGTTTGGTTTATGTATGGGTTATGACCCATTTTAGAGTTGTTTAGAGTAATTCATGATAGGTTTTTTGAAGTAAGATGGAACAGAGGAAGAGTATGAAGAAAAGAGTGAAAAGGGAAAATCGCATCTCAAGCGCTTCATCTACTAGTACTTCTGCATTTAACAAGGTGGTACTTCTGCATTACTCATGCAGGAGGCCAAAATGGTATCGCGTACCGCATTCACTCACCGTAGTGCTTAGAATGGTACCTGCATTGATGCGGTATTCGATGCAGCACTCACTCTTCCTCCGACAGCCCTAGTTTCTTGTATTTTTACATTATTAAGCCCAAATTCATACACCAATAGTATAGGAACCCTAATAAATGAATAACGGGGGTTCAAATATGAATGACACTAAGTTGAAACGCACCGTACCTCGCTGCCTCGACGAGTTTAATGTGGACAAATAGTAAGTTCCTGAATGAGTATAAGTTGCTATAAGTACAAGTATAAGTATAAGTTTGATCTATGAAAGCTAAAAAAAAAATACACGTATAATTTTGTATAAGAAAAAGTACAGTTAAATGTTTATCAGAACTTATTTGATAAGGAATATCTCATAAGTATATTTATTCATGTATATGAGATATCCTTTCTAAAACATGAAAGATTGTTAAGAAAACATAATAAAAATGATTGCCTGCTTAAAATCGGGTAGTTGGATAGATAGGCATGCCTATAGGCACAAAGGTCGTAGCATACGATACGTATATCGAGGCCCGCTTGTCGATGACATAGATCCCGCTCTGATCACTATACCGCCACGCTTCGTCATACAGAGATCATCGGCCTTCGGGCATACATAGTACCTTCTCGAGTACATACATAAAGATCACCTGCCTTGTAATGTAAGAATAGTACCTTCTCGGCACATACAGATAGAGAATAGTGATAGTACCTTCTGCACATACGCCTCTCCCATATCCACTAATGGCATTTGCGGTGCATGAACATAAAAGAATGAAAAGTATGTAAAGGAATGTATAAAAGTATAAGATATGATATGAGAAGCACATTGTTACACGATAGTATGCGCTACAAGAACAAGAAATACAGTATAAAATGACATGAAAAGTATATGAAATATGATAAAAAAAGAACATGTTATGAGAAAAGAAAGTAGACATGAGAAATGGATAAATATATGTACATGTTATATTTGTCATAAAGATATGCATGCTTTTAAAGTGGGATGACCCTTGTTAGAGGTCGTCCATATGTGTAAATTCCCACTAAGTTATAAGCTTAGCACGGGTGTTTCATCCGTGTAGGTACAGAAGAGGAAACCAGAGGGCAAGACGATCCGCATCAGCAGCTAAGGACAACACATCACTAGGGGTCCACTAGAAGATTTTTGGTATAATGTATATATCTTTTTGTTTCTTTTTGTAAACAATATAAATGTTGAACATTTCCATATATGGAGCTTGTATATGTATTTTGTATCCGCTGTTACAGAATATGGTACAAGTTAAATGTTTAACATTATATGAATGAAAAGCTTAAAGTTTATAAGTTATAGAAAACAGAGCATCCCGGATCCGGTTCGGACCCACCAATTGCTGGACCTAGAAGGGGTGTGTGTCGCCAATTTAGTAATATCAGCCCCAAAATGGTGTCACAAGTAACTAGTAATGGGAGCATCCCGATTCGCTTATCACCGCAACTCCGACGATCAAACCAGGCGCTACATTACATACCATGGCACCTCCCGGGAATGCCATACTGGGACTAGACAAAGCGGACGATGGGCATCAGCCCAACTATCACGATTTCTGGGAGCACCCCACGACCCCGACTGCTATAAATTCACCACATCATCCTGACCCACTGTACCTACTTCTACTTATATGGATAATAGCTCCACCCTCCACCTCCACCAAGACCACACACCTATTCAATCGCCCCATGGGTTGGAGCATTTGTACTACACCTGGCCGCACCGAGACCTCACGCCCACATTCTCGTAGCTGTCCCCCGCACAGACATTTCCATGACACCCAAGCCCAGACATTGGATGTGGATTTGAGCAAAGGATCAGGTCTCGCATGTTTCCGATGGAGTTATATAGGTCGACTCGATATGATGATCTTCTAGTGGTAGTCTTGCTACCGAAATCTAAGATGCCGTATACATTGAGAGATACGTGCATAAAGGTGCCCCGCATTCACTTACAATTATACAAATACAGCATGCTACGTGCCAGATTGGATTTAGGCACAAATGATTATATTCTCCGTCACGGGCCGTTTGTCTCACTGACCCTTCGAGACGTAGGACATGTCACTGGGGGATGATTTTATCAAACAAGATTCTTTAATGCTATGAGCGGCGTATCCCGAGGAGTCGGCAGGCCCCGGCTGCAGGCCTGGATGAGCCAATCACTTCATTTATCTCCGAATACGGAGGGAGAAAGATAGCATGCATTATAGATAGACCCTCGTAGCGTGCCGCATCATATTAGGGGCATGATTATGCGCAAATTTCTTTAGCCCCGCTTCTAGGAATCTCATGGGCTTTCTACATATTAGCCTTTGATCATTGCTCTCGTGCCCTATGGCAATGCAGAGGAAGGCACAGCTGTAGGATTACGCGACTCTTCCTCCATATGCAAAGGGAAGCCAGTTTGGCTCCGCCCTAGATCACGCATATTGGTGCCAGCCAAGTGCCATCAAGCCACATGTTTTCACGTCGGCCATAAACTCATAAACAAATCAAGAAATTCCCAGATCGTGATGATACAAGAGAGATCAAGATGCATCGACACCCTATTAGCCGTCAAGGCTCCACTTATCTACATCCCGCCACTACAAATCAAGATATGCTACACAAGTATCCTTTAGCGAGGCTACCCGTGATAGTACAATCCGGCATACAAAGATTCCGCCACCTAGGCAAAAAGTTAGGTAGTTTACATACTGGGATACCACCGAGCCGAGCATTTCGTAGGATCGGTCGGTGCGGATTGATCGCCCCACTACCACCTGTACTCACCACTACAACTCCACCCAACGATTCACAGTAAGGCATCTTCATCAGCTTATCATAAGAGAGCCGGGTCATAGACAAGCCAGCAAGACGAGGCACGCTATTCAGGACTTGATTGATCAATGTTTGGTTGATTTAGGATGCCCTACTGTGACTATATACCCGCTACCCACTCATGACACTAGAGTTGTACCTCCACCCCCGGGGGGTGTACATTTGATTGAGCATTTAGGAGATGAAATATTCATGATGGGATGGGATGGAGAGGCTCCTTAGCCAACCGCCTTGTATGCGCACTCACTTTATTGGATACACCTAAGGTGAGCCGGTCTCTAAAGCCATTTAGATTGATTCTAGATGATGTTCCCCAACATGTGATTAGTACTCACCAAGATATACACTTTATGCACATGTCCAGCCATGAAAACCCTTCTGTTCTATCCCCCCATAGTGAACAAGATCATAGATGTCCACACAGAAGGAGGCAGCTCAAACTGAGCCAGTCTGAGGACTTCCCATTTAATAATCTTGAAAGCATGTGGGACAGATCAAAAGGGCAGCGCGATGCAGAGACTAAAGCACTCCCATGCAACACCGTGCCTGAGGTATCTGGTCGAGCCCTTATCATCCTATTCAAAGACCACAGGCATGTCTGACACCCGTGCCTTTGGGTCGCTGGACTGAAGCCGACACCGCAGCTTCACCCAGATCCAACGGGTCTAATATGGCTCCCAAGGCAGCCATGGTGGCACAGCTTTTCACGCTGAGCTATCTCCAAAATCCGCTTCGCATGCGCCCCTCCCTTTATCCCATCGATGTTGTTGCTTCAGTCGTGGTGTCAGCCCGTCCTTCTTGGCCAACTAGCTTCCACCCTGAATGTTTATCCACTTGTTACTGCCATTGCTTTAGGATTTTCACCATCTGATTTTCAACATCCACACAAACCGTTAGAGCTTATGATGGGACTCAAAGGACAGTTATGGGCACACTTAACACACATGTCAGATACTCCATACTCTTTTAGGTTTTGAGGATCCAATCATCTTTAAACCTGCTTCTTGGCCGCCCTTGGATTCATGAGGCGGGTTCTATACCATCTTCCCTTCATCAGCGGTCTCATGCTACGAGGGGCGATTATCACGATAAGGCCCGACGTAGATGTTATTACTCTCTAAGCAAGTGCTGGCAGATTAGCTACATGTAAAGGAGGATGACCTTACATTTGATCGGGTTTACTTCGACGGTTCAAAGTTGAGCCACTCTAGAGGATGACCACAGTGGACATGGTGCCCATGTCATTCGAACACCAAAGACAAAGAGCACTGCGCTTAGCATGATGAGAGTGCATGTTTTATATGCCCGTTCGATCGGGTCGCTAACAAAATGCTGAGTATACTATCATAGTTGATCATGGCATACCTTATGGGTTGGGTTGCATCCCAACGGCGGATGATGCGCAACACATGGCACGACTGCGTAGAGAGAGAGTGAGAGCTCGCATGTTTGGCATTCCATTCGATTATCCCCTTCACCCATACACTTTTCACTGGTCGATCATTTTACCAGAGGATCGCAGTATGCACACCCGCATGTAGGAGTTACCCATGCTCTGCTGATTGTTGAGATTCATAGCGCATTCAAAGCAGGCCCCAGATTATGTGTTTCAGCTCAGACCATCGAGCCACCCGAGGCTATGATAGTTGCACCCCCATCACCGGATCGAGCTAGTACATTTTCCATGTGCTTTCCTGAGGAGATCCCTAACTATGACCTACCTATGGATTTGGGAGATGGTTCTAATGGTGTGATTCTGCCTAATACTTATACGGATGCAACGGGATACGATCAACACTGCCATATTCTAGATGCAAATTCAGGCCCCATTATGCTTTTGGACATGTCTTCGAGTTTCTATGATTTATTCGACACTTTTATGACGTCAGACCGAAGTGATGGACATGATCTGCACTAGTCGTGACTGGATACGTACCCCACCCCACCCCACCTCGCTTTTTTATATGCCTGGGATTTCTACGCTTAGAGATAAATGATAATGGAATCATTACAATCGATATTATTCATAATAATCGTCATGGAGGAGCGACTTTGTGGACCCACCTCTCTTTTTTGAAACTATGTCTGGGTTTGTCACCCGCTTTGATGATATTTCTGATGGTAATAATGACATGAGAATTTTCGAGTATTTTCTTGTGTCGCAACATTTTCCTTTGATTACACCACTAGCACCCACAACACATGGCAAGGGCGATGTCGATGATGTGGTGATGGAGACATGTATGACCCACTAGTACAATCATGTGATTAAGTGATATAGAGGATAGGAAAGTTACACCCATTACTGTAGCATGAGTTGATAGATTTAGACACTAGATCAGCCTAGTTGATGATTAGATCGCTCTTCCATTCCACTGAGATGAGTAGTTTGATTTACCTAAGCTAGCCATACTGATGTATTTGCATGGTCAAGGAGGACATGTCGGGCCCTGACCTTTCCATAATGCAAGATCACTTGCCCATTCTACCACATGCCAGCGCTTAAGGTAATTGAGGAGACGCACCTCATGGGAGCTCCGCATGTTATGGAAGAAATCTAAGTAACTTGTCGGGGCTTCTCACGTTGGTCGAAAGTATCATGAGTGGTCAAGCACGTCGCCCTTGTTCCCAAAAAGGATGGCAAGGTTAGAGTTTGTGCAGACTCGTGGATTTGGAACAAAGCCAGCTCTACGATGATTTTCCCCTCTCACTTCCATTGATATGTCAAGGACAACACTACGTGACATCTTCATGTTGTCTTTCGCGGATGATTTTCCGGGTATAATCAGATATGAAGGCCCAAAGGATATGGAGAAGACTTCTTTCATTAATGAAAGTAGGTACTTACTCGCTACTGTGTTATGTCGCTTGTCAAGAACGTGAGCCACTCTATCAAAGAGTCGCACTATTATGTTCCACATGACATGATGCACAAAGTGATGCAGAGTTATGTGGGACGACATGATAGTGAAGTCCCGAGAGGCGCATCACTAGCGTTCTTGCTGCAGGTCTCTTGAGAGACTAAGTTTCAGTTGTTGTCAACCTCAAGAAGTGCACCTTGGGTAACTTGGGAAATTGCTCCCACATTGTTAATGAGCTAGGTATAGCGTAGGTCGATCCCGAAAGATCGTGAGCCATACTCGACACATGCCCGCCTCGAGGACCCGAGAGAGAAATCAGTTTCTAGGCGCACACAAAGAGATATCAAAGGGCCATCGCAAACTGATAGACATATGTGAACCTATCTTCCATCTTCTGAGAAAGAACTAGCCTACAGTTTGGAATGATGATTGTCAGCGTGCTTTTGAAAAGATTAAGTAGTGTTTCCTCTCTCCTCCACCTTAAGGCTCTTATACCAGTAAGGCACCCTTTTGCTCAGATTTGTCGCTTCGCATGGCCTTTATGATGCATGCTAGCTCAGCTCGATGATTAAGGGAAGGAGCGAGCCATCTATTATCTGAGTAAGAGGATATTAGAATATGAGTGCAGATATATAATGATTGAGCGCCTCTGCTTAGCATTGGTTTAGGCCACTAGGAGACTGAGACATTATGTGACAGAGTATTCCATACTTTTGGTTTCACGATTAGATCCGTTGAGGTATCTGTTTGATAGGCCTATTCTGATTGGTAGGCTCATGAGATGGTTAGTATTGCTGACAGAGTTTGATATTCAATATGTCACATAGAAATCGCAAAGCGGAAGTAAGCCATTACAGATCATCTAAATTTTCTTTGCCCGTGATCCGATGACAAACCTATCGACTGACATTTCCTTATGAGCAATTTGCTCGTGACCAAAGACGTAGATGGGAGGTTATACTTGATGGTGCTACCAATCAATCGTGGTTTGGCATTACATTCATTTATATCAATTTTAGGTGATTATATTCCTAGATTAGTCCTATGACATTCTTTGATCATCATCGTCACTATCACTTAGTTGAGTATGAGGCTTCTGCATTAATGTGCCTAGAGACCGCTCTCGATTCGAGTTGACAGTTAGAGATCCACGTGGATTCCAACTTGGTTATTCAGCTGCACTCAAGGTATTCGTTGGGAGGACTCGAGATTAGAAGCCAGCCCTACCATGTTTACTGGGATTTGTCAATGGGATAGGTTTGATGAGTCGAGATATATACATCCGCCCAAAGCAGAGAACTGGCTATTGATGCTAGCCACTTCGCTTCGTGAATTGAGATTCCCCGTGAGTGACTATGCGACCATTGTTGATTGAGACTAGGTATGCACCCGTACTATTGTTGTCTGAGCCTGAGATAACGAGATTGAGATGAGCTACCCTAGCATTCATGATATTTATCGGGCTTCGTCATGCGCGCTTACCCGCAGTCGCCTCGCCAAGGATACAGAGCATCGGTGACATTCGGGCCTCCATTTGTTGTTTGTAGGGATGCCCTGTATAGGAGACCACCCGATGGCATGTTGTTGTTATGTCTAGATTCGCCCCAAGCAGCATCGAGTGACGCAGAGGCTTATGCAGAGTCCGCCCACACATGGGAGGTCATATGCTAACGCGTAAAATCATGAGGACTGGCTACTTTTAGTTTACCATGGAGACAGATTGTTGCCAGTTTGTACAGAGATGTCTGGAGTGTCAGATGCACGGAGACTTGATACACGTGCCACCTTCTGAGTTACATGCACTCACATCCCCTTAGCAATTTTCAGTATGGGGTATTGATATTATTGGGAAGATCTCGCCCAAGTCTTCCAATGGGCATGAGTACATTTTAGTCACCATTTACTATTTCACCAAGTGGGTGGAAGTTGCTTCCTATGGTAGATTGATAGTGGTCAAGGTGGAAAAATTCCCTCACGAGATGATTTTTGATAAAAGGGTGCATTTCAGGGGCGAGGTGGACATGTTGATTCGTAAGTATGGTGATCATGATCACATCGCTCGCGCATGTGCCACAAAATAATGGGGCGCTTGAGGCCGTGGAATAAGAATATCAAGAGGACGGAGAAAGACATCGAGGCCGATCGTCGTAGAAGCCCTTTCGTATTTGCTACTTTATCGTACGTCATTGCACTCTTACCTGAAAGGCCACCCCCAGATTCTCTAGTCTATGGTAATGGGAGGCAAGGCTACTAGCCGAGATTGATATGAGATCTTGAAAGGGCACTGGGAGCAAAGAAATATCCTAGGCTAAGTGGAACCAAATTCTCGTTATGATCACCAGTTTTCGAATGAGAGAGGAGATCGAGGGCGATCATGTCTGTGCTTATCGAGGAAACACCCGTGCATTTAGAAAAAGGGTCAAGCCTAGTTAGTTTAAAAAAGGCGACCTAATCTGAAGTCCCAGGGATTAATCAAGTGACCCTAGAGGCAAGTTTAGACTGACTCGAGTAGGTCGTATGTTATCTGAGATTCGACTCACATGGAGTTGCAAACAAAGACCTGGGACGCGGAATCAATTCACTCGAGCTTAACGTGGATCACCAAGAAGTTTTAAGGTGGTGAGATCATGGTCAGAGGATGAGTGGCCATCACTTCGAGTAGCCATATTCTCTATTGCACACCCATACATTGATATATCCTATTGCTAGCCCTTTGAGCCTCACGTGGTTTATTATGGCCTTTTTTTTCATTTAGCCTTGCATACCTTTTCTGACCTAGGTTGGGAACCTACCCTTGTGCGCTTTGTATTTATTAATTGGATCTGTGAGCATTGTGTCATTCTTTGTTTGTTCTTTCTTGCATCATTACATGTTTCTTTTCTTCTCCATTTTGCATTTTCCCCTTGTCAGCTTTCAGCTTTGTTTCTATCATCTGCTTTCTTTTCACTTTTATTTTCCCCTTGTGTGACGATGACACGCCATGTCCCGAGCTACAGGTTAGCTAGTCACACCCTTCATTTCACCCTTAAGGTTGATCCAGAATCTAGCTCGAGGGGGCCATTGCCTGGATTCGAGGCTCATTGGTTAGATTGTGCTAGTGTGGCATTCATCTTACTAATTTGCTGGCTGTTCGCGCAAAAAAAAGCTGAGTTACGCTCATCTGACATTCACTCACTGCATTCGGGATTAACATGGTTTGCCGACCGTATTATGACCTGATCATCGCAGGTCATTTTGATCGAGGACTTATTTTTCTCCAAAGGCGTGAGAGTATCGATGATCCTTTTCTCCATGGATCCGGGGAGACACATCAGAAGCGAGGCTCAGTTTCCTCGTGACCAGTCCTCAATGCTATCCATATCACCATCTCTGATCTTACGGTGACTTGCCTCTTATCTTTTGGGTATCCCTGGATGAGTGGTCTGGCCATCATCACACATTGCTACACTTGTATCCTACCTTATTTCCCTACTTTCTTCTACATCCCTTTTCATTTTATTTTATCCTCATTGATTGTCATCTCGCTTCATGAACGACGTGTCTTTTGGTGTACATCACCCGTCGTCGCATCGCTCACTTACGTGTCAAGCTAAGTCGCTTGCCTCACATGATTCTCCGACATTCGCACAGAATACATAAAGGTTTGGCATTATCTATTGGGTATTTAGCTTTGTTTCCATCATTTCATTCACCTTTCACCCTTGGCCTACATTACTGTCTGAGTCATAAGACCACCCTGAGGCCATGAGATCTCGTGTTTGCTTCGGACAAGATTTTATATGGACAGTTTCTGGCTTTATCATTGAGTACGACGTTGACAAGTCTCTATTCTTAGGGAATATCGAGGGTCACATATTGCCTATCCATTCAGTTACTTACCTCAGGTCCATGATCAGATATAGATGATACAGAGAGTTGGGATCGTTGATGGAACCTTAGGCTAATGCTTTGACACGTTCACACTGGGGCATACCCACATCCTTTCATGCTGGCTTTGGCTCTTACACATGTGTACACATGTAGTTCGTTTCGCCTAAAGACATTTTGGGCATCAGAGTTTGAGTAAGCCCGATATTTAGCTTGGTTTCTTCAAACAATAGAGTGCTTTTGAGATCTAACTAGGGATCAGATTCACGATATTCATATCCCAACAAAGGTGTGCATACTAGGGCATTCTCCCATTCATTGTCCTATTTGCTCGCGTAGACGATTGGGATTTCAATTATGGTTTGTGGTTTCTATCAAAGATATTTTGAGCTTCGATGTGCATGTGCAAAGAATACCCCTATCGCTTGTCAGGATATCAATGTTATGGATTGCCGAGGAGGCTTTTCCTCAGAACGAATGTTCGTAATATTTCAAGCTCAGAACTTTGACTTTATGTGTAATGGTGGGTTTCGATATGGTATTGATGCCTCAGACCGGGCATAGCCTCTTTCGCGGCCTTCGACACGTTCGATCCCTTCGATGAGCCTGGCTCTCCCAAGACGCGCCCGATTCAATCCATTCATTTTGTTTCGGGGTTCTCCACATCGCGCCCCGATTCGATCCCTTCGCTTGTTTCGTGTTCTCCTAAGATCGCCTCCCGGATTCGATCCCTTCGCTTTGTTTCCCTGATAATTCATTTTGTTTCAGCCCTTCTGCATCGCGCCTCGACCCGATCCCTTCGCTTTGTTTCCTTGGTTTTTATCGCGCACCCTATCGATCCCTTCGCTTGCTTGAAGTTCTTCTGCATCAAGCCCTGATTCGACCTTTTTTTTTTTTATTTCTGCTCTCCCAAGATCGTGTCTCATTCTCATTATCTTTTCCGGCATCATGATTGGATTTTCGTCATCTTCCTCGGCATCGTGTCCGAGCATCGCTTATCTTTTCCTGCATCGTGTCCAACTTTCATTATCTTTTCTGCGATCGTGATCGAATTTTCCTCATCTTCCTCGCATCGTGTCCAAGCATCGCTTATCTTTTTCAGCATCGCGTCCTAATTTATCCTATCTTCACTAGCATTGTGTCCGAATTACTCATCTTCCAAGGCATCATGCTTGGGTCTCTCTCCTTCAATCGTGGTGACTCGGGCCATACTTTCGTGCACTCGGTAAGGGACAAAATTGTTTATCATCCGGGGTTCTTCATTGAGTTCATTTCCACTTCTTGCATCAAGCCAGGAGCCAGATCCACGATTCAATTTCTACCGAAGAAGGGCAAGCATATTTGTAGACCCTCAATTTTGTCCTTCAACACTTGCATTTATCCTATGGGTATCACACTCACCCATCGTTCTTATATAGCACCATTATGGACATTCAGTTTAGTCGGTCTCTCATTTCCTGATGGCTTGTATGTGGTCCATTGAGTGCGACAATTCACTTCAGAGTGTCATGGCTTCTTTTTTTTTTAGTTATTGGCATCATGCCATAGGGAAGCAAGGGGGCCCCGAGGTTTTAACTCAATCGGAGTTTATCGGAGTAGTCGACCCGAGCACTTGGGCTTGTTTCGATCATATCTCCCTCATCCGAACTCGAAATCATGCACCGTTTCTTTTGTTGGATTCCCTACTCATTGAATAATTCTTTAGAAAAATTTGAGAATTTTTTATCAACTAGATTGACGAGTTGGGAACCAGCTCAGCCAGTTCAATGGATTTCAATTGAAGCAGGTTTGAATTCAGAGCACCCGAGCTTTTTTTGGTCATATCTCCCTCATCCGGACTCGAAATTGTGCACCATTTTTTTTTTGGACTCCTTATTCTTCAAGGAATATTTCCTAAAAAATTCATATTTTTTCAATCGGATCGACCACTGGGAACTCGTACATCCTGCCTACATCTAGCTAGCATGCATAACACTCCGCTGCGGATTTCGAGCCTAAATCCTACTTGGTTCGGGCCCATAAGCTCTAGATCAGTCCTAGTCATGGGTTGGGCCCAGTTTTGGGCCATTTTGTGGGTTGCTTGTAACCCACCTTGAGTCCATTTGGAATTCTCGTGGTTACAGCGTGAATAAATGTGGCCGCCTTGACCTCGTGAATAGAGGAGTGTTTTTGGAGCTGAAGTCCGAGACTGATTGGGGGAGTTCTCGGGACTGAAGGTGTACAAAATGGAGTAAGCTAAGATGTTTATGAATGAAAAAGAGAAGAAAAAAAATATGAAAAGGAAAGGGAGAAAGGAGAGGAAAGAAAAGGAAAGGGAGGAGGAGAAAAAAAAAAAGAGGAAAAAGAAAAGGAGGAGGACCCAGACCATATGCTTCATTTTGAAGGGGGATTTCCTAAAGTTTTGAGAGAGTTGAGACCAGGTTTTGGAGGCAAAAAAGAAGGAAGACAAAGGGGGAGCAGCCGTGAATCCTACATGTATGAACAATGTGTGCTTCTCCCATTTCTTTTGCGCTTGTCTTTGCCTTTACTGTTTGCAACCTAGTTTTAGGGCACTAGGAATTGTTTGTTCGATTCTTAGTCATTCGGAGTTGGAATTGTACTCCGTTTGTTTTTTTGGATTCCTGACTCTTTGAGAAGAATTTTGAAAAAATTTTGAGAACTTCTCTCAACCAGCTGAACCAGTTGGGAAACCGGATCATCCGGTTCATTAAGTTTTGTTTTTCTAACAACGCTAGTGGCACTGTGCATCAGGTTGATTGATTCTTAGTCATTCGAAATCGAAATTGTACTCCATTTTTTTTTTTTTTTGGATTCTTGACTCTTTGAAGAGAATTTTTAAAAATTTTGAGAACTTCTCAACCGCTTGAACTGACAGGGAAACCGTGATCACTTGCCATTAAGTTCTATTTTTCAAAATAAGCAGTAAGCACCAGGCATTGTTCGATAAGTTCTCAATCACCGTCTAATTGTACTGCTTCTTTGTTGAACTTTTGACTATGTGATGAGAATTCTAACAAATTTTGAGAACTTCTCATAACTGGATGAACTAGTTGGGAAACCGGATCAGCCGGTTCATTAAGTTCGTTTTCGAATACAAACAAGGCACTCCTAGCATTGTTTGTGCACTCGCCGTCGAATCAATCGCATAACTTTGTTTGATTTTTGACTTATGAGAAAGGATTTGACAAATTTTTTAGAACTGTTTCCTGAACTGGATGAACCGGTCAGAACCTGATCACCTTGCCTATTGCTATGTTTTAAACAAACGCTAGGTACTTTGTATTGTTCGTTATTTCACTCATTCTGTCGTAATTCTTACACCGCTATTTTTCGTTTCATTTCAGGAAGAATGTTTTGAAAATTAAATTGTTCTCAACCAGACGACTGGTCGGGAATCGATCATCCACCGGTCGTTTTGTAGGGGTAAATCGATTTCAATTTAATTGGAGCCTGGCACCTTGTGAGTCGGCCCATTCACCTAGATCAATGTATATGTTTGTCTGAAAATGGGATTTAAATCTATGTTACGTGGTTCCATTTTTGGATTCGTAAGAATTAGGTCTATGCGGTCAAGGTGGGTGGGTTAGTTAAGCACTAGTAATCTAGTGTTTTATCGAGCCCGATTCTTTGGGATGAATAGACGTGTTTACATAGCTACACAAGTGTTGTAGCATCAATGAGTGGATAAGATGCAATGTATGGTTTCTCCTGGCTTCCTTTGCTTTTGATATTTAATTTTGAGAGATTGTTGTATGCATGAAATGTGCGACTAACCTTCCCCTACAACGCTTGGCAAGGGACCACAGGTATGTGCTTTAATGTCTGGTAATAAATTTCACATGGATGCTTAGTGTTTGAGTGTCATGCATGGTTGCTATATTTGTCGCTAACCTTGATGTAAATACAGGGCTAGGGACCGCTGTGTACACGCCATTTGCTCTTTAGTTGAGGTTCTAAGCATGCTAGATACCAATTAGGTGGGTGTGATCCAAGTTGTATGTTTAGCCTCAGAGGTTATCTGATCTTTGACCCATATGCTCCCACATACCCAATTCACTAGTAGGACCCTTCCCGGCCTGTGAGGGTGCTTCCTCATACGAGCAGACTCTTCCCGATAGGTAACCTAATCCTCGAACCCAGAAATCTAGTTTTCGTGGACCGCTTTTTCCTGACTGGAGTCAATAAGGGGTTTTTTTTTGTTCTTTCTTGATTTTCCCCGTAATAAATAAAATTAAAAAGTAAGTGGTGACTCCAAACACAGCCGTTCCTCATTGGGGATGGATTTTTGAAAGCTCAAAAATCAACTCACTTTTTTCTATTAATAACGAGTCGTGCTGGCCCGTGGATCGAGTAGGGTCCACACTAATAAACTTGGTAATAGAGGATTATCAATGATTAGGAGGCTTAGGAGTTCTTTGCACTCTATGCACCTTTAATGCTTGGGGTTGAGCCAAGAAGGAAGAAACTTAGTGATAAAGGGAGGTTAAATGACTCGAAAGGCTTAATTAGTTTAGATAAGAGTTGCCTTGAAACACTATATTAGATAATGGAATGGAATCCACAAAGATTACATAAGAGAGGATTGTCCAACACCAACACCCTGACCTTTTTGCATCTTTGAGCACTTTTACATCTGAAACGAACAATTACCTTAGTAATAGTTTAATTCACTTTTAGTTTTGCTTAGCCATCACGATTGCTAGTTTGAATATTTAAAAAGTATTGTAATTTTGGTACTTAGAATAGTATGATTAAGGTTTTCCCTGTGGATCGATATTCGTACTTAAGTACACTTTATTACTGATGCTTATACTTGCATAACAGCACTTCGCACTTCTATTCAGACAGTCCACAAAAACACAATCAATAGTTAATAAATTATCGCACTAATTCCACCCAAAGGGCTTGAGACATACGAGTTGAGTATTAGCTTGTCGGGTGGCCTTGTCCTTCATGCCCCGAAAAGCGCGAGGCTAGGCCGTCTGGACCTAGTCGTAGGTCACTCGCTTTTCCTACAAGAAGAGCCTCCACCGCAACTCACATCAAGGGGAGGCTCTCGTGTTGGGAGCCCCATCCTCTGTGTACGCATGCTTTCTCAGAGCAAAGTACCCTACAAGGCCACCCTCCAAAGCCACAGGCACCAGGAGCCTGTCTCTGAGAGTCCATCAAACCATTGTCGAAATGAATCGAACCTCCTCGCAGGCCAGACCGCTTATCATTCATTGTCTGACTCGTATCCCGAGGGTAGCCTCCCCCAGCTGCCAGGCTCATTTGCACATCCGCAAGAAATCCAAAGAAGTGAGGCTGCATAGACATCTCACCACCTCCCTTTCTTCGCCAACTTCACTAACTATCTACATCTCCAAATTCCATAAAACCCCTCAAATCCCCGTATAACAACCTTATCCCTTGCTTGGGCATTTTTCTTCTTTTTTCCACTGGGGTAGGTCAGAATCAGCCGCTGCAACTAGGTAGGGTTAGGATCTTGCACGGATAAGGGTAGGCGGTACGGTCGAACAAGAGGTTTTGGAGTAGATTCCACTTGCGAAGAACTCCCTCGTATTAGCCTTAGAAGATTCGCAATGACAAAATGCTCTCCCTTCATAAGCTCGACGGGCAGTGGACAAGAAAGAACGTGCACTATGTATGGGAAAGGACTGGTGCCCAGCTCTAGCAAAATTCCTCACAGATAGAAGGAGCTCATGGTTATGCTCCCTCTATGATCTCGCTAACTACCGATGCGGTCCAGCCTCTTGCCTCTAAACCCAGCGACACAATTAATTCTCACTAAGGCTTCACCTACGAATCATCAAGAAAACAGAGGCATGTCAATAGAGAAGACCTCTTAAACAAATATGAGCTACATCAAAAATAAAACAGGCTTGGGAATGAAAGGGACTGATTCATATCAAAAGTAAGCCCTGGAGAGCCAGGAGTCAAGTGCCACGGGCCCCTAACCAAGACAACCTCTTTCGCCTCCGTTTAAGGGGAGTCAAGGAGCCTGATTACAAATTGCAGCCGAGGACTGTGGGCTAACATAGACAAGCGGCCCCAGATCTTAAGCTTCAAAGTGTAAATGAAGATTTTCACCAATGAGATGTTTGAATGACAGAGAGAGTTCGAAAGATTGCAAACAAGAATCCAAAAAACATCTTCGGATGTACGAAAGTGCGTGAGGTGCCTGGGGTAGTGGCAAAACCGCCTAATTAGCGACGAGATCGTAGCGGCCTCATGAGGAATTGCTCTTCGTGAAGATGCATTATTTCGCCCTCTCTATACCGAGGTCAAGCTGCCTGGCTCCATCTCTCAGATCGACTTGAAGAACCCACATATACAACCTCAGTTCCTTTACGCACATAGCAAAGAACTAGATCGCTTATAGGAATCTCATAGGAGTCACCGACGCCAAATCACCGTTGAAACATCTCGCATCTCTCTACCATTCTGCATCTAAATAAAAAAATGGTAGAAAAAAGACAGAAGAAGGAGTCAGCTTGAGAAGGTGGAAACGAAACCCTCGAAAGATGAAAGGAATCCCCCCAAGGAGGTTTTGACCTACTTCAGTGATTAAAACTCAGGAAAACAACCCAAACCTTCACATAACCTAATATACTTTTCTCAACCACAAAAACGCCAACAACCGCAACGATAAAAAGGGTTTGAAATGAGAGCACTCACCAGAAAATCGATGGCCGTCGAAAAGTCAAGATTCTTCTAAGGGTTCTTTGAAGGAAAACGTATGTGGTGAGAAAGTATGTAAAGCAAACTAGAGAAAAGTAAACAAAATTGCTATCGTAACTATAACCCATTGTAGGGGGTATGCCGAAGAAAGACAAATGTGTCATCAAAACATAATGTGCCGTGTATATTCTGGGTTTGAACCCACGAGAGCATCGCCTCCTTACATTCAACATTTAATGCTATAGTATTTTCCCCAACTAGAAAAGCACCAAATTCCAACCGGTCCAAACCCACTACTCAATGGGCTAAAGGCCCAGCCCACTTGGTCCATGGGCCACTTGGTCCACGATGTGAAGCGGCCCAAGCCCACCTTCCATATTAAAATTGATAGGCACTACCTAGATGGGAATACAGAGGCCCCATCTACGAAAGTCGGGGTGTCCTCCCAACCTCGGGCGACACAATAAGTTCAGGCCCAGTGGCTAGTCCTCACCTTTATGTTAAGGATTCGCTATCAGACTGAATGGATAAAGAAATGATAAATAAGTAAAAGGTGTTTATCAGCAATTTCCTAGTTTCAAATCCCTTGCCTTCACTCAGAGTTAATCCTTGATAAGGAAGAATTAGTCTTTGATAAGGAAAAAGAGATTTTGTTGCTAAAAAAAAGAGATTCTTTCTGAAGAAAGAGGGGGAGGGATTCGTGAACCGCTTTCTATAAATCAGGAGGATTCCCATGATGAAAAAGTATGCAATCGCCATTGTGCGAACTTCCTTATTCTTTTTCTCCATATTTTTGCTGACTTAATCATTGGAGAGGAAGCCGGTCCATCGTTGCGTGGATCGCCCTTTTTGGAGGTTTACCTTGCACCGCTAATACCCCAGAGGTCAGACGGTCAAGGTAACAGTAGGATATGCAATACTAAATTGAATGTATTGCAATCAAATCAAGTGTGATTCTAATCTAGTTTCGAATATAGAAGGAATCATAAAAGGATGTGAAGATAACAATACTTGGTCATATGAGTTTATAATGTGTTTTATCATTTCTTTGAGATTTATTTTTATTCTTTATAAAGATAAAATTCAAGTAAATAAAGAATAAGATGTATCCATATGAAGATGTATGATGTATCTCATGACAAATCTAAGAACTTGCACTAATAGAAAATTAAGATGTTATAAAAGTACATTTAAATTTGATAAAGTTATCTTTGCAAATCAACTAAAGACCTTACCTTCCCTAAAGATTCAAGAATTTTTCACCTTTGTATTATAGATTCAAGAATTTGGTTTTCAAACTTCCCTAAAGATGTTACATATATTAGTTTTGTAGATTACTGTAGATCTTTATCCAATCATCTTTGTAAACTTAGAGCTTTGTAGTTTCCATTCATAAATAAATAAAAAAATAAAAATAAAGATCTCACCTTGGAAACAATAAATAAAGTATTTGATAATAGATCTTACACTTCTTTGATATACATGTATATTTACACCTTGGAAACATCGTACCGATTTTTCTTTTGTAATAACCTTCGTCATCATATCAGCAGTATTCTCGTCAATGTGGATCCTTCTTATTTGGAACAGTTGTTCTTCAATAGCCTTCCTAATCCAATGATATCTCACATATATGTGCTTCATCCTTGCATGTTACATAGTGTTCTTGCTTCGTCTGTCGCACTTTGACTATCATGATATACTATGTAGTCTCTCTATTAAATCAATTCTTAAAAGCTTGCTTCATCCAGCATTTCTTTTCGACTTCACTAGGCGCATACTCTATGATGTGGAATGGTGAAACACACTTTTGTAGCTTTGTTGCAATGGCTCCCCTATGAATGTAAATAAGTACCCGGAAGTAGATTTTCTCTGGTAGATCTCGACCATAGTAAATTTGTATAACTTTTCAAAGAGATGGTTTTGATCCCCTAAAACTTAAAACATACAACAGGGTACCTCTGAGATATCTAAAGATCCATTTCATTGCCTCCAAGTGTGCTTTACTAGGATTTTCTAGGAATCTGCTTACAACTCCAATTGAATGAGATATATATGGATGTGTACACACCATAGCATGCATCAAACTTCCAACTGCGGAGGAGTATGGAATGACTGACATTTCGTCTTTTTCTTTCTCCGTAGATGAATGATCTCTTGCCCAGCTTGAAATGGCCGGCCAAGTGGTGTAGAAGCGGCTTTGAATTTTAATAGTGAACCTTTGAGCAATTAGTTCAATATATCTTTCTGTGACAACCACAATTGCATGCCTTCCTATAAATGGAATCTCCGATCCCTAAGATACATTTTGCAACGCCCAAATTCTTCATGTCAGCGTCATTGACAATTCCATTTTAACCCAAGGATCATTTTGACATTCTGACCACAATCTGCGTATCATTAACATATAACGAGGAGAATAGTAATTTATCATCTGGGGAATCTCAGTATAAACCACGAGGATCTACAAATGTCTTTTTATACTCTGACTCATCATAAAAGAGTCAAATTTCTTATACCATTGTCGTGGCTCCTGTTTAAGTCCATATAGACTTTTCTTTAACTTGTAGATCATGTTCTCTTTCCCTTTCACTTTGAAGCCTTCTGGTTGCTCCATAAAGATCACCATGCAGGAATGTAGTCTTAACATCGAGTTGCTCCAATTCGAGATTCATACTAGCTGCCAATCCTAGTATAACTTGAATTGAACACATTTTCATAACAAGTGAAAAGATTTCATCAAAGTCAATACCTTGATTTTGACCAAAACCTTTCACCACTAGCCTTGTACTTCAACAACTTCTCGTCGTCATTCTTTAACTTCAACACCCATTTATTCTTGAGTGATTTCTCCTTTTGGCCGATTAAGCCGACTCGTGAGTATCATTTTCATAAGAATTCATCTTTTCCTCACGACTTTTATCAAATGACCTTTGTCTTTGTAGGCGTATTTCTTGGAAGCTTTCAGGCTCCCCCTTATCAACAATTAGAATATACTCTAAACTTGGATACCTTATAGATGGTTGACGTTCCCTGGTTGAGATCTCATTTAAAGTCCTTAGCAATGGAGGATTTACTTCCCCTGATCGACACCTCTGTATCACTATCGTCACCAGCTATCTTCATCTCGATGACTAATTCTTCAAGTTACGTCACGGTTCCTGATCGGACATCTTCTGCCATTAGTGGCACTTTCTAATGAAGTTTGTTAGATGTCGGTCTGCCAGCGCCTTCATGTGAGTTTACACCACTCCCGCGTTTTTCTCCACATATCTTGTGGTTTGTGTTCATGAAACACGACATCTCTACTTCTAACTACCTTTTGCTCCTCTGGATCCTATAGCATGTAGTCGAACTCCTCATCTTAATATCCAATGAAGATGCACGGGGTTGCTTTATCGTCAAGCTTCGTTCTTTACTCCTTTGATACAAGCATGAATGCTTTGCATCCAAACACCTTCAAGTGAGAGTATGGAACACCTTTTCCATTCCAAACTCTTTGAGGAATATCAAAATCCAAAGGAATTGATGGAGAAATTTTGATTAGGTAGACTGTAGTGTTAATAGCTTTACCCCAAAATGACTTAGGAAGTTTAGCCAATTTTAACATGCACCAGACTTTTTCCACAATGGTCTGATTCATCATCTTTGCAACACCGTTGTGCTGTGGTGTATCAGGAACCATCTTCTCATGCCTGATTCCATGCTTGGAGCAATATTCTTTGAACTCCCTGGAGATGTATTCTCCACCATTGTCGGTTCAAAGTTGCTTCAAAGGATTTCCCCTCTCTCTCTCCACCATGGCATGAAATTTATGAAAATATTGGAATACTTGACTTTTTTTGTAATACAGCAGGTATCTGTGTCTTTTGAAACATCATCAATGAAAGTAACAGTATTTGTTCACCACCCGACTGAATCTACCTCCGTAGTGCAGTAAACATATGGAATATCACTAATTCCCGTTTCTCCATTTTTCGAGTGGAGTTCTTTTGGAATGATACTCTGTGTTGCTTTACAATAAATAGTCATGAGGTTGATGATTTGTGTTTGGCCATAGGAATGAGAGAATGTTTGACGAAAGTTGTAACCTTTCATTTCATGTTGCTAAGTAGCTTGTGCCCTGTGAAATAAGAGGTATCATTATCAACTGCATTCAATTGTCCTCCGCACACCTTTGCTTATGTCTTGTATAGCGAACAACATAATCTACCTCGTGCCACCACCAATGATCCCTTGGTGAGCTTCCAATTGCCACTATTGATAAAGTGGTTATATCCATCTTTGTCCAGCATATGCACATAAATCAGGTTTAGATGCATCCCCACAATCTAGGAAACACTTTTATTTCCCATCTTCATTGTGCCAAAGTCTCCTGCTTTGTATGTTGAAATATTCTTAGACCTTGATGGTATGATATTTGCGGGTCCCACTACCCACTCAACATCTTGTTCTACTACATGACAACAATCTTCTTGATTTCAAATTAAGGTCACTTGATTGTCAGTGGTACAAGTTATAGAGGCAGTATTTTTGTCATCTTCCTGTTTCTAACTCTTGTCTCCTCCTTGCTTTAGGATCTTGCAGTTCCTTTTCATGTGACCTATTTTTCCACAATGATAACACTTTATTTTCCCTCTAGACTTGGATTTTCCTCTTGACCTGTTATGCCCAAATCGTCAACAAGGGCATGTGTTTCATTGCCCACAAAGTCTTTCCTTCTAATTTCTTCATTAAATAGGCTATTTTTTACCATAGCCAACATGACTTTCATACAGGCTCAATTCCCAAGAACACCACCCAAGTTTTCCAATTGTGCATTGTGAGCCAAGTAGCAAGCTGTCTTTCAGTCTCATCATCAAGTGAGAGACTTGCAATTGATAACTGCGTGATCATTCATTCGAAATCATTCAGATGCTCAACAATTGATTTGTCTTCCCTGAGCTTCAAATTCATTAGCTTCCGCATCAAGAAAACCTTTGCTTGTGCATTCTTTAATCTCGATACATCATTTTCAATTCTTGAAGAAGTGAGGATCTACTCTCTTCTTTGGCGACATGATTGTAAACTCATGTCACCCAGGCGAATGGCATCTAATGTTTTCTTCTTGACTTCTTCGATTATCGACATGTCACTTGACTTGGCATTATCTCCTCGATAGGATCATGTAAATCCTTCTGATTGAGGAGAATCCACCATCATGGACTTCCATAATGAATAATTTATTGTTATCAAATTTAATCGTAGGTTGGTGTGATTCACCCAAGCTTCGAACCACGCTTTGATACCGATTGTTGGGGATTGTGAGTAACACAGTGGAATATTACAACAGTAATAATTGGGGTGGCTTTGTGATCATTCAACAATGTTAACAATTGGGAGGCAGGCCAATCCAGGATAAAACAACAATTGAGTGTCAATGCCAAACCTTCAAGAAATTAAACAACAGTTGGGTGGCTATGCCAATCCACGGAAATGTAAATAAGCAATTTGGAAAGTTTAGCCAATCCACATAATAAAAGCAACATATGGGTGGGTATGTCAACCTTCGAGAAATGAAAGTGTAGATGAATGGCTAAGCCAATCTTCAGAGAATAAGAAGGGAAGATAATAATGACACTGGATATAACGTGGTAAAACCCTTAGAATGAGGAAACCTCCACGGGGCAAATCCGAGAAAATAATCCACTATGAGATGAAACTGGTACAAGCTGTCACACACCCAAGATATGCTCATAATCCTTTCAATTTTATCTCTCAATACTCTCTTTGTGAAGTACTATGTTTCTTGCCACTCTCCCCGATGTGATTACCTCGACTGTTTCACACCTATCCTTTCAACTCTCTATGATTGAAAGAATGATCTCTGAAACTCTTTCTAATCTCCTAGAATTCCCATTTGATTATGTTTCTCAAAGTCTATTTATAGGCAAAGGTTTGATCCTTGGATGGATTTCATTAATTGAAATGAAAATCAATTTCATTAGCTGAAATAATGACCAATTCTCATCCACTAAACATGGCATCCTGGACGTAGCGTCGTGATGGAGAATTCTTCTCCTCAATTATGGGCTGAACCCACATATGGTTGAAGCCATATATTTTCCCAGTATGACGGCTAGGTGCACTTAGTCTAAGAGCTAAAAAGCTTTTCCACTGTTTTATCAGGTTGATCAAAGCTTTGTAATAACTTTCAGTGACTCATCATTCCACTGATAATAACTTGAAGATGACCTATCAAAAATCAATCTCATGGAAGAAAGAGAGAGTGGAAGATAAAAGGAGGTTGAACTTAGATCCTTAATGTTGACTCTTTAATGGGGGTGCTGCAGATAGCTAATATTTTCTTGAAACTTGACTATTTATGGTCTGGTATGTGAGAAACCTCCTTGCATGGCATCATTTGAAAATGGTCTATTCGTGACCCTCATCGTTTTGCTCGATGACTAGTCCAGCTTCCTCCTCCTCCAACGATATTATAGTATAGAGAGTTAGTACCTCCTCCATCATGTACTAAAATTGAAAACTTCTTTCATTTGCAAGAAATAAGGATAACTTTATAGCGAGTTACGAACACTCATCACAGATACGAGACCCTACATACCTCCACGTATATGATCAATCAAAAGTGTTTATTTATTAATTATAATATCTTCAAATCTTCAAAAGATATTCTAATTTTAAAATGTGTTTTCAAACTTCAATATAGAAAGTTACAAATGACTTATTTAATGTGAAAATTCCTGGAGTTATTAATCTACCATGTTAATTAGAAAGGACAAGTTAAAAATAGGGGTGACAAAGTTTTATAATTTAAATATATGCTTGACGCATTTTTGTGGGTTCAAATGACTGTCATAATTCTTGTTTACTGATCTAAGTTGCTTAATAAACGAACTATTTTTTAGTTAACTTGTATCATACTTTTTTTTTATTTGAAAAGAAATAAATTTGTTGATTCAATTGTAATATAATTAATCAAACATAAGAATAAAAATGTTAAAACTTTAAGGATGGCGTGTGCCCTCAGAGTTAATAAGTAAAAATGATCAACTCAAGATCTACACATTGATAAACAAAAATATCTAGAATACATCTTGTGACAATTTGATCTGATGTGTTGTTGGATCGACTTTACCATTTATTTGTCAATACGAAAACCACGAATAAAGTGTATCTTGTCATATTCCCTGCAATGAATCAGATAAAATCGTCCTAATGAGTTGGCAATACAAATACACTGAAAAACAATTAGCTCTGTCTAGCCCAAATGGAAGTGTGAAGAAACTATTTGTTGAAAAAACTCTCCGTCTAAGGAAGAAAACAATGGGATTGATGATTTCATATCAAAAATGGTAAAAAAAAATCATCCATCATCGGTAATGAACAAGGCCAAAAAGCGAGAATAAAGGGAGGGACGACTAGAGTTTCCAAAAATAACCCAAATGTAGGACTACTATCTTTTAAAAAAATAAAAAATAAAAAAATTGTATCATACAAATTTGATTTGACTTGATTTCACCTATTAGACCACACACTTGTTAATTTAAAATTTTAATCATATAACTTGACTTGATTATTAATGGGTTACATGATACCTATTTAAAAAAAAAAATCATATTATTCTACATATTTTTATATAATTTAAAAGATTTAAAAATAAGTTCCTTATCTCATTCTATATATGTTTTCATTATAATTTATAAATTTCGATTTACAATATCATTTTCTGTGTTTTTAATCGCTTTCACAATAGTATACAAAAAATCATTTAAAAACAAGTCAAATTTGCCAAGGAGGCTTAACTTAGTGGTTAAAAACTTAAAATATTGGGTAAGGCATAAGGAAGAACCAGGTTTGAGTCTTTGTAAAAAACATCAAATTTTGATACCCATAATTTTTTAAGGATAGAAAAATATAATTATTTTAAGTGGAAAATAAGGGTATAAAGGAAATTCTCCTAAGGAATCTAAGTATAATTAGAAAAACAAATATATTATTAATAAAGGATTTTCTGTGTTATTTGCATAGTCTTCTTCTCCAATGGTAGAACCTTAAAAAACCTAAATCATCATTGGAAAGGAATGAGAAATCCTTCCATAACAATTTTTATTTCTCCTCTAATGAATAAAAGCTAATCTCCCCGAAAGAAAATCACTTTACGGATCTGACCCATAATATATATATATATATATATATATATATATATATATATATATATATATATATATATAGACAATTATGAGTGGATATTTATGAATGAGTTCTGATTCCACAGTTACGTGAATGAGCTTGTCCTCTGCACTTCGTCGAGGATGTTTCCTTCATATATTAACAGGCCATGACTGAGTCATCCACATGGCCAAGCTCCATTGAAGGCTGACGAGACGCATTTGGAGAAATTTTCATTTCCCCGATGTTGAGTTTCTTTTCCCTTATCGAGGCCTTATTTTATAGACTGTACGAACGAGGATCGAGGTAGCATGAACTTCATCTACTAATTTGGAGATCACATTAAGTAGAGAGGTGAGGTCCCCATGCCTGATTCATCAATTTTTACACTTCACACGATAATCACGTCATCATGTAAATATCTATGGTAATTACGTTGAGCGTGTGTGTACTCATCGAAAGTATGAGGTGTGTTTGAGTTGGAGAAGGAGTTATGTACTCATACTCACGAAACGTCATAATGCGGAGGTATTGCCTCTTTCTTAGGCAATAAAGTTAAATGGCTAGTAACGAACCTTCCACCACAGGTAGCTCTGCCTGAAGTGCTGATGTTTGCTCTTTAGCTTGGAGATATTGCCCACAATCCCATAATTAAATTTGTTAACATTGATCTCGATCCAGGTCTAGTGCTAAGATCCAAGTCTTCTTTTTTTATGTCTTGCTGGTTTGACTTGTCATTCGCTTAAGATCGAAGGGTTTAACTAACCTTAAGTTCACTTATTGTGGTGAGTAGGAACTTTGAGTCGAGGAAAGCTCATCGACGATCTAAGTTTGACTCAATTTGGCCAGCTTCAGTAAGGTGTTGAGTTCTTGGCGAGAGGTTCATGCACCTATTGACTCCTGTGAGCCTCGAGAGGTGTTCAATCTTCCAAGGGTTCATTCTCCCAATTCTCATAACTTCAAGGTTCGGGAGGTTCCAGTATGAGTCAGGAGTTTGAGTCTTCTCAATCGAGATCAAGGAGCTTAGGGATATGTTGGAGGTGGCGCTAGCGTGCTTTTCTTCCCCCTGTCTCTGGCTGGCGTCTCTGAAGGCTCGGCTGTGAGGGAGTTGGAGGCTAATGGCGTGGCGGAGCTACGACAGCGAGTGGCTCCTCAAAGGCCTCTACAAGTTGGTGGAAGAATTTTGTGCAAACCAGTTGTAAGCGACTCCAGCACCCAGGAATGCTGAGCCTGCTTGCATACTTTCGCGAGGCGCCGAGAGGAGTAACTGACCTTCCCCACCCTCGAGAAGGGATAAAAATAGTTGAGGATCAAGAATCGCGCCCTCCCTGAAGTGTTCCCACCGACGGAAAGGGGAAAGGGAAGGTGGTAGCCTTTTGAACGATCACTTGTGGAGAGTCGAGCGTCCACCGGTCCACTGGCGTTTTGGACTGAGTTGTTGAAGCCCCTCTAAATGACCGACCGGAGATTTATCTCCTGGATTCGGATCAATGCGAGATGGGGTAACGAGAAGGTGTTGGACCTCTTAAGGGACTTAACCTCTTTCCAAATGGCAGTCTCGGAAAGCAACCTTCATTATCTTTGTTTATCATACCTGCCTTTTATGCTTGACATAGAAACTACTACAGATGAGCATTTTTGGCACATGCATGGCAAAGTATTGCGATGCATGGCAACACCAGCTAAGTCGTCTAGCTCATTTGAGGAAGGGAGCCACAGAAATGTCTGACCAGGTCTTGTTTAACTCTCGAGTTCTCATTGGAAAGACTTGGAGGAAAGCAGCAAAGTGGATTGATTTAGCAAAGAGAGCCATTTTCTTGCATTTGAGGTGAGGCAAATGGCGAAGCTAAAGGCAAAGGTGGATGAACTGAAACAAACTATGGCGAAGCTACGCATCGTCCACCGGTAGAAGTGGAGGATTAAATCATTATTCCTTCTTGGCCCGATCTAAGACTACGATCTCTCATCTGATACACGAAGTAGAAGGCGGGTGGCCTTCACTCAGTGAAAATAGAACGGAAAAATGCCCTTTGTGATGCTGAGAAGGTGCATGTGCAATCTGAACTGCATGTGTCATATATCAGTAAATTGCCCGGCCTTTATGATTAGTGGTACGAGCTAGGCTATTGGGCTAGCTATGCGGAAGCTTAACGAATCACTAAGTGAAACCCTAAGCTGATCCTCGGATGATGTCGCCTCGATATTATGGAACTCATGAAACCCCAGTGAGGAAGAAACTAGGTCCTACTAAATGCAGCGGGGAGGACTTCTAAAAAGCTGGTCTTGCCGGTTCAATTGGTGAGAACTTTGAAGTACATGTGAACGTAGTGCGAACTCATCTTTATTATTTTACAAAGTTTAGGAGGTGTTATGGCGGATCTTGAGGACCTCGCTTACTTAGGATGTACCTTAATCATCCGAGGTGGTTTGTTCCCGATAATTATCTTTGTTTTGCTCTTTTTTTTTTTTTTTTAATGAATACACCTTTTGTCATTAAACTAGAGCACCGCATTCATTGTACTTCCCATTTTTCTTCTAAGATGTATAATTTGACCCATGTATGAGAATTTGAAAGCATTCATCCCATAAAAAACTGTCTCATAGAAATGGAGAAAGAACATCTGTATGGACTTAAGCTGCCCGAGTCATAGGGCCATCAAGGGCTAGCCACCAGAGGCTTAAGATAACTATCTCATAAAAATGGAGAAACAAACATCTCATTAAACTGGAGAAAGAATCATCTCATTAAATTGGAGAAGGAATCATCTCATTAAACTAGAGAATGAATAATCTCATCAAACTAGAGAAAGAATCATCTCGTCAAACTAGAGAAAGAATCATCTCATCAAACTAGAGAAACAAGCGTCGCATTAAACTGGAGAAACAACCATCTCATTAACGATTGTCTCATTAAATTGAAGAAAGATGTGGTTTTCATTAGTTCGCTACATCTCATGACAATGGAGACTTAATGAAAGTACTTCTTTAAATAAGCCCGAGTTCAGAAACGATCTCCATCTGCACATGAGATTGTGTGATGATTATGGAGCCCTTAGGTCCCTCATTGGCAATTATGAAGGGACCTTCCCAATTTGGTTTAAGTTTGCCATCCTCGAAAGTTCATCAGAGAACAACATCTCCTTTTTTGAAAGCTCTCGGCTTGAATAGTTTCTCCCTCTGACGAAAGGCTCTACAGTGGTACTTGGCCATTCTTATGGCTGCTCAATCTCGTTTCTCTTCGAGCTCGTCCAAAGCTTAGGAGAGCTCCAAGGGGTCACTTGTACATAAGGTGTGGAGGCCGGACTCAACAGGAATCAATGCTTCGGCTCCAAACACAAGGGCATATGGGGTATCTCGATGAGGCACATTTTGGAGTAGTCACGATAAACCAGCCGTAATAGATAATTTGTCTACCCATTTTCACTTTACCTCTGTCAACCCTTTTTTCAGATAGCCGAGTAATAACTTGTTTGTGACTTCTACTTGGTTATTAGACTAGGGATATTGAGGTGTAGAGTAGGCCTTTTATCGTACTCGGTGTAAGAATTTACGAAGGGCTTGCGATGAATTGTAGACCATTATCTCAAAACAATGGAATCGTTACCGAATCGACATCGATGTTCTTTTGCTGCAAACTATCTGAGTTGGGTTGCCTTAATCTCGCGCATAAGCCTCATTACGCGCTTGAAATAATTTGTGGCTGAGAAATAGATTTTAGATTGTATCCGTAGCTAGGGTATGAGACCCATGCTCGCATAATGCCCAGCAACAAAAAAGCCATGGACTTGACATAAAATGTAGTGTCGTGGCTGGGACATGAATAATATTATCAAAATTTTGGTAGACTCTTACTTCATTATAGGCCAATAAAACCCTTGTGTCATAATTATGTGACATAATGATCGGTCGCTAACATGGGTTTCGTAAATGCCGCCATGGATTTGTTCGATGATTCGTTTTGCCTCCTCGGGCGAGACACATCTTTGGTATCAAAATTTCATTTATCAATGCGTACCTGGCTGCTCAAGCTTTTACTTTCACAGACTCGCTTCTTTCCTCGGGCAAGGCCTCGCTTCTCAAGTAATTCGAGATAGGGGATATCCAGGAGTTTTTGGCTTGATTCTCGGCTGTGTGTATTTCCGCATTATGAATAGAAGGATGGGTCATTATGGTCAACTCCATGTGGCAAGGATACAAAGCACTAGAGGATAAAGTGGTGAGGGCGTTGACCATACGGTTTTTCAATTTGGGTACTTAGGCTACGTCGACTCGCTTGAATCCAGCCATTAGGGACTAAGCCAACCCAAGTATTTCCCCTTTCTATTATTTTTAGCATCGTATTCCCTTCGTAACTGGCATGCTACTAGCTAAGAATCACATCGAAGCTCTAAGTTTGTGACAAATAGTTCCTTGGCCAATCACAGCTCGAGCAACACAACTTTGTATTTAGCTTCATTGTTAGAGGCCACGAATGCGAATTTGAATGCTTGAGCAATGGATAAACCTTCTAGGGATTATAGAACCATACTGACTCCCCCATCTTACTACTCGAGCTGAACTGTTGGTTTCCAAGACCCATAACATGTCGCCTTAGGCTTAGGATTGCACATCTAACAACTCGACTATAAAATCAATTAGGACATGACCTTTTATAGTCAACTGGGTCGGTACTCGATGTCAAACTTACTCAACTCCACAACCATTTTAGGAGCTGCCTCGAAGCATCTGGTTTGTGGAGAACGACTCTGATCGGATAACTTGAGAGTACTATAATAGTGTGAGCTTGAAAGTATGGGCATAGCTTCTTAGATGCCATTCTAAGGGCCAACGTGATTCGTTCAAAGCCGGTGTACCTAGTTACTGCATCTATTAACATCTTACTCAAAAAGTATACCGACCTCTGCTTGCCATCTTCTTTCGATCGTACTAAAGCTCACGGCCCGTGACACTAGCGAGTGGCGGATATAGTTGAGATCCTCTGTGAATCGGTTGAGACAGGATAGGGAGAAGCGATGTACTCCTTGATTGAGTGGCTCGATAACATTACGGACCCGTCCCTTGGCGAAACTCTTTGTATTGTGAAGAAAGTAGAAGATGATTGGAATACTTAGAGATGAATCTGTTGAGTGTCACTAACTTTTCGATGAGAGCTTGTATCTTCTTCTTGGTGACAAGGGGCTGCATCTACTCAATGGCTTGGCAGGGCCATTCGATCCCCCTTTGGCTACGCCAGAATTAGGAAATTCCCTAATCCAACCCTAAATGCGCACTTCTATGGATTCAAGCGTAGGTGGTGCAATCGCATTAACCGAAACGCATCTTTCAAGTGAGGGAAATGGTCCTCCCGAGACTTTGATTTTAGTAGCATGTCATTTATATAAGCTTCCATTGTTCGTACCAACAAAGGTTCGAAAATGCGGGACATCATGCGCTGGTAGGTAGCCCCGACATTCTTCAGGCCAAAAGGCCTCATGTTGTAATAATACATACCAATGGGTGTGATGGATGATGTGTTTTCCGAATCAGGGGGACGCATCGAGATATGGTTGTAGCCAAAGTACGCTTTAAGGAATGATAAGAGTTGATAGGTAGCTATTGCATCCACTATCTAGGTCAATGCAAGGGAGGGGAAAAAGTTTCCTTCAGGCGAGCATCATTGAGGTTAGAATAATTGACGCGCACGCGCCACTTGCCAATCTTCCTAAGGACAACCACAACATTGGACAACCACTCGGTGTACTGAATCTCTTTGATGAAGCTAGCGATGAGGAGTTTGTCCACTTCCTGTTTTATGAATTCCTGTAGTGATGGGTGAAATCGTCTTAGTTTTTGACGTATAAGCTTACACTCCTTCCAAAGATTCAGGTAATGATGAGCCATAGTAGGAGAAATGTCGGGTATGTTGGCGTGGGACCATACAAAAATATCTACAAACTCTTGTAGAAGTGATAAGAAGGAGTTAACCTCTCCCTACATGAGAGTGGTGCCCAAGCTAACTTGCTCGGGCATGTTTGGACCAAATAAAGGATGCAATTGCAAAGGCTCTGCGACTTTGAGGGCCTCACGCTTAGTGAGGCGAGCCTCGAGATATCATTGTTATTTGGTCGAAGCGTCCTCTTTTTGTTGTTTGACCTCGTAACATATCTTGGTGACCTGCTAGTCTCCCCTTATGTCAATCTGGCCCTGCGGAGTCAAGAAACTTAGCATTTGGTGTTACAAAAACAAAAATGCCTTCATCGCGTGGATCCAAGTGCACCTCAAAATGGCGTTGAAGGACAACGGTTCATCAATCACCGTGAGCGGAACCAGGGCGGTGACAAGTCCAACTGAAATCGACAAGACTATTTCTCCTAGTGAGTTGGTCTACGATCCATTAAAGCCGACTAGCACCCTTCCAAGATTGCGGAGGTTGTCAGGCTTATAGCCTAGACGGAGCAAGGCGGGTAGGTAAGCGGTCGGCGACAACGCGGTCGACGAAATGGCTTCATCGAGTGCCTCCCAGATTTCAAAGTCGAAACAGTGCATTAAAGTGAGAAAGAGCGCGAACAATTATGCGAGGAGGTCGATGAGTAATAACCCCATCAATGGGTCGAATGCTGCCAGGGCAAACTATAACTAACCACATTCTGAAAGCTTTGAGCTTGCTAACCTCGGGTCTTAGGCATCAATCTGGGCCGGTGAGGATGTTATTGTCTATCTGAGGAGAGAGCTCGTTTGTGGCAAGGCTTGCGAACCATTCAAGATCGCCTCGGAGATGTCCCCTCTTGATCAAGTAGTTTAGCAATCTTCAAGGCTGATAACATTTATTAGATTGATGCCTGACGTCCCTGTGGTACTCATAAAATCAAGACTTGTCTCTCCCCTCTAGGTCGCCCCTCTAAGGCCTAGGCCACTCAAAGCCTTGAAGGGACTAAATGATCGGAAGAAGTTGAGATGAAAGGACGTAGACCTTATCTGCCGATTGTTGTTTTCCCTTATACGGTTCTCGGTACTGCTTCGGCGACCCGAGCGGTTCAGTCTCATTGTGATGACCGGTCTGACTTCAGTGCGGAGTAGTGCTTGCCTTACATCATGCTCGTCAGGCCCACTTTCCCTTATTCCCTCCGTAGGATCGAGAATCCGATGTACTGGCAACCGTTGGTTTGGTCATGGCGGCTACATCGTCCTCGAGCATAGTGTACTGGTGCCTTTGGAATATCATCCAGCGGTGTCGGAGGGGATACAGCAATGCAAATCGATGAGAGCTAGGTGTTCCGGGCGAATAACACTCCGTGTCTGTGAGGTGTGTCTAAGGCTCCACGACATGGTGGAGACCTTAAAACGCTTCATAAGTCCTTAATGGACTCAAATCTCCCCATCCATGTGTGGAAAAGACCGGTAAAGCTTTGCTTCCTCCTGACCGAGCACATATACTAGGTGACAAACTTCTCAAACAAGCATTGGAAAGAGGTTACTGTGCTGGGAGCTGGGCGGTAGAACCATGACAAGGCGGGGCCAGCCAAGTTGATCTGGAAGACCTTACACAACAAAGCATTGTTCCCTGTCTGCAGCATCATTATTTGGTGAAAGTGCATAAGTTGATCGAAAGGGTCTTGAAGACCATTATACATCTAAAATTTTGGTAAGACGAAGTGTAGTGGGGCGTCTTGGTTTAGGATGGCAAGGGATAAACAAGGACGATGAAATGTTGTCCAATGTGCGCGATGCGGGATCCAGATTTCTCCAAGGGGAGGGAGATCGGTTCGCAAGGGGGTTATTAGCTTGGGGATGATCCCGTGAGGAGGCAAAGAATAGTTGTCTATGGATTCAGATTATGTAAGGCTACGTGGCAAAGTTGGGTTAGCAAGGCGAGGGGTGGTCACGTTCTGCAAAGTGGCTCTACTCTTCACATAAAAATGGTGTTAGCCACTAAAAGAATGGCCAGTGTTTATTTGGTGTGACTCTCTTGATCTTTTAACGTCGTTCCAAGCAATGATAGCCAGCAATTTTAAGTATAGACTTCGGGCGGGAGGAATATCTCCCATTGAATTCTTTTGGAAAAAAGTTTACGGTCATCCTGTAGCGACAGAGAGTGTGGGATTTAGTTTTTCCCTAGACGCGATGAAAAGGAATGAGAAATCCTTCCATAACAATTTATATTTCTACTCTAATTAATATTGCTTATATATATATATATATGAATCTATGAGATGGGCGGTTATCAAATTGATAATTATGAGGTGGATATTTATGAGCGGTTTACAATTCCTGGTGTGACGCTTACGTTACGCATTGATGGTGTAATAATGCCCCATTTCCACGGGGTCTAGTTGACCATGCGTCGACTGGAAAAATTGTGTGTGTCATCATGAGACCCATAGTAAAAATGGCCACATTAGCTACACAACATACTCACCAAAATATATCCAACTATATTACAATAGTTTCAAGTTGTTACATCACTCTTAATAAAACATGTTTCAATTGTAATATTTCATACACATGTTTACAAAAAACGTAATCAAAGCCACATGTCGGCTTCTTCTCCAAACGACCTCTAATGAGCCTTGTCTTCCTAGAGACACTCCACGTACGAAATAATTTTCCCTCGATAGGGTGGCTTGATACCACTAGTAGTTGAATTCCCCATGGGTTACTCCTATCTAAGTGCACATGTAATGGCAATAAACACATTAAACAAATGCATGATCCTACTTGAATATCTCGTGCCCCCGTGTCTCGAGTCCTCACCGACTTCCTCACACATGCTTATGCCATGTATGAAAATCGTCTTCAACAAAAATATTTGTTTTAATTGTGGGCAACCCTTTGATATAAATACGTTGGACAATCCTTCGAGGTGAATTTGTTGGGTAACTCTCCGAAACAATTCATGGACCTCTCCGACATGAATTGTTGGACGATTCCCCAGCACAATTCTTCGGACAACTTTCTGATAAAATTTTATTTTAATAATTTTACAAAAAGAATTCAATGTTTGGGCAACCCTCAGATTTTATTTGTCATGCACTCACATCTACTATTCTAGGGTGTCTCGGTGCATATGAAATGCAATATGCCATTTCCATACGACACATGTTAATATATCAAGCATGCATATATTAACAAAAGTGCTACCACAACAACATGTTATCCTTCGAACAATAATACCAAAATTGGCTCACATGAGCTGATAAACAAATACATGATGCGATGCATTTATTTTATATCACATGAATATTTATAAAACTACATGCAACATAAACAATTGGATATTTATACCTCCACACAATTTGCATGTTATTCAATTATCAAACAACAACACCTAGATTAATACCTATTGATACATTTTAGTCCTAAATCGGGTACATCGAAAATAGATCTCAATTTCAGCATTCAATCCCAGTTTTGGGATGACTAACTGACCACTCACGACCTCGCACCATCTAAACCATTTTTAAATGGCTCTGGCCCGAAAATAAACAGTAGGAGAAGACCTATACCTGGATTGTCGAAACTCCTGGCCAGTATCCACAGTAACTCTTGCGGGGGAGCAACTTTGTCTCTTGTTTGGCTGAGTCGACTGATCCCGTCGCCGTGATCTAGAGAGAAGTTAGACACTCTCTCTAAAACCTTTCCTTTCTTTTCCCTCTCTTTTCCTTCTCCCGAATCGGTTAAGGAGAGCTTGGAATCGAGGACTTGTCCTCGTGCCCTTTATGTCGAACCATCATTGGTTTGCGATTTCCTTATCTACTTATCCCTCTGCTGAGATTTCCTCGATAGCATCATGCCATGTGTCCTTGTATGGCCAGCACTTGAGCTCATGTTTGACTAACTTTGCACATGAAACGGCACCTCTTGGTACTCAGCGTATGCCAAGTAATCTTCTTGTACCTGTGCTCAGCGTGAAATTAAGTATCTACAGTGCGACAAAATTAAACGTAATGTGAATTTTGTGAGACGATTCCAACGGTGAAGTCCATTTCTCCATCTAAGATCTAGAAAATTTCCATATTTTGACCGAAATTATCATTTTACCATTTTCAGAAAATTAGAATTTTCTCGGGTTTTACAAATGGTGGCATAACCTCGATCAAGGTTGATAACTGTTTTATCTTGATGCCCGAGGTGATAGAGTTGGTGGCCTGCTCGACTTTCCTGAATTATCCTTTAAGCAAGTCCTTACCGAGCTCGGGTCACTCAAGCGACAACTCACGTGAGTGAGTTCGGGTCCCTCATTCCAGTCATTCCTAGGGTTTGAAGTAGCGATTTCAAGAGAATCTCTAAAAACCAATGACCTCAAATATAGGGTTAAAGAAGAGAGTCATAAAGGTAAGACTTTTATTTAGTTAATTTATGTATTTAGTTTCTAAATCCGACAATTTATTTATTTTTCCTTGATTTTGAATAAAACATTGAAGAAACATGATTTAGTTTGAATTTGAATAGGTTTTATATTTCTTAGTTCCATTAGATGATTTTGAATAGTTTAGATGATTCGTTTCTCTTTTTCGAAATTTCAAAATAAATCCTGATTTTATTTATTTAGGTTTTATAACAAAAGATTTAGAGAGTCATGACTGTAAGTTTGTTCTTTAATAAAAATATGAAATAATTAAGAATTAAGAAAAAAAAGTTTTGAAATTTGTGTATAGAGATTGACATTTGAAGAAAGAAACAAGATCTTTGATTGAAAAAGTGAAAGAAATAAATAAAAATAAGTGTTTAAATGTAAATCCATGATTGGATGGAAAAAAAAAAAAGGAATGGCCAAGATAGCGACATTTTATCTGTGTTTTAGGCGTAGTTTGAAAAGTCAAAAAGTGTTGCTCTAGGTTAAAAAAAAAAAAAAAAGAATAATCGTAGGACGATGAACCGTATATGTATGACAAATAGGATTGAAAAATAAAAGGGGAATCTTGGCATGATTTTGATTGGTTTAATTGAAAAGATAAAAATGAGCATGTAGCAAAAAGTAAAAACCGAAAATCAGTGGAAATCGTCTAATTCTTCCAACCGTTCATTTCTTGTCTAAGACTGTAGGTCGCGCCCCTCTAAGCAGGCAAAGCGTAAGTGATCTATGGTGAAGCATTTCGGCTAGGTCAAGCAAAAACTAGGGTTTTCGTCCCTTCTTGAAAGGTAAGTGTAACTCTAGTCTAGATGTATGGAAAAGCTAGAGTATTGGGGTAGAAATCAATCCTAACTAGAAACCCTAGAATGGTCGACTAATATTTCCCCATTTTTGCCGTGTTTGTGTTGGAATAGGAGTCAGAGAAGATAAAGCCTGAGTTAAGATCAAGACTAAAAGGAAAAGAGACTAGAACCGACTCTTTTTGGTTTGTTCTTCTTACTTCTCTCCTCATTTCAAGTTTTAAAACAAATCTTCATTATTCTGTATGAACATGAATGTGTGCTTTGTTTGGAATAAAAAATGAGATGTTTTGAGTGGTGTAAAGTGTTTTCGAATGCATCATCAAGAAAATTGCATGTGTGTTCTATTAAGAACTGCAAATGGATTGATTTAGTGTTGGCTAACTATTTTCAAGTGGATTAAACATGAAAAAGAGGAAAAGAAAATAAAAACGGAGAATGCAGGAAATTTTCACAAACACCGCGAAATTTTCACCGACCACTACGAAAAAAATTTATGAGTATTGCATACGAAATTGTTACCAAGCTTTAATTGGCCATAACTTTTTCGTCCAAACTCCGATTCACGTGTTCTTGGACTCTACGGAAAGCTATTTGAGTCTAGAATCTAACCATATGCCATTGAATGGCAATTGGTTCTCACATATTTGCTAAAGCTGATTAGCACCAAGTGTTATAATTACTTAATTTTGTAATGAGTGTTTAAGTTGTGGAGTTTTCCTTTCTGAATCCCCCACAAGTGTAAGTGAACCGTGTGGGCGCCCCACAACCCACAAATAGGATTAAAAATGAGAATAACAATGCCTAAAATGAAATGTTGGGATTTTCTAAAGAAAGGAAGAATGTATGGAAGAATGAGTGAAGTAAACTGAATAGAACTTCTAGAATACCCAACTAATAATATGATTGTTAATTGTTTTGGAATAGGGGCTGACGAGGAGGAAAGCCCGAATTGATCGAGATTTTGAGGATTGGAATCAAGTGCAACAAGCTTTTTGGTTTGTTCTTCAACTCTCTCATTTGTTTCCATTTGGAGTTTGTTCTCACTTCTCTCTCTAATTCAAAGTTTTGGAATGATTACAAAATGATTTGAATTCTTTGAAATAATTTATAAGAAAAATAATATTGATTTGTTTAATTGATTTGAGGCAATTGATTGTGAAATATTTGCATATGAAAAAATTGCATGAATATTAATAAATTGTTTGTATAATGTACATACTATCTTGTAATTTTGCTATGAATGATTTGAATGTATATCGAATGTTAACCATTATATTCGAGTTGAGAATGGGTGGTATACCAATAAGGGTCAAAGTCGCGATCTTGTGAACGAAGCGTATGTGTGTCACTCCCGATCCGTGCCAGTGGGGCAGTGTCGATAGTGTTCACGAATTAGTGCAATTACCCGGTCGTGACCAGTGGAACCATGCGTGTTATAAAACAAGTGTTTTTATCTGCAGACTTGACCCAAAGGGACCATCTGGGTGATTTAGTTATCCTACCTTGAAAGCATAAGGTTAAATTCGTTGAGGCAAATTGAAATGATGAAAATTGTGAAATGTGATTCAAGTTTTGAAGGATTTATTGCATATGAAGTGCATATTTGGAATGATCGATAAACTATAAATGAATGTATATGAAATGAATATAATGTATTGTATTACATTGATCATTAAAAAAAAAAATTTAAAAAGCATTGTTTAGAAAAATTGCATGATTTGTATTAAACTAAAATGGAAGAGAGAACTATATAGAATCACAAAGCATGAAAATTCTTAGCGCGATGTTTTATCATCACGTAGGTACAGAGAGAACAGGTACAAAGGAAAGTGTTGATTCAGTCGTAAATCTAAAAGCCACCACGGAGGATAAGTAAAGTTAAGTCATATGCATACATGAATTTGATTTGTATTTTTGTATTGAAACTATAATTAAGTGAACTTTGATTTTAATTTTCGTAAATGTTTTGATATTAAATCGATAAAAATCTTGTATTATCAAAGATTAGAGGAAATGGATCAAATGGGCATATAATGCCATATCGAATGAAAAAAAAAATGCATTTGTGAATAAATAGTGGGCCCCTTTTAAGTTAAAATGATGTTTACGTATATATGTTCATAAAGGTTATCTTACAAAATGAAGCATTTGAAATGTGTCTTAAATGAGAAATTGCAATTGGATTTGAATGGTATCAAAGCACAAGTAGCATAGAGCTACGGTATAGAAAACGTATTTGTATTTATATTGGTGTTTGAATATATCTTAAAAGTAAAAGTATTGGTAGCGCAATAGTCGTTACATTTATTTTGATATCAGAACCTAGGTCTAGGCGGTTCTACAAAATGATTTTGAATTTTTTTTTTTTTTTTGCAAATGATTTTGAAATTGTTTATGACATGCATTGCATTTGCATATAAAGGATGACGTGACTCTGATGCGAATCTTGTCGGTCTTAATAGGTAAGCATGGATGGTTCGGACCACAATGGGGTTGGGGTATTTCGGAAGTCGCGAAATAATACTGCTGGTGTAATGAAGGAATTGGGCAAGTGTCCATGCTCCACGTAGTGCCATTGAGCAAGGTCGGCGAGGAGGTGTTTATGGATATCCTCTAGCGGAGATAAACAGCTACTTGCCAAAAGCGACTGGCAGAGAGCTACGATTGTTCCTCAGATCGGCCATAGAAAGAATAATGAAATATGACCCATAGATTTCTTGGGAAGAAAGATAATGAGCCTTCCATGGCAGAAAATTGGCTCGAAAGAACTAAAAGAATGCTTCGACAAATGCATTACACACCAGAGGAGAATTAGAGTGTGCAACCTCTTTACTACAGGATGAGGCTTACCAGTAGTGGGTTTCCGTGACTAGGACCGCACCATCGGAGAGTGTTACTGTGAGACCTTGGATAAAGTAAACTGATAGACACAGGTTGCAAACCTAGAAATTTTCTAGATCTAGGATGATGACGTGAATTACGCAGTTAAATTCATCTCGCAAAATCTAGGTACACAGTCGAATTTTGTTGAATTTCGAGATAGTCGGATTTTGTTGAATTTCGAGACAGCCGGATTTTCACGTATTTCAAGGCAGAACGGGCCATTAGTGGGGTGACACGTGGCATGAAGGTGCATGCCACGTGGCACCAAACTTGGGGACACTTGGCACTTGAGTGGCTAAGTGCCAAGCTACTAGAATGCATGATGTTAGTGGTTGGTGCATGGCTTGGCATGGGTGACATATGCCATGACTTGAGCCATGTGTCAAGCTTGATGCAAACATGTCTAAACTTAGTGGAGAAACATGGAATGGATCAAGTTAAGGGGAATGAATTCTTCCTATTACTGAATCATTTCTAGAGAAAGAAGAGAGAAACGGAAAAGAGAGAAATAAAACCATAAGGAAGGAGAAAGGGAGGAGGAAGATTTTCCTCCATTGTTTTTAGATTTTGGTGGATCAAGAATTAGTCCTACACACTTCAAGATGTGAGGGATTTTTCCTCCCTGGTTATTTCCTTGTTTGGGGCCATTGTAATGGCATTTGGTTGAGTTGGTTTGTTATTACTTGAATGAATACCATGCGGAGATTTTCTATAAGCGATCTTATTCTTGCATGTTATTATATCTTTGTTTTCTAGGTTTTAAAGGCCAAAATTCAGTTGGTGTGTTATTACTTGAATGGATGCCATAAGGAATTTTACGGAACTAATTTGATTCTTTGCATGTTATTATATATGTTGTTTTTTTTTAAGGCCGAAAATCCAGGTTGGTTTGTTATTACTTGGATAAGATACCATCTTGAGAATTTTCGACGATCTTATTCTTGCGTCATTTATTAATATATGCTATTTTTCTGGGTTTTAAGACTGAAATTCTAGGTTGGTGTGTTATTACTCAAATGGATGCCATGCAAAATTTCTGGAACTAATCTGGTTACTGCATGTTATTGTATATGTTGGTTTTTTTGGGTTTTAAGACTGAAAATATAGGTTGGTTTGTTATTACTTGAATGAATACCATGAAGAATTTTTCTAGAAGTGATCTTGTTATTGCATGTTATTATATCTTTATTTTTAGGTTTAAGATTAAAATTCGAGGGTTGGTGTGTTATTACTCGAATGGATGCCATGTAAGATTTTACGGAACTAATGCAGTTCTTTGCATGTTATTATATATGTTGTTTTTTTGGGTTTAGGCGAAAATCGAGTTAGTTTGTTATTACTTGAATGAATAATGCATAATTTTTGTAGGTTTAGCCACTGGTTGTTTAAATATAGCAGCTCTCATCAAATTTCGATTCGGGTGTTCTTGGACTCTATGGAAGGCTCATGGGTAAAGAATCTATATAAACCATTCGGTGGTATTGGAGTGCTCACATCAGTCTTGGCTTGATTGTTGCACCAAGTGTCTGAATTGCTATCGTATGGGTGTTTCAAACACATTAGGTTGTAATGTGTTGTGCTTGAACATGGTCATTTCTTGGCATCACGTGGGGCTATGTATTGACATACTATGTCTTCGCCTAGGAATATGGATCATAGCCATTGCCCTAATGTGAGTTGGAATTATGTTAATCACATGGCGAATGGTGTGACATGAATAGGCCCGAATACTAGAAATAAAAAAATAAAAAAATGTAGTGTATGCTTATGTGATGTCTTTGGTTTTGAATGTGGAATATTAACATGACTCACATGTAGAATTGATATTAGGCCCGAATATAGATGAGCGCATGTGCATTAGACATGAGGGGTTCATGGTACACACCTAGTGTACAAGGTGAAATATCCCATGTAGAGTCTTCACACATCGTGAGTTTGAGTGAGTTTGAGTGCAGTGGCACAATTGCATTGCATTGGTGTGCGACAAATCACCACATTACATGGTGTATAGTACATGGTATAATTTGATGCTGGCGTTTGGTGCTGGTGTGGGCTGAGAGATGGGATGAAGTCGATTGAGTCACATAATTAAATGAAAATGGAAAGCCGAATGGTGTCGGGCGTGGCAAGTAAGGGGATAGACACCCCCTCAGTGAAAGCACAGAGAGCACAGCGGTTGAACAGCGTATCCATCGATGAAAGCCAATGTGGAGGGTGTAAGAGAGACATGGTGAGACAGGAAAGTTCTATTGCCCAAAAGAACACGAAATAGTTAAATAAATATCACATAGACTAAGGTTGTGATGAATTGACGGTTTGATTTCCCATTGGTACTTGCATTGGGTGGTGGGTCGAAGGTTGACCCGGTACATGGGGCATGTAAAGTGTCATCTCATACATGGATGTAGTTTTTTTTTTTTTTTTTCATGATAGGACAGCATGTCTACATGGATTATTGTGTTGTTTGTGTGGCCCGTGAAATGATCATTTACATGCAGTGGGAATAGCCACAGTAGGTTTGTTTCTGCGGCGTAACTCACCGGAAGTCGTGGGACCTCCCCCCTTCGGTGCGTCACGTCTGGCGACGGCGCTCCTAGAGGCGAAAATTGAAGAAATTCAGTTGTGGCCTTGATGTATTTTGTATAGCGCTGAAGTTACTGGTAATACATATCCATTTGTATATTGGAACAACATTGTAGTTTCTAATGCACGTATTTATACCATATGTGTGAGTGAGTTCTATAACTCTCACGTTTTGTATGGGAGCTTGTGAAGTTATTTGTGTATTTATTAATTAAATATGCAAAGGATGAGTCATTATATGAGACATGTAGGGTGCGATATCAATTTTAGATTTTCATAGACCCCATGAGTTAGAGGTTGTTGGCGAGACCCCGGGTTTTTAGGGTGTCGATTACATGGATTCTTTGCTTGGCGGTCGAGACAATATGTGGGTCGTACCAATCTGAGCAATATGAGACAAGAGTTTCTTAATTTGGAAACAAAGACCAGAGATAGTGTGGTAATTATGGAGAAGATTCACTGATTAAGCAAGTATGCTCTAGAGATCTTGTGTTGGAAGAGAAATCTTCTTGAGTTTGAAGATGGCCTCAATGACCATATTTGGGCCCATGTCACTTGAGTTTTTCATGACTTTCTAAAATTGACATGTCTCTAAATGTTGAAAGAGTAAAAGAAAGAAAATTATGAAAGAAAAAATATAGAGTAAGAAAAACCTAGACAATCAAGAAACTCTTATCATTATTTAAAGTAAATTCAAAAGGACCACAGAGGGTACTAATCAGTCTCTGACTCGGGGATCGACTCAAGATCTAGGTAGTAAGACTATTTTACCGACACCATCGGTGCTAGTGCACTAGGAGGTTCTTGAGGACGAATCTCGCATTACACACATTGTGGGAGAGCATAAAGGAGAGTGTTGGAGATTGATGGGTCTTGTTTGGTATGTGGATCGATGAGCCTGCTGAAGTGAGGAGATTATCTGAGCTTGTTCTTTCCTGACACCCGGTTAGAGTGCAGTTTCAACAATACGAAAGCGATAAAAATGATAAGAGGCGTTGCATCAGTGCAAGACAAGCGACACAAACTATGGGTAGATAGGATGCTCATTACTCGGCTAGGGCATGCAATGAAGCGAGTGGAAGAAAGATGGATGTGATATTTGGTAATTTTTATATCTTTGAGACTATTGTACATGCATTGATAGATTCAGGTTCAACCCACTCTTATATTTGTACTACCATTATGAGTTTGTATAGTTTATTGAAGAGTAAAATCGAGTATGACATTTTGGTGACAAATCCACTTGGGCATAATGTCATTGTCAATAGAGTTTATAGAGATTGCCCCATCAGAATACGAGAGTATGAGTTTCCAGGAGACTTGATCGAGTTGTCATTTAGAGAGTTTGATGTGATATTGGGGATGGATTGGTTGACACAGTGGTGATTGATTGTAGAATGAAGAAAGTGACTGCAAGGACTGATGGCAAGGAAGTGACTTTTATCGTGAGAGGTGACAGCCTCTCTAATGTGATATCGTAGCTACTAGAACAATGGTTCAAAGGGGTGTGACTAGCAGCATGTGATGAGATCTGGTGAGCTTTAGTTTGCTCGAACATCCTACGGTTAGTGATTATCAGGACGTGTTTAGGAGGATTGTCGGGATTGCCTCCTGAGAGAGAGATTGAGTTTGTAATGTCGACATTGTTCGGGGTGCCCTCTGACATCATTACACTCATCGAATAGCTCACGTTGAATTAAAAAATTGAAGCTTAAGTTGTAAGAATTGTTAAAGAAAGGATTTATTCATCTGAGTGTGTCACCATGGGGAGCTCCAGTTCTCTTTGTTAAAAAGAAATATTATACGCTTCTATTGTGTGTTGATTATAGGCAACTGAACAACATGACAGTGAAGAACAAATATCCGTTACCCAGGATTGATGACTTGTTTGACCAATTGAAAGGTGCAAGTGTCTTTTAGTGACGCGATATGGGTATCATCGGTCGAGATTAGGATACGGGCGTGCATAAGACAAGGTTTAGACGCGGTATGGACATTATGAGTTCCTTGTAAATGCCTTTTTGGGTTGACAAATGCGGTGAAACTCCATGGACTTAATGGATCGTGTTTTCGACGGGTATGTAGATCGGTTGTCATGGTGTTTGCCTCCGATGACATCCTTGTGTATTCAAAGAATCGGGAAGATCGCCGTCTTGGTAAAGTCTAAAAACTACGTTAGGTTTTTTAATCCCATTTTTCGACTTTATTTTGAGATAAATGATGAATTGTTTGAAAGAAAAGTGGATAATTGACTCAAATTTCATTTGCGAAATACGGCGAAACTGGAATTTTATGAAAATCGGAAGGAAATCGGCTGCGTGAATTAGAGTACGGCGGAAAGTTAGGTCGCGACGAAGCTCGGGTTACCGACCATCCCAGGTCACGACATCAACAAATTCGGCTTCGAAGAAGAAATGTAAAACTTGAACAAATGAAGTCGCGACTTGAAGAAGGAGGTTGCGACAAAGAGAGGCGTGAAAGAGTCGAGACTAAAGAGGAAGCAGTCGAATGAAGAGAAATTCATGTCGCGACATCATTTCGATGTCGGCCTTGAGAGATAAATGATGTCGCGACATAACTACGAAGTACGACAAGGATCTGATCTATGAAGCCCTGAGAGGTCCTCGCCAAGTAAAAGAAGTCGCAACTTGTTTTTAATTAAAGGGTCGAGTGAAGTCGCGACAGTATATCTTATCGCCCAACATGAAATAGGGATGAGCCTTGATAGAAGAATGATGTCGCGACCGCACTCATTCGAATTAACGACACAGAGAGGCGGCGGGAAAGGGATGTCGCGACATCACTTTGATGTCGCGACTTGGAAGCTTGAGTTAGGAAGAAAGAAATCGATTCATGACCTAAAGCGATGTCGCGGCCACGAATGACTGGAAGAATAGGAAGACAATGATGTCGCGACATCAAGGCGAGAATCGCGACATAAATCTTTAATAGGAACACTTGAAGCGAGAGGTCGCGTGATCATGAGCAATCAAGACAAGTTTATGTCGCGACATCGAACTAATTCGCGACATAGAATGATAGAGTGGCCTTTTTCTTTGGATTCCTGGAACATTTAGGGATCGGCTAGATTCTTTTTCGATTATAAATAGAAAGCTTTCGAATAGTAAAGTAGTTTTCTCCTTCTTCACTGCCCGGCCAAAGGAAAGAGAGGAACTTCGATTGTATATTATAAGTAGATTTTTATTTTAGATTTTTTTAGTTTTATTTTGGTTTTGAATCTGCATTGTGCGAGAGCCAGTAGGCTGGATTTTTAGTTTTATTATTTTTTCTTCGATTATTCTTTGCTGGAAATTTATAAAATCTGAACATTTACGGAATTCATTTCTTTTGGATTTATTGCAATTCACGGTGGTGCGTGCGAGATCGGCCTCCATTTCTTGATTCGCAATCTGATGTCAGGCCCGCGGCTGTTGGATTTGATTTATTTAGTTCACGGTCACTTTCTGCACAATTTACGGAGAATTAATTTGGGTTTAGTTTTTACTTAATCGATTGTCGTTTTAATGGATAGTTCTCAAGAGTAGTACCTAGTACCGAGTTAAGGGGTGTATCTTATACGATATCGAGATGCCCTGTGACCACGAGGGACGGAGTTCACGAGAGTTGAGAGCATTGTTGCAGGGTATGTTGGAAGGCTACCATTGAACCGAGGCTGAGAGTTCATTTGATAAATCCCCGTTAAGCTCCTTAATTGAAGTTTGAGGGTGTATTTAACAATATCAATAATCGGAGAGTTCACCTTAATCCTACAGTCGTTGATCCGTGTTAGTTTTAGATGAATCAAGGAAAGGGATAAACCATAGATGCGGAGGTTGGTGACCAATTAGAAGTAGTAGAAACTTAGCTAAAATCCACGAGGAGGTGAAGCAAAAGTTACGCTGTCGGGAAGCGGGTGTGAAGTATTGAGAGAAAGAAAGAAAAATACCCGAGATCTTGCGAAAAATGTAAGGTCTGAGTAAATTTGGTTTGATCTTGTCTTGAGAGAAGCAAGGATATAATCAGTGAAAGCGGAGAATCAATTCAATAATTAAGAAATCTTGGACAAAAATCAGATCCATACATAGAACAAAGTAACGGATATAGTGCTGGAATTGACTGTTCAATTGTATCTCATTGATAGTTTTCGTTTCTCACTGTAAACTGATTCAATCCATTCTTTTATGTACAATTTATTTTTAGTCATTAACTTTTGTTCATAGTTTAAGTTAGACATATATCAATAGTATAGGATTTTTAATTTTATAGACTTTTGATAAAACATTCACTATGATTTTTTGAGTCCAAATAGTATGAAATTCTAGTAGTTGGGTAGTTGTTGTAATTCGCTATCAATCTACGTGAGATGATACGGACTTACGTTCGGTTCTTGCTTGTATGACACATTGCACTTGCAGTGTCATAAAATTTAAGAGACCCTTGCAACCTTTAACATTTGAGAAATTTATTTAAGCAAGCAAATTCAACCAAAGTGACATGGATACAAGAGGTACTGGGCTCTTGTAGCTATATTAATGTGAGTTTTAGACTATGAAAAGCTGCTGAAGACAAAGTTTTTTTATGGCGCCGTTAACGTGAGTTGAAAAGAATTAATTAGATCCAATATCTGAAGACAAAGAAATACTAATTTGACATTTTAAAGAAAGAACAAAAATAGCTTTTCAAGCGGTGGCTACATGACACTAATTTTAATAAACCATGTTGGGCCTTATTAACGTTGACTAATCTGTGTCTGGGTGTGTTTTGATTACGGGAAAACCTTTGTGCATAGGAAAGCGAGTTCGACTGATTCAACGAACCTTGAATTGGAGAAGAACACTTTCGGGAGCTTAAGAAGAAGACAAAAGACGAGGAGAACACGGCTATGGCGGATAGGAGACATGATGAGACGAGGAGGGCCGGAGGGATGTGACGGAAGGCCCCCCATTGCCGGCCTGATGGAGGGTTTGGAGCTGTGTCCCGGGAAGAATGTGATCGGGGCAGCCTCTTTGTGGATGCAAACAATTTTGAACTAAAGTCAGCCTTAATTACAATGGTTTAGCAACATCGGTTACTAGTCATCCTGAGATGACGAGCGGGAGAGATTTCTCGAGAATGCGAGTGCGAGTGAAGGCGAGATGGTGTGAGACCGGAGGTGATAAAGTTGCATCTCTTCCCATTTTCTTTGAGAGACATAGCGGCCACGTGGGTATGAATCATTACCTTATGATTTCTGTGATGCTTGGGAGGAGTTGGTGACTGCTTGGCGAGATTCTTTCCCCCGTCTCTCACTTGGAGACGAGAGATAATGGTATTTCAACGAGGGAGATGAGAGCCTATATGTAGCTTAGGAAGATTCAGAGGTTCTTTCGAAGAGGTGCCGTGCATGGAATAGATTTGAAGACCCATATGGACATAGTGTATCATGCTTTAAATGATACATCGAGAGCATTATCGATGCTTCATCTTTGTAGACATTCAAATGAAAAGTCTTGAAGGCGAGATCGATAGAAGATTTAGCAAATGCAATATGAAAGCTTCATCACGAGTTTTCAAGAGGCGCGGAGGAAAAGGAGTCATGGAGCTGAGCGGGATGACAGCCATGGAGCAAGTTGGATGCCATAATGCATAGGATGAATGAAACGAGAAAAGATACTGCACACTCATGAAATAGGAATAGTGGAAGAGAACCTTGAGAAAAGTGCGTGTGCCCTTGAGAAGAAGATTCTTATGGTGCGAGGAGGTTAAGTACGTGAGCGAGCAAAGAAGTTATCATTTCAAGCCAAATCTAACACCTTACTGATCAATCGAGGAACCGTGAGAATTTCTCTCATATGGTGGAGGGCACTGACCCAAGGCGGGGACGATCACCGGCAAGGATATCGGCAACCTACGAGTTCAGGCGCGGCATCAAGGAGGTGAAGGCGGAAATGAATATCAGGGTCAGAGGAGAACCCAACCATTTGAAGAACAAATCTTTGCAGTTCATGGGGGATAATAAGAGCTATTCTGATTCCATGGAGCAAAACTATCGACTTGGGAAGCTTTCAAATACGATACTCACATGTTCGGAAGAATGCTAGTGCCTCCTTTGAAAATTTAGAGACCTGGTAGAGCTGACTAGCCTGAATATATAAATCAGGCAAGGGTACATTCCACTGTGACACTCGAAGAACCAGAGCTGCCTTGGTCGGTTAAGAAGTCGGAAGGATTGACGGCAACAAAAGGCGAGAAGGAAAGAAGAGTGAGCGAAAGAAGAGGCGAAAGAAGAAGAGAAGAATAGCCCAGTTAGACTTGGTGAAAGGAAGTAATAATAACCATAAAGAAGGAAGGAGTACGACGTATGCACTCTGTGCCGTTTCACGAGACTTGAGTCGAGAAGAGAGAAGAATAGTTTTCCTAAATTCTTAGATATTTTTTCAAGAGAAAATAGAAATAAATATCCCATTGCGGAGGTGATCGACCAAATGCCTCTTTATGCAAAATTTACGGAAGGAGATGTAGAGGCGGGGAAAGAAGATAGGCGAGGAGGTATGGTGCTTATTTGCTACTTGGGTGCTATTATCCAGTGACTCGGCAAGATGAAAGACCACAGCGGTTTTCATTCCTGCTCCGGGAAATGTGAATTCAAAGAAAGCTTTATGTGATTACGAGTGCGAGTATAAATTTGATGCCTCTATCGGTAGTCTGGCCAAGTTTGGGAACTTACCCCTGACGTGATTGCATTGCGGATGGGCGGAGAAATAGATCGATAGCGCACAGCCGGAGGGCATTACGGAGATGTACTTGTCAAGGTTGGGAGATTCATTTTCCCAGTGGATTTTATTATCATGCAGATGGAGGAAGATACCCAAGTTCCTTTGTTGTTGGGAAGGCCTTTCTTAGCAACAGGAGCTGCCTTGATTGACGTACAGAAAGGTGAACTGACACTTAGAGTTGGGGATGAAGCAGTGCATTTTAATATTAATAGGAGTCTGGAACATCCTAATGTAGAGGCAGACAGTAGTATGGCTGTAAGAAACAATAGCCTTCTCAAAGATGAATTGAATTCTGATTGTATCATTCAACACTCTAACAATGAAATGAGATGAATTTTTCGGTACCTTGAGAGCTTTGATTGTGAAATATTATGTGAGTTGTTTAACAAGGAAAGCAGTCCTCAGTATAAGTAAGCAGTCAAGATGAAGTAGCGACCGAAGCTTGACAAATTCATGAGCAGGAAACTAGTGCAGAAGGGCTAACATTGAAAGAATTGCCCAGTCATTTAAAATATGAGTTTTTAGAACCAGAAAAGAGAAAACCAGTTATCATATCAGTTGCATTGACTGAAGCTGAAGAACAAAAGTTGCTGGTAATTCTGAGAAAATACAAGGAAGCAATTGCGAGTCAATTGAAGATACGAAGAATTATCAGCCCCTCCATTTGTATACCTGAAAATATTCTTTGGAAGATAATGTAAAAACTTATTGAACATCGAGAAATTTGAACCGGTGATGAAAGAGATTTGTCGGAAAAGAAGTTAGAAATGGTTAAATGCATGTTTTATATGCTATATCGGATAGTTCTTGGTAAGCCAGTGCATGTGGTTCCCAAAGGGTGGATTCCTTTGTAATCGAAATGAAAGAATGGCCCGGTTCTTCTGAGCGTGACGGGATGGAGGTGTGTATTATTCTGAAGGAATTGAATCACTGCTGACCATAAAGGATCATTTTCCTACCTTTCATTGATCGGATCTTTGGATAGGTTGGCGGGACACCTCATTTTATTTTCTTGATGGATACTGCGGATATAACCCAATTGCTATTGCACTGAAGATCGAAAACCACTTTTACATGTGCCCGTTTAGTACTTTTGCTTTTAGAATGCCATTTGGTTTTGTGTAATGCTCACAGGTACCTTCCAGATGCATGATGTCATATTTTACGATCTAGCGAGAGAAGTTATGGAGATATTCATGGATGATTTTAGTGTATGGATCGGTTTTGAGCGATGCACGCATAACCTTGGGACGGTACTTGAGGTGCAAGGAAACAAGGAATCCTAGCTGCGAATTGGGAGAAATGCCATTTTATGGATTCTGAAGGGGTGTCTTAGGGCACATGATTTAACGACGAGGGACTTGAGGTAGACCCAGTGAGGTTTGATTATAAAAATCCTAATGCCACCATAGTCGAGGAATTAGAAGTTTCTTAGGACATGCTGGATTTTACAGAAGATTTATCAGAGACTTCTCAAAAATTGCTAGACCACTATGCAGATTGCTGGAAAAAGATATTAAGTTTTATTTTGATGAATCCTGCCATAATGCAATCGAATAAATCAAATCAGGACTATGACTCCCGTCATGGCAAGCCAGGATTGGAGCAGAGAATTTGAAATCATGTGTGATGCGGGTGATTTTGCAATGGGATTTGTATTAGAACGAAAGATGAAAAAATGTTCAAGGCCATCTACTATGCCTAGCAAAACCTTTAATGAAGCAGAAAATTACTCTACTACGAAAGAATGTGATAGTATTTGCATGTGAAAATTAGGCCATACATTTTGGGATCCCATGTTATTATACACAACGATCATGCGACAATTAAAATATCTAATGGCAAAGAAAGAAGCAAAGCGAGGCGTCGGGTGGGTAATATTATTGCGGGAATTTGATTTAGAAATAAAGGAAACAAGAATTAGAACAATGTGATAGGCGATCGCGTCGAGTAGAGAAACCCAGCGTACAAGAAGAAGGAAGAGAAATAAGCGAAAATTTTCCCGGATGAGCGGTTATTTCGGCTCCTCCAATCACCACTGGTATCTTTGATATTGTGAATTTCTTGGCTTGTGGAATTATGCCACGAGGTCGATTCTGTGAAGAGAAAAAAGTTAAGGATTGTGTGTGGAGTACTACATGCAGGATGACCCATTATTGTTTAAAGAGGAGTGATATGATTATGGGATATGTGTACCGAAGGGAACAAAGCAAGATTTTACAAGAATGTCATGCATCACCATATGGAGGAGGACACTTTGCGGGGAGATAAAGCGACCCACAAAATTCTCAGGTCGGAGTTTTTTCCGGCCTCACGATTTTTAAGGACTGTTTTGAATGGGTAAAGTTGTGTGATCAATGCAAAAGAATGGGAAATATCGTGAGGCATGAGATGCCCCGCAAGGTATCTGGTAGTGATTGTTTTGATGTATAGAGAATGGATTTTATGGGGCCTTTCTCCAATTATTGTGAAATATATACATACCTAGCTGTGGATTATGTATCCAAATGGGTAAAAGCAACAGCATGCCCAAAGAATGATGCCAATACAATTGTGGGGTTTTTACAAAGAAATATTCTCAGCAGATTTGGGACACCTAGAACTATAATTAGTGATGGAGGAAGCCATTTGCAAATAAGGATTTGACAAACTGAAAACCGCCGCGCCGCCGCTCCTCCGCCTCGCCTCCTCGCCGCTCGTCGCTCCTCCTCCTCCTCCGCCGCCTCCTCCTCCTCCTCTCCGCCTGCCGAATTGTTGTTTTTTTTTTTTAAGGAGCAGATATGGTATCAAACACATTATGAGCTTGGCTTTATCATCCTCAAACAAACGGCAAGTTGAAATTTCCAACAGGAAATAAAGAAAAATTGAAAAGGCCGTAAGTTCTAGCATGAGAGATTGGTCTTGAAGCTTGATGATGCACTATGGGCATACAGATCGCTTAAACTCCCATTGGAATGTCCACATACGTGACTTGTTCTTGAAAACCTTGTCACTCACCTCGAGCTAGAATATAAGGCTATGTGGGCCATCAAGAAGCTTAATTTTGATTTCAAAGCTGCTAAAGAAGATAGGTTACTCCAGTTAAATGAATTGAAAGAGTTGAGAAATGAAGCCTATGATAGTGCTAGAATCTACAAGGACAAAACAAAAAAATGGCATGATCAACAAATTTTGAGGAGGGAATTCAAGGTAGGAGATCAGGTCTTGTTATTCAACTCCAGATTAAGACTCTTTCCAGGAAAGCTGAAGTCCAAATGGAGTGGACCATTTACAATGGTATCAAGCACACAATTTGGGGGCAAAGGACACTTAACCAAAGAATCACGAGGAGTTCAAAGTTAATGGTCAGAGATTAAAGCATTATCTCGGGAAAAAGCAATTGGAAAATAAACCCTTAGTTCTGAATGAAGAAAATTGAAGAAACAGAAAAATGGCAGCAGAAAGTCCAACTAAAGACTAAAAATGGAGCAGCTTTGTGGAAGGCAATCCACATCAGTTTGGTTTAAATTTTCTTGTTTCATTTACAATAGTGTTTAAAATTTTTAATAGATTCGTGAATTGTATTCATTAGTGATTGAATAATAGTTAAATAATTTCTCAGTTTTACAGACAATGAAGATTAAAAAAAAAGGAGAGTATCTCAGTAATCAAACTTTAATCAGCATAAGAGACCAAAAGTGCGCTTTTCTTCTTCTTCTTGATTTGAATTTTTAAATTTGTCTTCGATATAGCATGATTGAAAGTTCGGGGGGAATTTTTATCTTGTTTTGATGCTTAATCAAGGAATGTGATGCATAATGGAAGTTGCTGAATTTTTGCATGATACAGATGAGTTGAGTTGTAGTTGTTTTGAATGGAAGTAAATAAATTGAAATTGCTGTGAAATTGAGTGTTTATGTTTTGGGTCGCAACATTAATTCAAAAGTGGCAACCAAGAGTGCTGGATGAAGAATAAAAAGTGGAAAAGAAAGTCAAAATAATGAAATTAAGGTCACAACTGAAATAAAGGAGGGAAAGAACATTTTTATGTTGCAACACAATTTTCCCTGTCATGACCTAAATTTTTAGGTCACGACATGAAATTTTGAAGTCGCGGACTGCAAAACCCGAGAAGAGTAAAACTCTAATTTTCAAGGCCCAGCGCTAAAAAATAAAAGTCATTGACAATCATTAATTAGTGTCTGAATAGTTAATGTCTTGACTCCCAAGGCACTGTCATGACATTAAACCCATTGTCATTCCAATTCAAATTTCAAGAACTACAATTCAACCCAACCTTTCCGGGGCTCCACATCCATCTTTTGGAATTTTGAAACCCTAGAACTAGAAGTTCCAAACGACTCTGTAAACCTTCAATCATAAAGAACCAAGATGAAGTCAACAATCTCAACAAAATGATCGACAAAATCATGTGCGATAATGTCGAAGCAGTAGAAGAAGCTCAGTCGGAGACTCAACCTGAAGAATAAGTAGATGTTGAAAAAGGAAACCAGCTAGAGGAGGAGGAGGAACCTGAGAGAGCAGAAACAGAAGAAGAAAAAGACTTCATTTCACAAGAAGCCAAAGAACTGTGGAACAAGGTGATGTTTGATAAAGACTTTATTTGCGAAAGAGGGTTTTGCAAAGCACTTCCCCATTTTCCTGGGCGTAATAACAAAAAAGAGGTTGGGGAGTTCTGCGAACACAGCTACACTGTAGGTTTTCACTCTCTTCCAAGGGAATTCTATGCAAAACACGGTAGGAACGAAGGATGATTTGTTTTCGTGAGAGGTGTTCGTGCCTTCACGATAGAAGCATAAATGAAGTGTTTAAACTGAGAGATTACAAGCATGGGTCGAAATAAAAGAAATTGTTGGAGAGCCCAAATTATAAAAAAATAGTGAACCTGTTGACTGGAGGAGAAGGAAAGAGGGAAGTGACGAAGAAGAATCCCCATCATATCAAGCGGAGCTCTCATGTAAGAGGCAAAGGTTTGGTTTTATTTTATGTTCTCGTGATAGTACCTACTGTACACCTTGCACGCTAGAGAACAGAGAGCTATCCTCATAGGCGTCTTTTGAAAGGATACAAAATAAACATGGGAATGCCGATTGAAGAATCAATCAAAGGGTACCATCATAAAGAATAAAAGAGGACTCGATTCTCACCCTTCCACTATTACTAGACTCGCTTTCCGGGCGTGGGTGAAGTGGGAAAATGGGAGGAAGAAAGAGTGATCCTGGTCCTCCCTCCACCCTTACCGAGTGACAAGGGGGCCTAAAGGGAAGAAGCCAGAAGAAGTGACGGTATTAGAAGAAGAAAAAGAGTGTGAGATAGATACGTAAACCTGATAAGAGAAGCTGAGGTGATGTCTGATGCATCCTTCCGTAAGGCAGGAAGAACCCTATGATAAGCTCCAACATATCCTTTATCTCCAAAAGTACGGGAACATGTACCGGGCCGCGTAAAACCTCCGTGGTTAGAAGCGAAATGTCGAGATAATGGAAATGTCAAAACAATGAAAAAGGAAATGGAGGAGAGAACTAAACCTGAACAGCAACAAAGGATCAGAGAAGAATTGGTGGAGGCTACAAATTTAAGGAAGGAACAAATATGGAAGAAAATTGAGAATAAGAGAAGAAGAACACAAAGAAGAGTCAAAAGACAAGAAGAGAAGTCACAAGGTGAATACGCACATGCATGCAAGCCTCACAATAATCATTCAAAGAGATGTCGAATTACTAAACATCATGAAGGGAGAAGGAGAAAGAAATGGAAAATAGCATGCTAAGAAAGATCGATGGGTTCAAACACATATATAAGGAACTGTTCAAAGAGTTTGAGAAGATAATGAAAGAAAGAGATCAAGTACCGGAAAATGATGATGAGTATAGAAGGAAACATGTGGTTGGAAAGGATGGACTTAATCAACCGTAATTTATCAAAGTCGCTTGAATGTATCTTTGAAGAAGGAACAACTAATCAAGTGGGAGAGGCAAGATACGCTTATTCGTAAAGGTAAATAAGTAATGAAACATCCGGCAAAGGGCAAGCGGAATTTCTCCCCGCTTTAGAAAAGCAAAGTTGAAATAAAATTCCCTGGAGTTTGATCCTGAAGCCAGCCATGTAAACCTCCAAACATAATACCTAAAAGGGTGCGAAGGCGAGAAGAAAGGGAAATCGGTTTTAGTGCATGTTATAAATATATACATTCCCAAAAATGTTAATGGAAACTCGATTTCTTAGTTTAATTCCTACATGTCCCTTTGTTTGATTGACTTCATTTCCATAAGTATTCTTTGCTTGTTAGATGGTTTCTCACTGATGAATGAAAATTGATCATGGATAAATAAATGTTATTTTGATTGATGTTAATGATCTCTGAATTGTGTTTCTGTGTCATTTTATTTTTTTTGTTTAGAATCAACAATAATTATGTTCTTGAATAAGAATGTAAATTGGAAAGAATCAAAGGGTGAATAAAGAAACCTGAAATGTGGGAGTAGTACCGTGATTGTTTAAATTCGGGGCCGAAGTTGCAAAATTGGAAAATTGTTGGTCGATGGAACAAAATACTTGGTTAAATAATGTAAGTAAAATGTGATAAATAAATACAAGTCTTGAAGAAATAATACACATCTACAACAAACTTATGAAACCTTGACAGAATTAGGAACATCTTCTCGGGAGATTCGTGATTTAGAGTCCATAGTCCTAGAACTTGTTTGACATTGATTGAGGCGAAATCCTAGGTGAAAATGTAAATAACAAGAAACGATAGAGGCTATCCTTGGTAGCTTGAGCTTTCCTTAAACTCACCTCAAAAATATGCTTAAGCATATTCTCTAGTTCCTTGATTTGAGCCAAATAAGCCTTATTTCTTCAATAAACAGCAATTGAAAACCGAAATTCCCTTCCTTGCAATAAACCTGCAGCAAAGAGCCCAACCATCTCAGCCTGGGCTCAAAAAGTTTAGTATAAAGGAAGAAACAAGTTTGGGGAAACAATATTTCCAAATTTTGATAATGAAGGAGTTGAAGAAGCAAAGAAGGTGGTTAGTGAAATAAGGAATAAGTTTTGGTTCAGGGCCTATTTCCTCGAACAATTAAGCTCGTAAGGGTGTTTTAAATTACCTAGCACCCTAATGCCAACTAGTATGGAATTGCTAGCCCAAAGTTCTCTAAAAGTAATAGAAAGCCTAAGAAGACAAAACATTGCACTATTCCAAATCTTAGAAAAGTAAAAGCAAAAGAGTCTGCCTGAATCAAGTACATATGGAAATTGAAATTCCATAAAAAGAATTCAAAAAGATGAATCAGGCTAAGATTGAGGAGGAATCGTAAAGAACAAAGGAAGAAAAAATGGTGAAAGTTGGAGGCAACAAGTGCAGAGAAGATGGAACCGGGTAATTTACAACCTAAATTTTTCCATTATCTACCCAATTATCTAAGCCCAATGATTACAAGCCCGAAGACCTCATTGATTTTGAAATAATAATTTACCTACATTAGGCTGAGATCAATACGAAAAATGAAGCCTATGGGACTTTGGCAAACAAATTAAGAAAACTCCCATAAGATTAACTAAATTCAACATGAAGATGAAAAGGATTGATGACCTGCACACACACACAGAACAAGACTTGTAAAATAAACTGTTTAAATACATTAGTTTATCAAGAATTTTGTGATTGAAATATACCATGCCTTGTTCTTGCATCAAAACTGAAATTTGAAATAATATTGGTATCTCTTAATTCCATATCGAAAGTTGGAATGAGAAAGACTGGTGGGTATGAACTGTGAAAAAATGTCCTGTAAATTTTCTAAGCTTATCGGTTTCAGGACAAACAATTTTCTCTTCTTTGCTCGGGACAAGCAAAATTTAAGTTTGGGAATTTTGATGAGTCTAAAACTCATTAGGTTTTTAATCCATTTTTCTAACTTTATTATGAGATAAATGATGAATTGTTTCAAGAAAAAGTGGATAATTGACTCCAAATTCTCATTTTGCAGAAAATACAATGGTAAACTCAAATTTTAGCAAAATCAAAAGAAATCACCAAGAAGAATTGAAGTCACGACCGGAAAGTTAGGTCAGCGACGTAAAGCCTGGGCTGTTGTACCACCGTGTCACGACATCAACAAATCTCGGCCTAAAGAAGAAATGTAAAACTTGAACAAATGAAGTCGCGACTGGAAGAAGGAGGTCATGACAAAGAAGACGGGTCGACTAAAGGAAACAACAAATGAAGAAATCTTGCGTCGCGAAGATCACTGATGTCGCGACGCCTAAAAGGAGATAAATGATGTCGCGACATAACTCCTCAAGTCGCGACAAGGATCCGCTCTTATGAAGCCAAGAGAGGTCCTCGAAGTAAAAAGAAGTCGCAACTTGTTTTAATTAAAGAATAAATTGAAGTCGCGACATGCTATAATCGGGTTATGGCTACGAAAACAGGAATCGGTGTCTTGACAAGAAAAATGATGTCGTGACTACTCATTCAGTCGCGACCCAAAGAAGAGCCGGCGTACAGGATGTCGCGACATCACTTTGATGTCGCAATTTTGGAAAAACGCTTGGGAAGAAAGAAATCACGCAGAACCTAAAATCGATGTCGCAAAGACGACACTGAAGAATAGGAAGACACAATGATGTCGCTGACATCAAACTGAGGTCGCTGACATACATCGTGAGGAACACTCCAGCAAAAGAGGTCGCGACCGATCATGAGGCAATCATGATTGTGTTTATGCGCGACATCAACTCGAGGTCGCATGTGACAATGAGCCGGGCTTTTTCTCGATTTCCACCGAACATTTTCGATTCGGCCTAGATTCTTTTTACAGTATAAATAGAAAGCTTTCGAATAGTAAAGTAGTTTTCTCCTTCTTCACTACCCAGCAAAAGGAAAAGAAGAGGAACTCAGTGTATATTATAGAGTAGATTTTTATTTTTAGATTTTTTTAGTTTTATTTTTCGGTTTAATCATGAATCGTGGCAGACGAGTGTAGCCGGATTTTTAGCTTTATTATTTTTCTTCGCAAGATATCAGTCGAAATTTATGAAATCTAGACAAATTTTTGGAATTCATTTTTCAAATTTTTATTGTATTTCATGCAAAGGGTCGTGCGAGATCTAAGACTCCATTTCGATTCAGACGTAATAACTAGAGCGCACCACCGATCGACTTACATTTAGTTGCGCCTTTCCCGCGACAATTTACTGAGAATTAATTGGTTTAGTTTTTACTTAATCGGTATGTCGCTTTTAATGGATAAGTTCCTAATAGTAGTACCTAGTACCGCCATGGGAATGTATCTTACTCTGGAGCATCCAAGATGCCCTCTACGTGACATGGAGACCAGATTCCCCGAGTCGAGCATTCTTTCTCGGTATGTCTGACTACTATCACGAATCGAGCCTGAGTTCATTTTGATAAATCCCATTCGCTCAATTGGAAGCCAGGGTGTATTTAACACAATATCAATAATCGTAGAGTTCACCCCTAATCTACTGTGCACGCTCCGATCCCCCGTGTTAGCTTAGATCTAATCAAGAGAAAGGATAACCCATAGATCCCCGGAGGTTAAGCCACCAATTGCTAGTAGAAACTTAGCTAAATCCTGAGGAGGTGAAGCAAAAGCTCTGCTGTCAACAGGAAATGGGTATTAAGTATTGAGAAAGAAAATACCCGTGATCTTGTAAGAAAATGTGGGAACATGGGTAATCGGTTTGATCTTTGTCGAGAAGCAAGATATTGGAATCGTTGAAAACGAGATCCAATTCCAATAATTAAGAAATCTTGACAAAAAATCAGATCCATACATAGGAACAAAGTAACGGATAGCGCCGAAATTGGACTGCTCCATTGTATCTCATTGATAGTTTTCGCTTTCACAAGAACTGGTCTAACATTCTCTTATGTACAATTTATTTTTAGTCATTAACTTTTGTTCTCAAGTAATTAGAAATATATCCAATAGTATAGGATTTTTACTACGTTTTGATAAAAAACATTCACTATGATTTTTGTTCAAAATAGTATGAAATTCTAGTAGTTTCGTAGTTGAACTCGTAATTGCAATAATCTCTGTGGGAATGATACTGACTTACAATCGATGATTACTAGGAGGACTTGGTGGTAATTTGCAAAGGTCATAGACCGAACATTTATTTTTAACCTTTAACATTTAGAGAAATTTATTTAAGCAAGCAAATTCAACCAAAGTGACATGGATACAAGAGAATTGTAAGGCTCTTGTAGCTATGTTAATTTGAGGGGTTTTAGTCTATATAGAAAAAGGCAAACAAGTTTTTATTCGGGTAGTGGTAGAAACCTTGAGAAAGGAACAGTTATATGAAAAAATGAGCAGATGTGATTTTTGGTTGGGAGAAGTGTCTTTTCTTGGACACATTGTATTGGAAGAAGGAATTCGAGTGGATCCAAAGAAGATAGAGGTGATTATTGTCTGAACCCACCAGAAATGTTTATGAGTCACTGACTTATGGTGATTACGTAAGGTCTGCTAAGGGGTTTTCGATGACTAGTGGCCCCTATGGTTCTATTTCTGCTCTAAAAGAATGTGAGATTTGAGTGGAGGGAAAAGTGTCAAGCTAGCTTTTAAAAGTTGAAATCATTCCCAACCGAGGCATCCTGCTCTTACTTCATCACCTACTAAGATAGAATAAGTGATTTTAGTGATGTCATTAAATGGACTTGGATGTAACCTATGCAAGAGGGTAAAGTGTAATACGCTCAAGGCGCTTGAAGCCGCATGAAGTTAATCCACCCCACGCATGATTCTGAATCGCGCCCATTGTGTTCGGGCATGAAAATAATGGAGATACCATCTTTATGGAGAAAAGTGTTTCATCTACACCGATCACAAATCGCCTTGGCATTTGCCTCGTAAAGATAGCTTAACTTGAGACAACGTAGATGGATGAAATTGATCAAGGATTATGATTGTGTAATCGATTATCATCCCGGAAAGGCTAATGTAGTAGCAGATGCTCTGAGTAGAAAGTCAATACAAACACTTCGAGCGTTGAATGCTTATTTGTCATTATCAGACGACAGTGAAATAGTAGTGGAATTGATAGCAAAACCGGATTTGTTGAATCTAGTGCTAGAGGCACAAAAGAACAATGAGAAAATTTCCGCAATTGTAAATCGATTAGAGAGGGGAAAGAAACTGAGTTTACAGCGAAAGAGGATCACTACAAGAAAAAGGGTCTTTGTTGACAGATAATTTCTTTACTTATGTAAATATAAGTCATTGTAAGCTATTAAAATCGAAAACAATAACATATATGAGCATTTTGAAAGTTACCTTAACAAATGTTCAATTTAGGGACAACAATATTGATATGATGTTTACCTTGATATATATTTTTAAGTCAAGGTTTAAATTTACAAGTTATAATGCATTTTATCAAGATAACTTAACATTTAATTTATAAGTCAAGGTAAAAAATTTATTAAGCGTCAACATTCTCTAAAGTAAATAAAGAGACATTTAGTTTCTTGTATTTAATTGACTCAAAATCCTAATTTTTATCGAATTTCTCTTTTTAAAACATGGTTCAAAGCTTTATTTGGCCATTGACTTAGAGTATCTCGAGGCATACTATTTCTCGAGTATTTCACCTTGTAACTTGGGTTCGTATTGATGAACGCAAATATATTAAACAAAGAATTTAAAATTTTAAAATTTTGCAAATTTTCAAAATTGCTTTTCTTTAAAATTATCGCAAAATCAACATGATCACATGAATTAACATTAAAAAATTAATAAATATAAAAAAATTATATATAAAAAATGAATAAATATTACTTTTATATTAATTAAATTATATTGAATAGTTTAAATTTTCATTTATCATCTCATTCTAAATATCAAATAAAAATAAAATAAAATATATTTTCATATAATATATTACTTAAATGTAATATTTATATAAATAATCATAAACATACTTAACAATATAAATATAATAATTATAAAAAACAATATAAATTAATTTTTTGCAAAATATATTCTCTAAATAGAACCATTGAAATTTTTATTAATTTTTACTTTCATTTGAATAAATCAAAATAAAAATAGTTTTAATATTTTTTAAACACCCTCGTTTCATCCCCTTCCACTGCCCTTCGAGAAAACCCTTAACCCACCTCTTTCTCTTTGTCTCTCTGATCCTTCTCTCCCACAAAACCCGTCATTTTCCTCCCTCACCCTTTCTTCCCCCACGTCTTTTATCTCTTTATCTCTCCGTTGCTCTCACTTTCTCTTTTTACTCTTTCTCTTTCTTTATCCGACAGCCCTCTCTCTCTCAGACAGAAACTGGAAAACTACTATTGATGAATACAACTCTCTTCAAAACCCTAGCGCTGGTAAGTTCAACAATCCAAGCCTCAATCGTATTTATTTTTGTTTCATTTGTTATTCAAACGTGCAATAGAGGAAATCCCTAAAAGTAAGATCCAAACTTGTTAGGAAATTTGTTTTATTGTTTTGATGAATTCGAAAGTAAGAGCTTTACTGATTCGGGGGATTTTAACTCGTCGAGTTGTTTTGGACTCGTGTACTTCATTTTTCTCTGGCACTCCTATGTCATCGTGTTGCGTATGTGTGGGTAACGATGCTTCCAAATCTTATATTCCTATCAAGAGTTTGACCGTCAGAAAGGGCATGAAGCATTGTTAGTATGGATTACTCGTAAGTGTCTGCTCATTTTTATTGCATAGTTCTTTGATGTGCAAATCACTGGTGAAACTTTATAAGTTTCTCTAATGGTTAATTTATAACCGAGCAAGGGTAATTTTCTCTAATTCCAACAAAACTGACATTGTTTTCTTCTCTTTTAATTCAACCTTTAATAGATTGATGGTGATGCATTTCTAGGGGCTCAAACAAATTCTCTGCGGATTCTAGGATCAGCCCATTTTGGTTTCATTTGGCGATTTTGTTCTTTTGTCTCTATTGAATCGACCTGATTAGTGCATTCTCGTGAACCGATATTGAGTGCATATAGTCCGGGAGAGAATTATGTATCATAGTGTTGTTTTGGCTAGGAATTGACCAAAATGTTGAGAAAAGTTGCATCTATGCATTTTTCTGATTTATTTTGTTTCATTTTTTAATTTTCATTTGAGAGAATATGTAGAGTTTAAACTAGCTGGATCTTTAAATGATGCCATAAAAATAATGAGTTTGATGTGTATTATATAATTAATAAATCTTCATATAAATGTTTTTTTCTCGCATGCCATTTGGGTTGTCATAAGATATGATCTTCAAATCTCATAGTGAGTTACAAGATTTTGCTTTCATTCTTCCTAGCTTTTTGTGCATTTATGGTGCTAAGTGTACTTTATCAACTTTTTCGAATCCTATTAAGACTTCTTCTTAATCATCCACCAACTTTAAATGATTTTGACACCTACTATAATTATAATCTTGGGATTTTTATTTTTCATTTTTTAGCATTTTGAATATCTATGTGTTTGATGGTTTTAATAGTTAAAGTGATAGATGAATTTAGGCAAGAAAACATTTCGATTAAGAGGGGGGTTGACAACTTCTAGGAAGTATATAGTGTCATAGCCCAATAGCCCAACCATCATATTTTTGTGAGTGTAAACATAAGGCCTGGGCTTGGTCCTTCAGGAAACGGAGGTTTACCTTTCATATTTTTCCGAACAAAGTACCACATGGCACTAGTTGGGTCCACCAGTGCTGTAATACCCCAAATTATTCTCTGACAGTTTTATAACATGATTAGGGTATAATAAAAGCAAATGTATATTTTTTTCAGAATTTAAATGCTAAGTGAGAAAAATTAAATAAGAAAAATCCGAGATTAATCCATGAGACAAGGGTAAATTAGTAATTTATCAATTTAGGACCTAAGGGTCATAACATAATAAGATTATAGGCTAAAATGGAAATATGAATAACTTGATTTGCAAATAGAGGGGAGTTAAAGGACCTAATAGCAAAAAACCCAAAAAGTAATACAAAGTTGTATAAGGCCAAACATGGCCGTATTGAAAGGCAAAATATCTCATTTTGTCCAAAATGATAGGGCCAAATCGATGAGGAGGAGAAGAGAGAAAGAGAGAAGAGAAGAAGAGGAAGCCAGGGCCAAAGAGAGAAGAAGAAGAAGAGAAGAGAAGAAGAGGAGAAGAAGGAAGAAGGAAGGAGAAAAGAAAAGAAAATGTATGGAACTTTTGTATGGATTTTTGTATGGATTTTGGTATGATTTTTGTATGGATACTTGTTTGGGGATTTGGAATAATTCTTTTGTGTAGACTCTTTGTTTAGAATTTCATTGCTTGGGTTTGGTTGTGCATTCAATGAGGAAAAAATTTATATAAATGTTGGGTTTTAGGGGAGATATTGTCTTTTTTTTTGTTTTAAACCCATGTTTTTGTCTTGGTCATCACTCATCCAAATTGAGTAATTAAAAATTCTGGGTAAACTAGACATCTAGAAAAACAAATCTCCCTTAAATAAGAGTATGCAAATTTAGACCCCAAGGTACCCATAAAATCTGGCCAAAGGAAGCTATGTTTCTGTTAATTCTCGACGCTTTGGATTTCGGAGCGCTTTGGTATTTAAGCCATGTTGAGTTTCACTCATCCAAATTGAGTTATTCAAATTATTGCAACCAGACTTCTCTAGGAGAACAAATATCGGGAGTATATCCAAATTTAACTCATTGACCTAGAAAATTGGCCAAAGTAAGGGAACAATTCCCATCCCCGAAATCGTCCCTGTGGCTGAACTAAACTGAGTAATCATAGCTTGTTTAAATCATAACTCGGAAGGTACTTAGTCCAAATGAGGTGATTCAAATTTCTGTACAAACTAGACATCTAGGAAGAATAACTTTTATGAAGAGTGGTGATCAAATTATGTTCTAATATTCCAAAAAAAATTTCAAATATAAGATAATACACCTCCTAGATTATGTTCCCCGAAATTGTCCAAGCAGCCTGAATGTTTAGACCATATTCTCAAATTAAAAGTCCAAATGACATGATGTCTGTCCATAAGAAAATTATGATATAGGGGTATATCGAGTTAAAAGATCACTTTCGACAACCCTGCTTACGGTCAACAATTGCAGCTGAAAATGGATCTTGAGCCGCTTAACCTTTCAGCACTGGTTATGGAAACTAAAATTGTATAAAGGTTATATAATTGTATTGTTATATGAAATAATGCATCATAATAATATGATCATGATAACATGTGTTATGAAAGTTAAAGAGAATACACGTATAATTTTGTTATATGAAAAAAATTACAGTTAAATGCTTATAAGAGATTATTTGATAATGAATATTTCATAAGTATACATGATATTATGAGATATCTTTTTCTAATACCTGAAAGATTGTTAAGAAAACATAATAAACCTGACACCGCTTACCCGCAGCTGATAGATGCATGCCTATAGGGATACAATACTACAAAGATACAGCTTTGATGATACCAGGCCCCATTTTGGTCAATGACATAGATCCCGTTTAGATCATTATAACGTCTCGTTTGGGTCAAGGCTGCATAGAGATCACTATCTCGCATGTGCTGATAATACCTTCTGGTGCACAGTTTTTCCGTATCCACTATAAGTGCTTATGCAAGCAAACATAAAGAAAACACAAGTATAATGCAAATGAGATGTATATAATATATGAGTGATATGGTAATATTATCACCGCTACGCGGATGCTAGTATACGGTTACAAGAACAAGAAGTAAAGTGTAAAATGACACGAAAAGTACATGAAATATGATAAGAAATCAAACATGTTATGAAAAGTAGATATGAGAAATGGATAAGTATATGTAAATGTTATATTTGTCATAAGTATATGCATGTCTAAAGTGAGAGATGATCCTCTTATTGTGGCTGTCCATCGTATATTCCCACTAAGCTATAAGCTTAGCATCGTGTTTTTATCCGTAGGTACGTAAGAGGAAACTGTCGAGACGGACATCCATCACAATCAAAGTCAACATATCACTAGATACCCATTGAAAGACCATTTGGTCTAATGTATATGTATTTTTGTTTCTTTTGTAGGCAATGTAAATATTGCAAATGTTGAACACTTCCATATATGGAGATTGTATATATTTTGTAATCCGCTACTGGCGTAATATAATATGTTGTAAATGTTTAATATATGAATGAACAAGCTTAAAGTTTATAAGCTGAGTAGTAAATTGTGGAAAAATACCTCGCTTGACATTGTGTGTCGAGTTGGGGGCGCTACAAGTGCCTATACCAAATGTACTGAGTATCCAAAGTAAATATGCTGAATGATTGCCAAAATTTTATCTATGTATGGTCTTTACTTGTCAAGGATCTTAAATATGTTACATCCATGGCTGAGCCCAAAGCTTTACTTATTCTGGAATGAATTTCATCTATTCTTATGGAGTGTTATTCTGCTTAGACATATGTTATAACACACGAAAAAAAAAATTTATTCATTGAAAAATAAATGTTATTCCTTAAAATTGAAAACATTAAACACACCTATGAGAGAGTTTTTTTACTACTAACTTATGTAAAAAAAAAACTGATGGAGAGGGTGGGAAGAAAAAGAGGAAAAGGAGAAGAATAGAGTTTGTACGCTTGAAATAAGTCGACCAATTTTACAAATCTTCATCATGCTCTGGTTGATCCTAGAGTGAAATCATTTTCATAATCATCATCACAAGCAACTTTTCATTAATTATTTCACTAGAACTACTTTCGTCTCTTCCTGCCCCATTGATTTTATTATTTGAATCTCTTATTTGAGATCCCGTGTTTAGTTCTTAAATATGTTGGTTGTTAGACGTACCCATTTTCATTGAAATAGTGCTTGGTAAAATTTCTCTTGTTTGGATGAGTTTCTTACAAAAATATTGGAAAGTTGTGATCCAAATTTATTTATTTTTATTAAGGTTCAAATTGAAAAATCCTATATTCTTTATCTTTTTCTTCCTTCCTTTTTTCCTTCAATTTTCTTCCTCTAACATTTTCTGGGAGATAAACGTATTCTAATTTTTTCTTTTCTTTTATAATCTCTATTTTTAGGATCTGGTTTCATAGGTTCTTTAAAGTCGATGACTAGCTAATTGTTGTGATATGCCTTGCAAAATGTCTATGTTTTTTTTCCTTTTTTTAATGTTCATCTTGTTTCTGAACACATGCTAACATGCCCAATGTTTTCCATATTGTGAGTCTTGCTACCTATAATGCTCATGGATTTTTTGCATGCCAAATGTTCAACAAGAAAGGCGAGGTAAATAATTTCTATCTCTATCTTTGTTCTTGAAAGTTTTTAAGAGGAAAACATGGAAAGGAAAAATTTTATTAAATAGGAACTCATATAATACAAATTTCTGAATAAGTTGTCTAAATTGTTTTAACATGCTTTACGAATATAAAAAGGTTATTTTTCTTTATATTTTTTTGTTTCCTTACTAATTTCTTGAGATCAATGTTTAGTTATTGTCACATCAAATCTTTCAACCCACAATCATGTCTTGTCACGACACTTATTTATGCTACATTCTTCCTTCACTAAATTTATCTGTTGGTTGGCAACTTCTTGTGTCATTGACTCAAGAGGGCCAAATTAAGGAGGCTAAAAAGTCAAATGTAGCAATTCCATCATAGTTTTAAACGATGTCAGAGAATCCGAATTAACCTTTTGAGGTAACATTTTAGAAAGTTTTCTAGAGGTTGGCTACAAGCTGAATGGGGCTAAACATTTTATTAATTTTCACTATAAGTAACATTCTACTGTAATTAATACAAAAAATCAACAACTCATTGTTGTAATTGTCCACGTGAGAAACAATCTTATTTAAGATAAAGACTTATTACTTTTATTAAATCTCCTTGCTAGAAGGAAATTTGTAACATTTTTTGCTACCTATGATGCACTATGTGAAAAAGGTATAACACTTTTTATATAATCTTGGTGAAATTTAATGATATATCTATATTTATTTATAAAATTATTTCATTGCTTAACATATTGCTCTACTAATCTTTGCTAATACACATCTAAATGGTTTACCTTTTACTGTTTGGATTGAGTTTGATGAAAGTACTCACATTTTTTTCTTTTAATGGTATTATGTAAATGGTGAAAAGAAATGAAATTTTCTATATTAGTTCATATACTTTTATTGAAAAATTTTGATTTTCATTTTAAATTTCAGATGGCTCATTAAGTACTTTCTTAATCCTTTGATAAATATTGTTGTAGACTATGTTAATGTTGAATAAACCTTGCTTCCAAACTCCAAGTGTCTTTTATTTTTTGAAAGAACAAATATCAAAATTTGAATATAAAAAAAATGGCATAATGAAAATTATGAGTGAAAGTAAAGTTACGGAAAGCAAAATTAGACTTAACTTTCTTCTAGATCAATTTTCTATGTTTAGCTACACAACGCATATGAATTGTTATCTCATTCTTATGTAGCTAAATTGTATTGACATGTGATATTTAATATTTACCTTTATGATATTAAAGGTCAATATGTGTATTCTCTTGTGGAAATGTTTTAATTTTTTATATACTTTTGCTTACTTTTTGTTGATGTTGTATTTATTTTTTATTTTTGCTAGGAATCTAAGAAACTTAGAAAGAGGAAGAAACAAAGACCACCTCTTATAAAGATAGAATTGACTTTTCAATTTAAGTTTGTATGTAATCTTAATTGAATGTTCTTAATTAGGTTTTGTTTATATATAGAAAATGGAAAATTCCTTGATAAAGATTTATGGGATTTTGTGTGACGCCCCAAATCCCGAGAGTCCCGTTGACCACCGTCAACCTGCGAAAAACCTGTATGTCTCATATCATGAGACTCATACGTGAGTAAAAATGGTCACATTGGCCTACACATCATACTCACCAAAATATATCCAACCAACTATATTACAATGGTTCAAGAGTTAATTTCACTCTTAATACAAACATATATTAAAATTTAAAATTCTAATACATGTTATACAAAAGTATCTACCAAAATACGTCGGCTTTCTTTCTCGTGCTGCCTCTCTAATGAGCCGCCCAACACTCCTCGTGCCTAAATAATGATCACCCGACAGGGTGAGCAATGCCCAGTAGTGGTAATCTCCTACATGGGTTACTCCCCACCTAAGTGCACATGTAATGGCAACCAAACACATTCAAGCAAATGCATGATCCTTCTTGAATGTCTACATGCCCAAATCCCATGTCTCGAGTCCTCACCGACTCCCTCACACATGCCTAAGCCATGTATGAAAATCATTTCTTTTCCAAACAAAATATTTGTTTTAATTGAGGACAACCTCCGATATAATACGTTGGACACCAAGGTGAACTTGCGGCAACCCAAACAATTCATGGGCTCTCCGACGAATTGTCGACAATTTTCCTAACACAATTCTTCGAGCAACTTTATGATAAAATTATTATTTTTAATAATTTTACAAAAGAATTCATCGTTTGGACAACCCTCCGATTTTAATTGTCATGTACTCACACCTACCATTATAGGGTGCCTCGGTGCATATGGAATGCATTATGCCATTTCCAACAATTCATGTTAATATATATAAAACATGCATATACTAACAAGAATTAACTCACAACATCATGTTATTCAATTCATAGCAATAATACCAAAATTAGCTCACATGGGCTAATAAACATTTCAAACAATTCATTTTGAATCACCCAAGCAACACAAATCACGTGGAACAAAGGAAAAACCTAGATCTCTAATAATCGCTCATCGCCACACTGTGGATTTTCACTCGGTCTAAATATTTTGAGACCGAAAAACACAAATGATCCTGTGCCTTTAACAAATCCCTCTATCCATTAAATGGCCCCAACCAAAGAACAAATCAAGTAGAGAATATCCCTACCTCTTGGAGTTGTCGAAACTCCACAAAACCAGTGTCCACGCGTAGCCCTTATAGCGTAGATCAACTTTGCTTTTTGGCCCGATGAGAACCGAGGGTCCGAAAGCCGGGAAATCTAGAGAGAAGTTGGAGTTTCTTTCTCTAAAACCAGTTTTTGCCCTCACTCCGCACGCTCCAAAGAACATTGAGAAGAAGATGTCTCTTATTATTTCTTTCAATTAATTCCATCCTTGTCCCCCGTAATTTGACTTTAAGGGCTTTGACACTGGGCTTAATCTAAGCCACGATTCTATCCTCTCACTAATCATGCAACATGTGTCACATGGGTACATGTAGTAGGTGACTTTTGTCACATCACATGCCTTTCATAAGCTGTCATACAACACCCGACACCCGGTGCCTCGAAAGACATGAAATTCCGACTGTCTCAGAATTCGACGAAATTCGATGTGGTAGCTAGATTTTGTGAGACGATGCCAACGGTGAAATCCGTTTCGTCATCCAAGATCTAGAAAAATTCCGGATTTTGGCCGAAATTACCATTTTACCATTTTTCAGAAAATTAGAATTTTCCCAAGTTTTACATTTTTTATTTTCAGCATTATATATATATATATATATATATGTACATAAGAATCTTTTTTACATTGAGTAGTAGTTTGCTGACATTATTTCATAACTTGATTATTAGTATTAAACTCAAATGGACATCAAATTTAAACTAAAAATTGGTTTCATATGGTAACAAATTTATTTCTCATTAAAAATTAAAAGATAATAAAATAATTTCGGATCTAACATTGATATAAAATCAAGCAACCTTGATATATGTTGTGGTTGACTTTAAAAAAAAGTGGAAAGAACCTTGACATATGTTTCATCACAGATTCCATCATTAGTAATAATAAACCCGGCATATACATATGTAAAGATAATTTTAAACTTTTCTTGACACTGGCATAGATAACATATATGAAGATTGATCTATCTTAACATATATTCCTTTCATTGACAGTGAAAAATCGTCAATGAAAGCATTATTTCTTGTAGTGGATGGATTCTTGTACTATCGAGATCGGGTTTGTGTACCCAATGATGATGAATTGAAGAAATCCATTCTTGAAGAGGCACACAATGGATCTTTTGCTATGCACCCTGGTAGCACAAAAATGTATCAGGATTTAAAGAATTCATATTGGTGGTCCGAAATGAAAAGAGATGTATCGGAATTTTTGACCAAGTGTATGGTGTAAGCGGTGCGAAGGTAGAAACATCGTTCCTTCCTTATCATGGTACCTATTAAAATACTCCGAGCGTGAAATGGACCGAATCATAATGGATTTTCAGGGTCAAGTTACCAAAGGACAGAAGAAAGCACTGACTCGGGCTTTGGTAGTGGTAGACCGATTGACTAAGTCAGCTCACTTCCTACCAGTGAGAACCAACTATTCACTTGACAAGCCGGCAAAGCTTTACGTAAGGGATATAGTTCGGTCACATGGAATTCCAATATCAATAATTTCATATAGAGATCCGAGGTTTACCTCGAGATTTTGGGGAAAGTTGCAAGAGGCTTTGGGCACGCGACTGAATTTCAACACAGCGATCCACCCGCAGACGGATGGACAATCAAGAGTGATTCAAGTGTTGGAAGATATGTCTGGTTGTGTGATCGACTATGAGGGTAGTTGGGATAGACACTAATTCTCTGGGCCTGAATTTGTGTACAAAATAACTTCCAGTCGAGTATTGGAATGGCGCCTTATGAGGCTCTCTATGGAAGGAAATGCAGAACACCATTGTGTTGGATCGAGTTAAGCGAGAAAAAGATAATTGGCCCCAATTTGATTCAAGAAACCGAAGAAAAAGTGAAAATTATTAAAGAAAGATTGAAAGTGGCCACGAATAGACAAAAATCCTTTGCCGGCATGAGAAGAAAGGATATTCGATATGAGATCGGCAAAAAAGTGTTTTTGAAATGATCGCCTTGGAATAAGGTAATGAGATTTGGGGAAAATGGCAAGTTGAGCCCTTGGTTCATTAGGCCATATGAGGTGATAGAGAAGGTAGATCCAATGGCATATAGATTAGCTTTACCTCCAGAGTTGGAAAATATTCATAATGTTTTCCATGTGTCAATGCTAAGGAGGTACAGGTCGGACCCATCGCATGTAGTCTCTTCGAAGACGATTGAGCTTAGACCAGATTTGATGTGGCGAAGAGGAGCCAAAGAGGAGATCTTGGCTCGAGAAGCGAAAGAGCTATGAAAAGCCAAATCCATCGTAAAAGTGCTGTGGAAAAACCACAAGATGGAGGAAGCCACATGGGAAAGCAAAGAAGTTATGCGACAACAATACCCTCAACTGTTCAATGAAGGTAATTTCGAGGATTAAATTCTTTTAAGGAAGGGAGAGTTGTAACGCCCTGAAAATACCCTAAATGGGGCTTTATAACATGCTCAGAGCCAGAAAATAATTAAATTATATTTTTCGACATTTAAATGGTCAAAACGAAAATTATACAAACCCAAAAATTTTACAGGAGCCAAATAAATTTGGTAAAAATGTCAGATAAGGACTTAAGGGTCATAAATGAGGAGTGTAAATGTTAAAATGAAAATGAATGAAGTGAAAATGAAAGTGAAATGAAGCTTTAAAGTGAGAAAAATGAGAAAAATGGGAATTAGTGTGTAGCCAAACAAGGCTTATTGAAGGATTTGGATTAAAAGATAAATATTGGTCTTTGAGAGACATTTCCCTCCTTCCTCTCATTCTCTCATCTCAACTCTCTCTCATGCATGAACTCCTCTCTCAAACCCTCATCTCCCACATTCCATTTTCGAGAACCGAAATCTGGAAATCATCTAATTCTTCTTCCAACCGTTCATCTCGTTTAAGCTCTAATGATTGGCACCTAAAAACCGACAAAACGTAGGCCAATCTATGGTGAAGCGTTTCGGCTAGGTCAAGCAAAAACTAGAGTATTGGGGTAGAAATCAATTCTAACTGGAAAATCTAGAATGGTCGACTGATATTTCCCTATTTTTGTCGTGTTTGTGCTGGAATAGGAGTCGGAGAAGATAAAGCCTGAATTAAGGTCAAGATTGAAAGGAAAAGAGACTAGAACCAACTCTTTTTGGTTTGTTCTTCTTACTTCTCTCCTCATTTCAAGTTTTATGTTGTTCCAAAAACAAATCTTCATTGTTCTGTATGAACATGAATGTGTACTCTTAAACCAAATGAGATGTTTTGAGTGGTGTAAAGTGATTTCAAATGCATCATCAATAAAATTGCATGTGTGTTCTATTAAGAATCACAAATTGACTGATTTAGTGTTGGCTAACTGTTTTCAAGTGGATTAAACATTAAAAAGAGGAAAAGAAAACGAAAATAGAGAATGCAGGAAATTATCGCAACCCTTGCGAAAAAAATTTAGCACTGCCCTGTACTTAAATAGTTACCAAACTTCAATCGACCATAACTTTTTCGTCCGAACTCCGATTCGCGAGTTCTTGGACTCTACGAAAAGATCTTTGAGTCTAGAATCTAACCATATGCCATTGAATGGAAATTGATTCTCAAATATTTGCTAAAATTTTGATTTTAGCACCAAGTGTACTAATTACTTGGTTGTGTTGGTGTTTAAGTTGAGTTTTCCTTTCCCGAATCCCCCCTAAGTGTAAGTGAACTGTGTGGGTGTCCCATAACCCACAAATAGGATTAAAAATGAGGCATAACAATGCCTAAAACAAATGTTAAGGATTTTCTAAAGAAAGGAAGAATGTATGGAAAAGGGGAATCGGGTAGAAAGTAAACCTGAATAGAACTTCTAGAATACCCAACTAATAATATGATTGTTAATTGTTTTGGAATAGGGTCTGACGAGGAGGAAAGCTCGAATTGATCGAGATTCCGTGGATTGGAATCAAGTGCAACAAGCTTTTTGGTTTATTCTTCGACTCTCTCTTTTGTTTCCATTTTAGAGTTTGTTCTCCACTTCTCTCTCTTTAATTCCAAAGTTTTTGAATGACTACAAAATGATTTGAATTGCTAAAATGATTTATAATAAAAAACATATTGATTTGTTTTAATTGATTTAAGGCAATTGATTGTGAAATGATTTGCATATGAAAAAAATTGCATGAGTATTGAAAATATATTGTTTGTATAAATGTACATACTATATTGTATTTTTCTATGAATGATTTGAATGCCCTTAATAGAATGTTAACTGTTAAATTCGAGTTGAGGATAGATTGGTATACCAATAAGGGTCAAATTAGCAAGATCGCGAACAAACGTACGATGTGTCACTCCGATCCGTAGTCTAAAGGGGACAAGACGACAAGGTTCATGAATTGATTTTTAATAACTACCAACAAATTAACGGGATCAGATCGCGGTTATAAAACAAAATGTTTTTACATCGGCCTATAGCCCAGCAGGACTGTGCCGATGATTCCGTCATCCTGTGTACCAAAATCATAGGTTTAATTCATTTAAGGGCGAATTGAAATGATAAGAAAATTATGAAATGCATGGTTCGTGTTTTGAATGATTTATTGCATATGAAAGTGAATATTTGGAATGATCAATAAACTATAAATGAATATATATGAAATGAATATATGTATTGTATTACATTAATCATTAAAAAAAAGGTTAAAAAGCATTGTTTAGAAAAATTGCATGATTTGTATTAAATTGAAATGGAAGAGAGAACTATATAGAACCACTAAGCATGAAAATGCTTAGCACATTGTTTTATCATCGCACAGGTACCGAGAGAACAGGTACAAAGGCAAGGGCCACTGAGATTCAGAGTCATCATCAAAGCCACACGGAGAATAAGTAAAGCTCCGTCATATGCAGACATGAATTTGATTTGACTATTTTTGTATTGAAACTATAATTCGAAAAGTGAACTCTGATTTTGTTTTCGTAAATGTTTTTGATATTGGAAACCGCTAATAATGTCGTATTGTATCAAGGTGGGAAATGGACCAAATGGGCTTATAATGCCATCTCGAATGAAAGGAAAAAAAATGCATCTGTGAATAAATGATGGGCCCCTTTTAAGTTAAAATTATGTTTACGTATATATGTTCATAAGGTTAATTATCTTTTACAAAATGAGCATTTGAAATGTGTCTTTAATGAGAAATTGCAATTGGATTTGAATGGTATAAAAGCACAAGTAGTATAGAGCTAGGGTATAGAAAACGTATTTGTATTTGTATTGGTGTTTGAATATATCTTAAAAGTAAAAGTATCGGTAGCACAATAGTCGTTACACGATTATTGGCATAAGACCCTTGAATTTGGGTCCAAAGTTCAGTCCCCGGTTTGATCCGACCAGTCAAACCAATCTTGATTTTTGTGTCATATCTTGAGTTTTGGTGATCCAAAATGAGTGATTCCAATTTTTAGGTAAACTAAACTTCTTGTAGAACAACTTCCATGAAGGAAGTGTATTCAGATTTAGACCCCATTGTACCCAGAAATTCATCAAAGTGGAGCTCTATTTTTAGTCAGTTAAGGTTCATCCAGATCAGCCTTGAGTGTTTGAGTCATATCTTGGGATAAGTTGATCTAAATGCAGTGATTCTAATTTTTGGGTAAACTATACTTCTAGGATAACAACTTTCATGAAGGAAGTGTAATCATATTTTGACCCCATTGTACCTAGAAAATCTGGCCAGTGGGAGCTCATTTTTAGTCAATTAAGGTCGATGAATCCCTATTTGTAGAAGACCTTTGTCTTCCTCAGGACCCTTGAAGACACTTACATGTCTCTTAAATGATTATAGAAGACCAATAAAAGAGATATGCCTAGTTATGAGAGTATGTAATAATGAAAATTGTATAAAATTTATATGAATTAATGTTACATGATATAGGATAAATATATTGAGATGATTAAGATATGAAAGGATATGAACTCTGATCGTGTGAAGAAGAGTAAATGTATTTTTGTTATATGAAGAAGCATAAAATACAATCAAATGATCATAAGAAACATGCAACTATTCTACATGTTAAAGAGAATAATTGGATAAATGAATATCCCATATGGCTGCCAAAAGATACGCAATTATTCATGTATATGGGATAGGTGTTTTGATATTTCAAAGATTGTTAAGAAAACATAATAAAACTAATTGTCTGCTTATGACCAGGTAGTTGGATAGATAGACATGGTTTAGATAATAATGTTGCAGCATACGCTTATTTATTGCAGGACTTCGCTGGGGTCGGCGACATGGATCCCATTTGAATCATTACAGTTGGTCCCGCTTGTCGCTAATACAAGATAATTCTATGTAATCATTGTCTTTGCATAAAAGATAGTAAAATTCAGGTACATATAGTTCCATCTCATAATCCACTTTTTTGGAATATGCAGGCATAACATAAGATAAGATAAAAAAATTTAATGTTTATAAAAGGCATAAAATATGGAAATTACATGAAATGAAAAATGTAATAAAATTATAAATGACAGGATATAAGACTTGAAGCATAACTCATAGGGCTAAAGATAATGAATGTCATGAATATGCAAATAAATCAATTAGTAGAATTGTTTTGATTTATTACCTTATGTTAAAATGTTAGTGATAAGTGGTTGAAGTATTGTGTCATTATGGTTAAATGTAAATGTATATGTATAGTTAGATGCATTTGTACATGTGCTTGTGACAATCATTATAGTGGTCATCCATATTTATGGATTCCCACTAAGTTATAAAGCTTAGCACGGGTGTTTATCTGTGTAGGCATCGAGGGGACGGTGATAGAAAAAGACGTCCCACATCAGTAAAGCCAACACAACAATAGGTGCCCATCACTAATGTTTTGGTTTATTTTCATATGATATACATATATTTTTGAAAACAATGAAAAGTTTTGAATATAATGTAATTGAATATGTTGATTACTCTAATGGTGGGGTATGATAATTTATAAATTTGCACTTATACTTTTTTTGTAAGTTTATATTTTCAAGATAATTGTTTAGAATGATGTAAGTTAACAGGTTTATAGTTCTCAGATTTGTGACAACCCTTCCTAACACCTGGCATTGGTCAAGGCCACATCTACCCGCCCCTAGTTCCCAATTCTTTCTCTTCCAATCTCTACTCTGGTTCTCTCTCAACTCTCGTCAAGGTCAATTCTCCGCCTCCAACTCGGCAAAGCAGATCCTCCTCCAACCCAAATGTAGCAAAGAATAAGATTTCCTACGGGTCTAGGTACAACTCTAAAGTCTAACCCTAAACCCCTAACAATCCCCCTTGATTTTCATAAATCTCAAATCCCCCATGGCTATGTTAATTTTTCCCAATGATATTTGCAAATTTTGGTACATATATCTTGTAACATTTCAAATCATACCCTATTCGTTTGTTACAGTTTAGGGTATAACATAAGTCAAATTTGAATTTTATGGAAATTAACATTGCTAAGTGTGAAAAATGATATAATCAGAATTGTTAAAGAAGTAAAAAGGATAATGGTCAAATGTCACAGTAAGGACCCAAAATTCATAAAAACAAGAAGATGATATGCTATTGTAGATTTTGGATAAGTTGATGTGTAAATAGAATGAAATTAAAGGACTAAAATGCAAAGGAAAAATTTAAACCAAATGTGGATAAAGCCAAACATGGTCTTATAGATAGGGAAATGTCTCATTTTTGTCTCAAACGGAGCTAGGGTTACGATTTTTGTGAGAAGAAGCCAATTTTGGTTTGATTCTCTCCTTTGTCTTGGGTTCTCTTTGTTCAAGTGGGTTTGAAGTGAAGAAAAGGAAACTAGTTGAAGTGTTCAAGAAGAAAAGGTATGGAAACTATATCAAATCCCTCTTTGTCTAAGTTGTGTAGGAAAAATCCTAATAGAAATGTTTTTGGTTGGTATAAGATGAGTTTTGTGGTTTATTTTGAGTTTTGTTTGAGTTGGTTTTAGGTTGAAGGAAATTTCCTATGAAAATGACCAAAACTGGCCATTTATATTTCTGCTTGACACCCCTTCGCCTAGGCGAAGGAGTGCTCGCCTAGGCGTAGGTCTTCGCCTAGGCGTAGGTCGGTTCGCCTAGGCGTAGGTCGGTTTGCCTAGGCAAACCCGAAGCCCCAAAAATGTCTAGTTTCTACCTTGCCTCGGCGAAGGTCTCCGCCTAAGCGAAGGTTCTTTTTGCCTAAGCGAACCTGAGTTCCTGTTCTTGTTCCTGTCTTTTGTTAATTCTAGAAACCATCCATTGGATTAATGAGAATCCTAATAAGTGAATGAAAGGGTCCATACATATATAAAAGTTATATGAAAAATGCTCTTAAACTTGCCGCCTCGGTGATCCTGTCGTTGGGCAGACTTTGTTTCTTCTTACCCCTTAATTGCTAATGTGATTAAGAAAACTATATTAAGCTCAGTAATGCATATAATTTTATGTCTGCCTAAGACCGAATAGCGAATGAATAGGCACCCCTTATCAATGCTATGGCACTCTGCTAGTGCTATGACCCTTCATTACGCGGCAGCACACTTCGCTTAGCGCCTTGCTCTCTCTCGTTTAGCGCTACTACACTCCTTGCTAGTACTACGACACTTCGTTATACGGGCGCACACGCCCCGTTTATGCTTCAAAGACTCGCTCGCATCAGACGTACTTTCTGGTACCTATTGTGTTGTGTCCCTCTCATTAATTATTTGCAATCTATACATGCAAACATTTATATGATAAGAATCTGAATAATGTGATATATAGAAATAATTATACGAAATCATAAGTAATTAATTATGTTTTGTAGTGTACCTACGGGTACCCTCTATACAAGATTTCTGTTCTGCACTACTATAGGAGATATGAAAATGATGATATATGAACTGTTGAATTTGTATACTGTAATTGAGGACCACTGCTATGGTCATATATTTTATCTGTTTCCCACTAAGCTATAAGCTTAGCATGGGTGTTTCATCCATGTAGGTACTAAAGAGGACATCCGAGGCATTCCGCATTCGCCAAGGCAAACACAATAATAGGAGTCCACCATATGTAGGTTTTTTACTCTATTTTGTAATGTAAATGTAATATTTTTGTAATAGTGGAATTTGTGTAAGTACAAGTAAATGGGACTCAGGAATATATGTACAGAACATTACAAGTTTGGATTTATATTTCGAAATGGACCTTCCAAAGTCAGAAAATTAGGTAAAGGAGTCTCAGTCCCGTGTGGCGCCTTCATCATCCACCTAGGCGGGGGATGGGGCGTTACATATCTGGTTTAGTTCCTGTGAATTATTAAACTTTGGTTTTTGTTCATGATTCTTTTGATGGGGATCATCTATTTCATGTTACCAAATTTACTTGTGCAATTCTTTAGTATGCAATAGGTAAATGATATCATGATATTTGGTTCTTTTGTGGTGTTCAACATTTTCATATCAGTTGACTATGGGGGAATGATTTTTTTTTTTTTTTTCCGAAATGGATACTGAACTAAATCTATGGTATGCCAATTGATTTCTTGTTCAATCTGCCTTTGGCCTATGTGAAAGTGCGCGCTCTACAAATCTCTCATTTCTCAAATATTTAGGAAATGGAAATGTAAGAGGACTCTGATTTTTTATGGCTTTGTCCAGCCATGTGATAATTATTATTACTTGTAATGTCTTCTATGTTCAATCAAGTTAGTTCCCTTTCAGTCCAAAGCAATTGAAAAAAAGAGAATAAGTTTTAGGGAGAATACAAAAACAATATTCAAGATTATCTGGGTGAATTGCAGAGTTGAAAAGTGAGCATTCAATTGCTCTGCTCTTCCCATATATGTGAAAAAAGAAAAGTGTTCTTTTTAATTTAGTGTTTTATGAGTTCTCTTGCTTTTAAGAACAAAAATTAAAAAACTATGAACCAGCTTCTTTGTGTTTTCCTTGTTCTGCTTGTTTTTCAAAACAAAAACTAAAAAAAGTGATTTCATTAGTTATTTCTAGACCCTTCTCTTTTGTGAATGACCCATCAAGAATCTCTTCTAAAATTGCCACATGTTTCCAGTGATGTACAGGTTCAACACAAACTTTCTTATGGAAATGGAAAATCATTAGACCCTATTTGTTAATAGTTTTATATCTACAACCATCATCTTGCTAGACTACTAAAAAATAAAATAAAATCCCTTGTTCCAGACAAACTAATGAGCTATTTTTTGTGTATGTTTTTGAAACAAATCAAAACGAATCCCTACACATTCAAAGAAATTTCATAGGGATAGTACTGTTATTCATCAAAATGAATCTCTGAATTTTCATATGCTTGCTTCTAAACAGAAATATAAGGCATTTCTCAGATTTGTGATGATTACTAGTTCAATCACAGAAGATAAATCCTAAAAGTCCTAAGTTTACAAAGGAAAATTTTGAAATTCTCATAAACATACCACAAATGTGCAGTTATATGAATATCTTAACAATCAAACTAGATATCAACTCAAAGGGAGCTAGCAGTAAGCCACAAACCTAGAGCAACCTTTCTCATAAAGGTCTCTCTAAGTTGAGGCCCCAATCTTCTTATTTAACTTAACCTTCAAATAAAATTTGAAGCAAGAGGCTTCTAAATGCAAAGCATGCATGGGGTTCTACCCCTCTTTTGTTAGGCACATTTCATCCAAAATCTTTATTTGCCCATGTAAAAAAAAATGACAAAGTTAAGTAGCTTAGAGAGCAACTTCTCGCACTTACCCTCACAATTCTAAAGCCTACCAATATTTACTAGTTACCTAAAAATTAGTGAGCAACACCTAAATGTTTTGATAGTCTTAGGATAACTTAAGCTTAGGCATATGGTTAATTCATATTTGTAGACGAGATATACCATTTCATGCTTTACATTTAGTTTCCTACTTAAATGAATTTTTTATGTTGTTGAAATACAATTTGTCACATTAATGATATTGTTTTGCATTTTACAAATTGATAGGAAAATGGAATCAAACTTGACCCCAACCTCTGGTCAAGATTCAACATTAAATTCAAATTCTATTAGAAGTAAGACCAACCCAACATGGGAGCATGTTTTTGAAGAAATTTGTTCAAATGGAAGGAAAGCTCTCATATGCATGTATTGCAAAGACGTTACTAAAGGTGTAATTTTCATAGAATGAAACAACACTCATTGAGTAAAAGGGGATATTAGGACTACGTAGATCGATTCTCCCCAATCTTAAATATCGATCGGAGAATTCTCGATGAATCTTAAACTCATCTATTTAATCCAGCCTTTGGCATGTTTTTAATGGGGCCACTCTATTTGTATGCCAAATTATGAAACATTCACCAACTTTGTGTTTTGCAGGTGTTAATTGAAAAATGAGAGAAAACAAGCAAAAAAGAAGCAAAAAAATGGAAATTACTGCAGTCTTTGTCGCGACATAGTTTTTGTATGTCGCGACAACATTTCAAGTAGGCCAAAAAAACTATGTCGTAGCCTACAACTAAATGTTGCAACAAAGCTCAGGCAAAACTCAAGGCTGAAAGAGCAGTTTTGTTGCAACAAAGAGTTTTTCTGTCGCGACATTATTGAAGAAGATTGTGAAGAAAACTCTCGCAATAGTCCTTAACTCTGTCACAACAATGATCAAGGCAGAGAGCAAAAGAGGTGTGTCGCGACAATAAATGACAGGACCCGACCCGATACTTCTCCCCAGACCCCGTGAGTCCTCGGGGCTTAAATAAGTCCCACCGTATAATCCCTAGGGAAGATAATGTGACCCCCACCCTAAGGGAGGGAAGTAACACCATGTATTACCTATCACCCAATTATACATGTATATATAAAAAAAAACCCGCAACAATTATAAATGAGGTTTCATAAAAAGTTCAATACGAATATCAGAGCATTCTAAGAGTATTGTGGATTTAGGGGTACAAGTAGAAATGAATAAGTCCAATACATCAAACACAAATAGATAAATGCGATAGAGTACGACAGCTGTGGCGGGGAGAGTTTACGCCAACTGGGCGCTTAATAGGTCTTACGAACTCGGTCTGACTTAGGAACAGATTTAAACAATAATGTGAGATAATAAACCCTGAGTGGCGAGTTTATAAGGAAAATAAATACTTTTATATTTTCAATGGTTCTTCTCTCAAAACCTTCCGTTCACTCTTTGTAAAGCTCCCCGCTTAGAAACATTTCACAAACCCAGTCTTACCCTAAGTCCAACATATGCAAACTATGCTCCACAAATAGGCCAACACAATGTTAAGAAAACCATAATCTGCACTGTACACAACATAAGCCAAACACAAAACATGTATAGCCATCAAGTAATAAGATAACTTTGAAATGCACCAAAAATCATGAGTATTAAAATAGTTATACTATATTTAGAGAAACAACAACGTCCATACCACATACCCATCATAAACCGCCGTAGTCGACCACGACACCGCGACAACTAATGAACCTCGCGGGTTACACCCACCGCCACGCAAACTAACAAACCTCCGCAGACCCGCCATCACGTGGCAACTAACAAACCTCCAAGTAGACCCGTCCATCACGCGGCAACTAACAAACCTCCAGGTAGACCCGGCCATCACGTGGCACTAACAAACCTCCGGGCAAGCCCGGCCATCACGTGGCACCTAATAAACCTGGCCATCACGTGACACCTAATAAACCTCCGTAAACTCGCCATCACGCGGCACTAACAAACCTCCGCAAACCCGCCATCACGTGGCACCAACAAACCTCCGAGGAACCCGGCCCATCACGTGTCCTCTCTATCAAACCTCCAACCCGCCATCACGTGGCAAACTAATAAACTCTGCAAACCCGCCATCACGTGGCAACTGACAAACCGGTAACCTGCCATCACGTGGTAACCAATATAACCGTTCCCTTTCTCACATGTACCTTTCCAACAATACCGTATTAGAGTCAGTCCACAAAATCTCAAGATCCACCTTTTTTTTTTTAACAATAGTTTTTCAAGATAGTTTACGACCTCATTCCATGTACTCCAAATATCCAAACACCACCAACTCATCCACGAACACAGTAAAACTTGCAAATAGTTAAAATGTTGACAAAATTCACATGAAATAATAACTTGTTTTATATGAAACCGAAAATCATGTTTGAATGCAACCAACATCTGATCAAAACAGTATATATGTAAAGTATTTTATCACAAAAGATACATCAATATAATACCCCAAATCATTTAAAAGCATATAAACCACTCATTGACTATAGACGCTCAATCCTGCTCCCCTGCAGGATCGTCTCCCGGCCCGGCGTGAGTGCCTGTAATATAGATAAAACTCCGCTTAGGCTCTAATAACTGAACCAACAACCTTAGGATGCCCAAGGCCTTGGGTCAACCGTTAGAACTATGAAACCATCCAAATTGACCTCGACTGTGTCCACTACAATAAAGGCCCTATAGGCCCGATACCTAAAATTAGGCTTTCTTCTACCCAGAGCTAATTTCGAAATCTGAAATTGTCTAATAATTCCTAAAAACATCCACTTCACTACAAATTCAACTTTGCCAAATTTGACCAATCGGTACTCTATTTCAGTCCCGACTTCTCGGTAATTACCCGAAACAACATAAAAATGGAAACCTAACCAAACGATGTCCAAAATTTACAAACCACATATCAATGGAAAGCCCAAGAGACCAGGACCTCATTGGTACCATTACCTGGTCCATCAAATGTGGTGGCCGAAAAACTCCGAACTAACCTTCGACCGATTTTGTTTTCGCGAAACTTCCAAACAAAGGAGGAACTGGGCAGTGCTGGACCACGTGATGGTTCGGGTCCAAAATGGTGGAAAGGAGCTATGGGTGGGCCCGGCGGCCTAAAATTGAAAAATCCCACGCGACAAACCACAGCCGCCATCTTCTCCGCCGCATCCTAGCGCGTCTGGGGGCCACCGGTTGGCCGTGAAATCTCACGTGTCGGCTTGCCTCGCGGTGGCGCACCCTAGGCCGGCCCGTATACGGGTGTGGTGGCCGTGGCGCCCCTTTGTGCAATCTTCCAACTGCTCGCAATGGTTCAAATGACCCAACTCGGGTCCACAAGTTTGGAGAACTTTTCTAGGGTTTTGGGAGCTCAAGAGGTGTTTTGGGGGCTAGGGTTTCCTTTGGCATCACAAGTTATGTTTATATAGGGCCTAGGGTCGCTTTCGGGTAAAAGTTTGAAGACAAGCTGACACCGTTAAAAACACCGCCGCTTGAAATTAATGGGTTATAACTTTATCCGTAAGCCCGATTTGACGTCGACCAGCCTTATGAACTCAGACGACGAGGCCTACGGAATTTGCGTCTTAGTAAACCCAAAACCATTCATCCTGAAAAGTCAACTTTGGTCCATATATCAAGTGTTGGTCAAACCTGGTCAAACTTAGTCAAACTTGGTCAAACGTGTTTAAACTCGTATTATTTGGTTCGGGTCATTACAATAAATCCTCTATCGCAACATAAAAAGATGAAGATTGATAGATGAACTCTATCGCGACAAAAGACAATTCTATCGTAACAGAAAATGCTAAGAATGTAACACAAGTCAACTAAGACAAGTGTTTTTATTTTGCGACAAAGTTTGCGTAATCCGGGGTTACCAAGGAGGAATTTCTCGTTGTAACAAAGAAATTATGCTATGACATAACATCTTTAATTCATAATTAAGAGTAACAAAATCTCTGTCGCGACAAAGATTATTTCTATCACTACAAACAAAACATGAAGGAGGTTAATTCTCTGTTGTGAAAAAAAGTTGAAGAGCAAAACAAGAGGAATGGCGACAAAGAAATTCATGTTACGACATAATGAAGAATTGAAGGCAAAATGTCTGTCGCGACAATAAAAGCTATGGAATAAGAGAATTCTATCACGACAGAAATTGAAGAAGAACTTAGATTGGCCAAGAAAATATGTGTTGCAACAAAGATTTCTATGTCGCAACACACAGCTCAACAAGCGACATGAATTAGAAAAGAAAAGTCTCACTGCGAACTGGCGGAGTTTCGCCGCAAATGCAAAATTGCTAAGACTCAAAGAAATTCTGCCGCATGAGTTAATGTGCTAAAAAGGAAAATGATTGTCGCGACAAGGAAAATTATGTCGCAATGTAATCTAGAAGCGTATGACGGAGAAGCCGGGGTTGCAACAAATTTGGTGTCGCAACACAATACATTCCTGTTGCAACAAAAACAAGACTGCTACACCAAAATTTTGTAGCGACATTATCAAAGTCTGTCGTGACAAAATTCAAGCATGAGCTCTGAGAACAGTCACGATAAAGACTAGTGCTACTTGGCTGCAGGGCCGCGGATAAAGATCAAAACTCTATAGCCGCATGGAGGACCAATTTGGGCCAAAAATTCTCGGGATCCACAACGCAATTAACGGCGTCGCCTAACATTAGGGAAGTCTATAAATAGATGATCTAGGCACTATGCGTAGTTTTTCCGCAACTCCGGTGACGCCCGTGCAGCTTGAAGACTCGTGTATATTTTATTTTTCTTTTATTTTATTTTGTTTTGTTTTCTTTTTAGTATAGTTAGTTTCAAAGAGTTTGAATGTAGATTTTAATCGTAGCCTTAGATTTCTCGGGATTTGGGTATTGAACTAAAGTGCAGCTTCGAGTTGGAATTTGTTAATAAAATCATCTTTCTCATTACTGTCTGAGTTCAAATGAAGGATGGAAGGTTTCTGGAGTTCATTTATTTCAGTTTGTTCATGATTTCAAGAATTTTCCGATCGCTTAATATTGATATTGAGCGTAACAAGTTTTGAAAAGTTGAGCTCTTTGGAAATGGGTCAATGGTGATATTCATTGTATGCATAAAGTGCAAGAACGCCTTAATTAGAATTCTTGATTTTATTTGATTGGTATTGTTCTTGAATTTATTTGTTCTCAGTAGTAGTACCGTATACCTAAGAAAGGTCCTATATCTTACTCTGATTTCTAAGAGGTCCACTGAGTGACACAGAGATGGAGAATCCTGAGAGTATAAAGCTGTTCTTTGTGGGTATGGTAGACTAATACTAAGGAACTAATAAACTCTGATGGGTTACTCAAATAGATCACCAACTTACTCGTAATTTGAGGATAGTTGAATAAAGTATCAGTTTAATCAATCAGAGGTTTCTTCTCTTTATGCTGAATTGATTCTAATCCCGTGTTAGCAAGGATCTAATCAAGGAGATGGAAATTTTCATCATAAATGAAGGATGAGGTGTCAATCAAATTGGAGAAGGCTTGCAATATCCTATCTAGGGGGGTAAGAATTCTCCAGTCCTAAGATATGGGTATGAAGTACTTAAAAAAAAATACTTAGATCTTATAAAGAGGGTTACAAATTACAAGTAACTAATTACAACCATGTCTCATAAATGAATATGAACCTTTAATTAGTGAAAAGTATGGTTAAGGGAAAAATCCAAACTATACTACCATGCATTTTGACAAACTTAGTTTTCTAATTTAAGGTTGAGCTATGAATCGATAAGATGCAGAAATTGATTATCACTCATTGATCTATATTCAGTTTTGTTTCACTTAGTAAATTCCCAAACTCATTTATATTAAAAATTATTTTCATGTATATTAAGGAATTGAATCTAGGACTAAAATTCTTTTAATCATCTCATCATCATAACAAAGAGATTTCCAAATAGTAAATGATTCGAGAAGAAAAGGCCTTGATTTATCATCATTCCTCGTGGGAACAATATCTCTGACTTTAAATATCCACTTTATTACTTGTACGACCAGACACATGCAAAGAATCGTGACCAACTCAATTTTTAATGAATACCTTTTACTAAAGGAGCATCACTTTTCATTTACACAAGCATCAGGTAAACAAATTTTTGGTGTCGCTGTCGGGACTAAATAGTTCTGGGCGGCGCATTCAGAAATTTGGCATAAGGCTGCCAGTATCACGCTTTGGTCTATAACAAGTTTTTGGCGTCGTTGTTGGGGATTAGCTAATAGTCCTTTGGTAATAGTGTTATTAATTTGTGTTTATATATAAAAAGGTCTTAACAAATTTTTGGCGATGTTGTCGTGGACTGAATAGTTCTATGGCGCATCGTAAATCGCATATACAAACAAGATCAAGGCGCTGTCCGTAATAAAGTTTTTAGCATCGTTATCGGGGATTAGCTAATAGTCTTTTGGTAATAGTGTTATTAATTTGTGTTTATATATAAAAAGGTCTTAACAAGTTTTTGGCGTCGTTGGCCGGGGATAGATTGATGAATTTAAATATCAATATTCTAACCAAAAAGGGATTTACTAATTTTGACATGTTTCTTTATTATTATAAATTTCAGAAAATCACAAAAACAGCTTTTAATGGCAATAGTTGAATAAGCTTATTGAATTTTTTTCTATGAGCTTAAATAGAGATAATCAGATCCTACATAATTCATTTGATCTTAGGGGTGTGTTTTGCCTAGAAGATTTTAAATGCATAGAAACTTAAGGCATTTGTCATTTAGACACTGAAATAGAGATAACACTGAAGAATCTGTGGCAGATCACAAGTGCAGAATCCAGAAGTATGGCAAGTCAAAGAGAAAGACTGCAGGTTATTCCAGAAGAAGAAGAAGAAGCAAAAAGACATCAAAGGCCTAATACTATGGAGGACTTTTGGAGGCCCATTATCCAAGATGAGTATTCTGCTGTGAGACAACCTTTCATTTAAGCCAAATAATTTTGGAGGCCGGCTAACATTGATTACTATGGTACAAGAAGATTAGCCACTGTTCATCCCTTTGAAGATCCCAATGAGCATATGGGAAGATTCATGAGGATGACCAACACAGTCAAGTTGAATGGGGTGGACTAAAGTAATCAACCGCATCTCTTCCCTTTCACCGGTAGACGTGGGCAAACAACTTGGCTCGACTTCCATTACCAATGGGGATTAAAGTGAAAAGTTGGGAAGAGTTAGCAGAGGCCTATAAGGAGCGCATTTTTTTCCTCCAAATTCTAACTTCGTGAGAGAAGAGGAGAAATAATTGTCTTCAAGCAAGGGGAAGATGAGAGTCTCTACAATGCATGGGAGAGATACAAGAGACTGTTAAAAAGATGCTCTATGCATGGAATAAATCTAACCACTCATATGGATATATTTTATCATGCTATAAATTATGCCTCAAATGGAATAATTGATGCATCCTGCTGTGGGGCTTTTAAGAGAAGAAGTGTAGAGGAGGCAAAGCAGCTGATTGAAGACCTCGCCAAATGCAATTACAAGGTCTAAACTCGAAGCTTCGTGTAAGAATAAAGAGACCGTAAGGGAAGTGGTTTGATTGAGTTGAACCGAATGACTGTCATAGAAGCAAAACTGGATGCAGTGATGAACAAATTGGGAAGCACGAGAAGAATGCATACCGCACATGAAGGGAGGCAAAGACAGAAGAAGAAAGAAAAAGTGTCAAGAAGGACCAAAACTACGAGGGTTCTGTACTGGGTTGGGAGGCACAGATCAAACGCTAACAGAGTTACACTTTCAAGCCAAACCCCAACCTACCCACTCATTACACACCAGCACTCAGGAACCATGAGAATTTCTCATATGGTGGAGGAGCATAGCAAGGTCAAAAGACCTCGACGTATTTATGCAAATAACATCATGCCTCATCCCCGGGGTTCTAAATAACAACAACAAAGACCAGCGCGTGAAAGAAAGCATATAATCAGCAAAGGAGATCTAATTCTTTAAAGACCGATGCTAACTTTCATGGGGAAAAAGGTCAGCAACATACATGAATAGAAGTCGTCGAAATAGCATTCCAAGCAAACACAACGGTGTCGTGCCAACACCAATATCTCTTTGAATAATCAGAGATTCGCAGGGCGCCAGCTTTCTGACCACGGGTAGAACAACCATGATCACTTTTGCATAAGCAAGGATCCATGAGACCAGATATGGTGGTAACCTACAGCGCGAGAACAAACAGAAAGAGCGCGAAAAGGCGACACCATATATGGAATGCGGAAATCGGAGAAGATTTTGGATGTACAGCTCCAACTATGGAGCAAGAGAAACAAATGAAAATATTCAAATGGCAAACGCAAAGAGATTCAGGAAGGTTACATGAACTGCCCATCCAGGCCTTAAAAGCCTTGAAAACAACTTCAAATCTAAACATTTTAAGAAACAAATATCAACATTCTTCTCAAAACAATGATCAATGTTTCTCCTTATGCAAATTTATGAAGGAGATATTGAGCAGAAAAAGAAAAATTGCTAAAGAAGGAATAGTGAACCTGACAGCAACCTGCAGTGCAGTAATTCAAAATTCTTTACCAGAGATGATCCAGGATCCAGGCAGCTTCACTATACCTAGCAAAATTAGGCATGATGATATGGGAAAAGCACTATGTGATTCTGGAGCCAGTATTAACTTTATGCCTTTATCTATTACTAAAAGACTAAGTTTGGGGGAACTTATTCCCACAGCCATGACCTTGCAAATGGCAGACAAAACACTAGCCCATCCGAGTATTTTAAGATTTATCGATCAAAGTGGGAAAATTCATTTTCCATGTGGACTTTGTAGTCATTGACATAGAGGAAGACAACAAGTCCCAATGTTGTTAGGAAGACCCTTCTTAGCAACAAGAGCAACTTTGATCGATGTGAAGAAAGGAGAATTAACTCTTGGTCGAGATGAGGCAAGGTACTTCAATCTCAATCATGCTTTGAAATGTTTTTGAACTACGTAATGCCGACAGAGATTGTAGAAACAAAACTCCCACCCGCTTCGAATCGATTAATAATTGTATTTTAGAGTTCAATGAATGAGAATGAGATGAATTCCCTAGTATCTTGGAGCATCTTGAAATTGAATTCTATGGACTCCAAATGTTAAATTGAAAAGGCAAAGTATCTGTTGAAGAAAATAATACAAAAATCCAGTGAGTTATAAAGAGGAAGATGTCTATAAACAAAAGTCTGCAGGGTTTAATTCTAAAAGAATTACCTGAACATTTGAGGTATGCTTTCTTGCAACCAAAAAAGGGAAAATCAGTCATCATTGCAGCTAGATTGATTGAGCTTGAAGAACAAAAACTGTTGGAGATTCTCAAAAAATATAAGGAAGCAATAGCTTGGTCCATAGAAGATCTAAAAGGAATTAGCCCTTCTATCTGTATGCATAAGATCCTGTTGGAGGAGAATGCTAAAACCTCTATAGAACATCAAAGAAGGCTGAATCTAGTAATGAAAGAAGTGGTTAGAAAAGAATTTCTAAAATGGCTAAATGCAGGCTTCATATATACAATCTCAGACAACCCTTGGGTGAGCCTAGTTCATGTGGTTCCTAAAAAGGGAGGATTCACTATGATCAGGAATGAGAACAATGAATTGATTCCTACAAGAATGTGACAGGATGGAGAGTGTGTACAGACTATAGAAAATTAAATATTGCTACCATGAAGGACCATTATCCTCCACCTTTCATTAACCAAATGCTGGACAGGTTAGCAAGGCACTCCCATTACTGTTTTCTTGATGGATATTCTGGTTATAACCAGATTGCAATAGCCCTAGAGGATCAGGAGAAAACTACATTTACATGTCCTTATGGCACCTTTGCTTTTAGAAGGATGTCTTTTAGATTATGTAATGCTCCTGCCACCTTTCAAATGTGTATTATGTCTATGTTTTTTGATTTGGTGGAAGATGCTATGGAAATCTTTATGGATGACTTCTCAGTATATGGATCTTGTTTTGAGAATTGTTTGAAAATTTTAGAAACAGTACTTCAGAGGTGTCAAGACAAAAATGTAGCTTTAAATTGGGAAAAATGTCATTTTATGGAAACATAAGGTATTGTCTTAGGACACAAGATTTCTGTTGCTGGATTGGAAGTAGACCAAGCAAAAGTTGTTGTTATAAAAACTCTCATGCCACCTACAATACCAAGGGATAAGAAGCTTCCTTGGATATGCTGGTTTTTATAGAAGATTCATAAATAACTTCTCAAAAATCTCCAGACCATTATGTAGACTGCTGGAAAAAGATGCAAATTTTGATTTTGATGAATCTTACAGATCTGCATTTGAAGAAATCAAATCCAGATTAGTGATAACTCCCATCATGTTGACACCTGATTGGAATAATGATTTTGAAATTGTGTGATGCTGGTGATTATGCAATATGAGCTGTATTGGGACAAAGAACTAAAAAGATATTCAAGGTCATATACTATGCTAGCAAAACCTTTAATGAGGCACAAGAAAACTACTCAACCACAGAAAATGAGATGCTGGCAATGGTGTTTGCTTGTGAAAAATTCAAGCCTTACATATTGGGGTCCCATGTTATAATACACACTAATCATGCTGCAATTAAATATTTGATGGCAAAGAAGGAGGCCAAACCAAGACTGATCAGATGGGTATTGCTGCTACAAGAGTTTGATCTTAAGATCAAGGATAAGAAGGGTAGTGACAATGTGAAAGCGGATCACTTGTCTAGATTGGAAATGATTGCTGGAAAAGAAAAAGAAATTGACTTAGCAGAAATTTTCCTAATGAGCAGCTATTTTTGTTATTAGTTCAAACACCTTGGTATACTGATATTGTCAATTACTTAGCTTATGGAGTTATGCCACCTGAATTCAGCTACCAGCATAGATGAAAATTGAGAACTGATTGCAGATTTTATATTTGGGATGAACCACTACTTTATAGAAGAGGAGCAGGTATGATCATAAGGAGATGTGTTCTAGAAACTTTTCAAGGTGGAATTATGGAGAAATGTCATGCATCACCATATGGAGGACACTTTTCAGGAGACAGAATAGCTCAAAAAATTCTCCAATTAGGTTTTTATTGGCCTACTCTATTCAAAGACTGTTTTGAATGGGTGAAACGTTGTGATGCTTGTCAAATAATGGGTAAATATCGCAGAAGAAAATGAAATGCCTCCGAAGGAATTCGTGGTGCATTTTTGTAACGACTGCACCAAATAATACATAAGTTTTTACACATTTGACCAAGTTTGACCAAGTTTGATCAAGTTGACTTTTTCAATGATGGATAATTTTGGGTTGACTAAGACACCATTTCATAGGCCTCATCGATACGAGTTCATAGACGGGTTGAACGTCAAAATCCGACTTACGGATAAAAAGTTATGGCCCTAGGGAGTTCAAACAAGAAGATTTTATCGTTGTCCAAGGTCGTCTCGCACCGAAGCCACCCCAGTTCTTATATCATCAACCTAGTTTTTGCGTGCCAAATAGAACCCTAGCCCCAAACACTCATTTAACTAAAACCTAGAAAATTCCCCAAAACCTATATTCCCGCATTGTGGTCAGTGTTGATTCGCTTTTAGGCCAAATTGTTTTGGCTATGGGAGACATCGCCACCCCTTGATACACGTGCCAGCTAGAGGAGGAGCACTACGAGGTGACCTTTAAGGGCAGTTTCACGGTTAACCACTACCGGACGCGCCCGATCGGGCCGGCAATAACGCATAATACCGCTACCTGGTCACCGGATTTTGCTGTTTTCGCCATTCCAGCCGACCCACACTCCTCCCCATTTTGGACCCTTTGAATTTCATTCCCGTGGTCCTTTCTTCAGATTCCTCACCGTTTGAAAGATACCGGAATTTTCAAAACAGTTTATTCGACAAATGGATCGAAGCCTTCTACCACCACAAAGAACTTCTTTGACCAAGGTATACATCGCTTACGTTCCTCGCCTCGTTTTCCGTTGATATAAATTTTAAAATTCTCGATCATTGTTTGCTACTTCTTCCATTTTAAATATTTAGTAATAATAAAAGGTTTGGATTTAAATTGGGCACCAACCGTCAAATTAGTAAAATCAAGATGGATTAGTGAAATTTGATATTTATGATTTATCGGAGGGCCTAATTTCGGGAAAATTAGCTCTCGGGTAAAAGCCCCAATTTTGGATACTTCCGCCCATAGGCACAATCGTGAGCACTGGCCATGCCTGAGTCCAATTTAGATAGTTTCATAGTTCTAAAATTATCCCGCGACATTCGGGTGTCCTAATGTCTTCGTTTAAGCACGGAGCCTAAAAGGTATTTTATTATATTAAGGTGCACTAATAACTTGAGACGACTTCGTAGGGAGCAAATCGAAAGATCTGTCAGTTCCGTGAGTGGGTTTATATGTTTTAAATGCTTTGGTATTATTATGATATAAAATGGTGGTAAATTATTTTATATATATATTATTTGATCGAATGTGCTGGTTATGCATAAATATAATTATCTCGTTTTTATATAAAACAAGCACATTTCCATGTGAATTTTGTCAACGCTTTAAATATTTGGAAATTTTATCCAGTTCATGGATAAATTTGTGGTATTTTTAAACATTTTGGTACATGGATTGAGGTTTTAAACCACTTTGAAAAGTTATTGATTTAAGAAATGGATTTTGAGATTTTGTGAAATGATTATAATACAAAATCGTTGGAAAGGTATATGTGAGTAAGGATACTGTGTTGGTTGTTATAAGTTGATGTACCAAATAGTACTAGAGGTTCGATTCAGTAATTATATTACAGTGCATTGGGTTTGCCATGGTGTCGTGAGGTTGGTTTCACCCAACAGTTATATATTATTTCCACGGCCGTGAGGTCGGTTTTACCCGACAGTTTATTAGTTTGCCACGGTGTCGTGAGGTTGGTTTCATCCAACGGTTATATATTATTTCCACGGCCGTGAGGTCGGGGTTACCCAACGGTTTATTAGTATCATTATTAATACAGCACCTTTCAATGATGAGGGTCGTGAGGTGGGGTATCCTACGGTTTATGATGGGTATATGGTACGGTACATTGTTGAATTCTGAGTAAGATATTAACCATTTCAATATTTGCGCTATTGTATTTCAGATTTTCTTACTTACATGATGCGTTGATATATTTTATGCTAAATTTTATATTGTGAATAAATACAGTGATGATTTTCTTATTAATGTCGGGTTAAATTTTCCTCGAACATGAATTTCATATCGATGACTGGGTATGAGTTTGGGTTTTGTGAAACATTTTAAATGGGGGACCTTGCAAAAATGAGCCGGACGTGGAGGTTCTTGAGAGAAGAAATGTTCTAAAATAAAACCTTATTTTCCTTATAAATTATGCCAATTACCGAGATTTATTATATCTCACGTTTTATTATTTTGAACTGCTCTCTAGGTCCAGGTAATCCATAGAGACCTACCTCGTGCGCCTTCTACATCACTCTCTCGCGACACCGCAAAGACTCTCTATCTTATCTATCCTGTCCTATTTTACTGGACTTATTTATTCTCATTTGTAACTCCCCTAAATTCGGCAAAACACTCTTAGAATGCTCTTCCGATCTTAGCATTGAACTCAAGGAGTCTTTATTATGTGTGTTTGTGGCTGCGACCTACACAAGATAGGCCGGTTGTGGATTTGAGTCATCAGGGATTTTTTATAGCTTTGAGGTATTATATTAATGCATGTGCTTACTTTCTTTCTTAAAGTGGGGTTCCATTGGGCATTCCCTGTGGATCGTATTGGGACTTCACTAGCGGGACCCAATTCCGGGAATCTCGGGAGGGTATCCGGGTCGAGTCTTGTCATTTTTTATGTCTGGGGAATAGATTTCATGGGACCTTTCCCATCCTCATTTGGTAATATATACATTCTTCTAGTTGTGGATTATGTATCCAAATGGGTGGAAGCATCAGCTTGTCTTAGAAATGATGCCATCACAGTGGTTGGGTTTATACAAAAAAATAGTTTGAGCATATTTGGAGCACCCAGAACAACCTTTAGTGATGAGGGAAGCCAGTTTGCAAATAAAATTTTTGCAAAACTTATGAGTAGATATGGAATCAGACATGTGATGGGTTCGCTTATCACCTACCAACGGGTAAGGTACCTAATAGGAAATAAAGAAAATTCTAGAGAAAACGCTAAGACAAGCAAAAAGGATCGGGTCCGTGTGCTAGATGATGCATTGTGGGCTTATAGAATCAAGCATAAAACTCCCATCGAATGTCCCTATTACTGCATTAGTATTTGGAAAACCTTGTCATCTCCCCTAACTAGAATACAGTTATGCGGGCCATCGTTAAATCGAATTCATGACTCTAAGGGCAAGGAAAAGAGACTACTCCAAATGAATGAACTGGAAGAGTTGAGAAATGAAGCTTATGACAATTCTAGAATTTACAAAGAAAAGACAAAGAGGTGGCATAATCAAAAGATTCTGATGAAGGAATTCAAGGCAAGAAAACAAGTCCTTTTATACAACTCTAGGCTCAAACTATTTCCAGGGAAATTGAAGTCAAGATGGAGTGGGCCTACACAAAGGCTGCAAGTACACCTTGAGCAAAGAATACTCAAAAGATGAATCTGGAAGTGAATTTAAAGTAAATGGTCAGAGACTAAAGCATTATTCCTCGAGAAAGCATAACTGAAGTAGATCCGCACTTTGCGGAAGAAAGTTAAGTCAAATGAAGACATCCTCTCAAAGAAGTGTCCGCTAAGGTGACATTAAATCGAGCGCCAGAGGCAAATCCTAAGCGTAATTTTCATTTTAATAGTTTGATTAATGTTGATTACTTTTATGAGTTTGAAGTTTTAGTTTTAATTTTTGTTAGAAATTTCATTATGAAGTTTGATAAATTGCTAATTTTTTTAATAGGGAAGATCAACTGGAAAGAGATATTATTGGAAAGCACACTTTCACAACTAAAATGTGTAGAAAAGAACTACAAGGGGGAGTATTTCTATTTCCCTCAATTTGTTTTTTTAATTAATAATGCATAGTTGAAGTTTGGGGGAATATAAAGATTTTTAGAGTATAAATTGTTAGACAACTTTCTTTAGCCAACTACTTGAATGCCTTGTTGAATATCTTGATGATTGATATTGAATAAAGAAAGAGATTTGTTGTTTATACTTGAATGGAGATTGTTTGAAGAAATATGTGTTTTCACAAGTATGAACTAAGTGGAAGACTTTATTTCATTATATCATTTGGTTTGAATGGTTGAAAGCAAGAAAATATGCAAAGAATTTGAGGTGGGTCATAACTCGTCGACAGATTATTATGTCACATAATTAGTTGAACTTTGGTGCTAAAGAATAGGCTTTTGTCGCAAATGTTTTCTTTTTATCACGACAGTTCGTACAAATAGACAAGGCAAAGCTTTGTCTTATTATTTTTTCTATGTCACAACAAACAGAAACTTAGGCCTCTGAAAACATGTCACGACAAGATTTCTGTATGTCGCATCATAATTCAATTGGAGCATAGATAATATTGTGTCGTGACAGTTTTTGCTCAGTCGCGACAAAGAATTTCCCTAATTCAAAATTCAGAGAAAATTTGTGTCGCGACAATTATTTCTCTAATGTCGCGACATAGTATTAAACAAGGAGCACAATTTCGATCAGAAATTTGTCATGACAAGACTTAAGATTCACCTGCCTCATAATATTCAAACCACTCAGTCTCCCTCACCAAATCTCTCTCACTCATTCTAAACCCTAGATCCTTAAACCGCTCTCTCACAATGTTTGAGCCCTAAAACCTAGTTCCAAACCTCAACGAAATCATGGAAGAATATGATGAGTTAGAGAATGAAACAATTCAAGCCACTCAGGCAATAACAGGGTAAGGTGAAGAAAGAGCTGAGGTAAATGATGAACTTGGAGCTGCATATCAAGAATCTGTGAAGAGGAAAAGAGGAAATGAAGAAGCGGAGAGCAACGAACAAAAAGCTGGTGACTGGGTCTCTAACATGGCTTATATTGCTTGGAGAGACAAGCTACAGCACAAAGACTTCATAGGGGAGAGAGGCTTCAACAAGGGGGTTTTTCCATTCTAAGAACTGGTCGGGAAGCAAGGATGAGACTGCTCATGAAAGTATAAAGCTCTCGATTCGTGAGATGTGGTAAAAGAGTTCTACGCCAGCCATGGGCGGATGAAAGATAAGGTTGTTCACGCTGTGAGGGAAATGGATACCCTTCGATAGAGAACAAGATCAATTAAATGCTAAACTTTAGGAAAGGAAAAATGAGTCAAAATTCAAAAGACTGGTGGAAACACCTGACTACCAGAAGATTGTAGACCTACTAACTGATGGCAAGGGTAAGTTGAATGCCACTAGGAAGAACACACACGAGTCCATCACCGTATGGCATCGACTAAAACCAAGAAAGGTGTGGTTTTATTTTTATGTTCTACCACGCTTCCAAACACTTATGCATAGTCAGGGAGAAAGAGGCAATCTTATTATATGCCATCCTTAAAGGCTATAAATTCAGTGTGGGCAAGATAATAGAAAACTCAATTATGAGTTATTACAGAGGAGGATACAATTGGTTGATTCCTCACCCAGCACTGATTTCAAGACTCTGCATCTTGGGGGTGTCCAAGGAGAATGGGAAGAAGAGGTGAATTTCCCTAAGACATCGCCTCTGACATTAACCGGAATCACCAAAGGGCCTAAAAACATAAATAGGGGAAGACGGGTGGAGGCTATAATGGAAGAAGAAGAACTAGCTGAAACATATCGGGCCACAAACAAGGAGCAACTGCAGCTACCATGGGAGGCAAATAAGCTCGAGCGCCCATCACCTTCTTCTCCCCTGAGGTGAGACAAGTCCAACCAGAGAATGTTGAAGGCTCAAAACCTTTAAGCAACAACTTTGTAGCCCTAGAGATGCTCAAAGCCATGAGGCAAGAAATGGAAGAGAGGGACAACCAGCTGAAGCTCCAACTACAACTCAGGGATGAGTACATGGAGGCTGAGTTGAAAATGAGGAACCAAAACTTGGAAGAAGCCCTAAAGCAGAGAGATGAGGAATGGAAGAGTAGATAGGAAATAAGAGAATGCGAGCTGAGGCAAGAACCGAGAGCAAGATAGTTTGAGTTTTTCCTCGTGACGCCTAGGAAAGATAGTGAGTCAGCTTCAAGATCGGCGAATAAAATGGAGGATGTGAGAGAACTATTGAGAAGGCAGATGCTCGTATCTTTACAAGGAGCATCAAAAGGAAATAAAAGCTCTGATTGAAAAAAAGGTACAAAGAAATGGAAGGCACCTTGAACTACAGGGACAAGTGTTGGATTGAAAGTTGGGACATGATCAATAAAAACCTAATCAAGATGTACTCTACCTAGGGTGAGTTTAAGGGAACCCTGAACTCTATTGGCCAGAGACAAAACGAAATGATCAATCCATTAGTCATAAACATGGGAGAGTGTCTATACTAAAATGTGAATGGAAGAAGGCAAGAGGGTCGGGAAAGGCAAAATGCATAAATCCATATCCCGAGTTCTCACCTTCAGAAATAAAGGCTAGATCCGCTTAACCTACCATCCTCCCACAGGGCATGAAAGAAAAGAAAATAGCTCACCCTCGGCTCTTCCATATCTTCTCCTCTCCACCTTGCAATGTCCACCCTGAAAGTCAATAAAATATAAAGCGCATTGTGTAAATTGGTATTCACCCCTCAAGTTTAAATATTCTGTGTTTATGTATATGTTCTTTCTTTCTTCTTTATGTTTACTTTGAATGAAATGTGGGAACTCACAGTTTCAAGAAATAATACTTTGAATAAATGAGAAACCAAGCACCTTGATCTAATTGTCAAATTGCTATAACATGTATGTTGGATCGAATTGATCAAAGAATGACATCAGGGTCAGAAGGATTGTTTGAGCCGAATGCATGATTAAATGAATCTCTTTATTTGTTAAACAACACAACAACAAATCTCAAAATAAACCAAACAAAAATCTGATAGTATGTAATAAGGGCAGTGATAAAAATGAATGCAATTGAAGGTCGAAGGTTACAAATAACAAAAGTTGGAACTTCAGAAGGAAGACTTTTAATAAATTGATGAAACAGATAAGACCTATAATTGCTTTCAGGTAAACAATGGTTATATAATCCGATAATCCTCGTACACATGAAGTCAAATTGACTTCAAACAACTGTTATGGATTAGGAACATCTTCTGGATCCATCATGCATCTCTCCAATATCCCAGAACTTATTGGATTATTAAATAAGGCGAAATCCTTGGCAATACCACTCAATCGTGACACCCCAGTCTCGGGGTCCGGCTGACTACCCACAACCCACGGAACACCTCTCCGCGAACGTCATGACCCGAATATTTCATACGAAACCCAAGAGTCTCCTTGTAATGGAGCTTTACCCAAATACACACCGCATATCCCGTCTCAAACAAATGCTAAATATAACCGTAACATATCCAAACACAGTGATACACCGCCACTTGGGCCCATAAACAATACTCAATATACATACCAACCATGAATCCAACTATATACCCAATAGTTACAAGAGTTAATATGTTTTTACTCTTATACAACATATATCAAACTTATAGAGTTCTAATACATGTGTAAATCAGGAACCAAAGCCACAACTCTATTTCTTCTTAATCCTCGCCCTAGGACGAGTCAGTCCCCTCACACGCTCCCGTACTCCGTAAATAACATCCTCGATGTAGTGAGCTAAAGCTCGCAGTGGAATCGCCCCAAGGTGGCTACCATCACGGCGCAAAGCAATGTTCCAGAATGAAAACATACATTCAAGCAAATGCATGATCCTACTTGAATGTCTAAGGATCAATCGCATCCCGAGTCCTCACGATCGAACACACTCGCTAAGCCTTTATGAAAATTATTATTTTGTTTGTTCGTGGACAACCCTCCAATGTATATATATCAATTAATGGTCTGATCATCGGTTATGGCTATTTGCTCATGGATCACCCTCCGATGAATATCAAATCGCCGCCCCGACGACGATATTTCAATTTGGCCTACCGATAATTAATACTTTTAGACAACCTCCGAACCGTTTTCTCTGGGGACTCATCTCATGCACTCACTCCTATAGTCCTAGGGTGTTCTAGTGCATAAGGGAATGCATGTACAATTCCAATACGCTTCAATTCACATGCAAATATGCAAACATGCACATATCCACATAATAGCCAATCACACAATCAAGGCGTAATGATTGGTTTACATCAAAATTAGACTTCGCTAATGATCAAACACGAGCACCGACTCGAATCACTACCAAACACATCTTCACACAAAAATATTTTGAGAACATTATTCCGAATAAGCAAACCTCTACTATTCCCGAAAATCATTGAATCATCTGGCTCACCTTGTGAACCCGCATTTCCGCTACTTCCTGCCCTCATTCAATCAATACATGATTTAATGCCAAATTTTATAAAATAAAACCCCCAAACAGCCCCACCTGCAAGAAGGTCGTACATTTGGATCTCATAAAATTAGTGATCAATTTGTCCCAAGGTTCGGGACCGATCAAATAGCCTCACGGCCTCTGGCCCTACCTTAAACATTTACCGTGTACTTAAAGAATGAATAAAACTCAAGTAGGGAGAAACCCTTACCTCCTCGGTTTGAGGAAACCCCAAACCGCAATTCCACGCGAAGCTCCTCTCCGAGAGAGCAGCCTTCCCTTTCGCTCGAAGATCACTAATTTACGACCCTTAGAATTCCAGAGAGAAGCCTGCTTCTCTCTCTCTAAAAACTAATTCTCCGTCGGCCACTGGTTCTCCCCTTGTAAAACTTTTCAGCTTTCCTTTTCTTTATTGGAGAAGACGCCACCTGCTCCTTATTTTGGCCTTTTCTTCATTTAATCAAATTTCGAAATGACGTTTATGTCCTTCTTTCAGCTTTTGGACATTCTAAGACTATCTCGGCCGCCCATTTTCATCATTTCCTTCTACTCATGCCACTTATGGCACATGAGTACGTGTTTATATGTGACTTCTGTCGCATCAAAATTGTTTTACTTGCGACCCAACCGCGATGCCTCGGCAAACATGTAAATTCAAACTATCTCTAATTCGATGAAATTTTACGTATAGCTAGATTTCACGAGATACCCCAACTGTGGAAATCCGCTTGGCTATCCAAGATCTAGAGAATAAATTTCAATTTTTTAAATCAAATTATGATTTCATTTTTCCGTAGAAATTAGAATTTCTGCCCTACATTCTCCTTCCTTAAAGGAATTTCGTCCCGAAATTCGTGATTACCATAATCAATCACTACGCGTATGCAACGTGCATTTTACCATGCATGTAAATGGGCTATTTAAATCTTAAACGACTAAACCACGACTCATCCCTAAACAAGAAGGGGATAGGTGGCCCGCGATCGTCCTCGCCTCCCACGTGGACTCTCCGCTCAGTGCCTCCATAGTACCCCCCACTAAATTTCACGGGTTCAAGGCCGCAAAACTTGATCACAACTATCAATAATGCACACTGGTCCCTCCGAAGGTCTCATCCGTGTCAACCTTAATTCGTCCCTTAATCCACCACATGAGTCGGATCTGAGTATATTTCCTGGCATGGAGATTCGAAATACCCCGGACACCGACATGTCGGCCAGAACGCTTAATCGGTAATGCCAGCCGAGCCTACCCTCTCGAGTATCTCGAAAGGTCTAATGAACCTCGGCGATAGCTTCCCACGCTTGCCGAACCTGACCACTCCCCTCTTAGGCATCACCTTCAAGAAGACGTGATCCCCAACCTCGAACTCTAAGGGTCGACGTCGACACCGTGATAGCTTCTCACGGGCCTGAGGCCGAGAAGACGTCATCGTGATCGCTTCACCTTCCTGAGGTGTTCTAATCAAATCGGGCACCGCGATGGAGCTCTCTCCCACCTCGGGTCCAACATAATGGTGACCTACATGGCCTCCTACACGGTGCCTCAGCACGGTGCCATCTAAATACTTGTCCGATAACTGCTACCAGAGCGACCCACTAAGGGCAACCGCTCTTCCTGAAATACTTTACGATCCAAAGGACGATGCTCGTAGTACGTCCCCACACCAGATATCCCCCGGGATCGACCATCCTGTCTAAGGTGGAACAGACCATCAAGCCACCGCGGTGCTCATAGCCTTGGAAATCCTTCCAAAAGTGCGCCTGTGAACCTCAGCCGTCCCTATCCGACACTATGGATACTGCAATTCATGTAAATGACTATCTCTCGAATGTATAACAGAAAAATCTCTCCGCTACGGCTAAGGTCATCCGCATCGCTAGAAAATGTGCCGACTTCGTGAGCCCGGGCTCCACTATCACCCATACCGCCATGCTTCGCCGTGATCCGCGGCGTTCGGCCACAAACTCATCGGATGTGCTCCCACTTCCACTTACCCACCCACGGTCGGGCAGCCCGGCCGCTTGGTGCTCAAATTTTAACCTGGCCGGCATGAGACATCGGCCGAACAAAGTCCCCTACGTGTCTCTTCATCCCACTCCATTAGTACTGGCGACGAAGATCCTGGTACATCTTCGTGCCACCTGGATGCACGGCAAATCGAGAGCGGAAACTCCCGAGAATCTCCTCTCAAATCGTCAATCGGGGAAACCACTACCCGTCCTATATCAAGACTACTATTCCACGTGAACGGTCCAAATTTCTCGCCACTGCACTGACATCGCATTTGGTCCCCGATGGACACTATCTCTCGTCCCGCCACCGGGGACTCAATCACTGGGCTTCAACAGAGGCTGTAGTCACCAACCCCCAAGGTACCCCGAGTCCGCTTCAATGTACCCAGAGCCCAAACTATCCCACGCCTCGAAAGCATCCGCCACTCCCGAAGCCATACTAGCCAGGGGCAACGCTCCGTGACTTCCGACCGAGTGCATCAGCTTCACCACATTTGCCTTACTCGGGGATGGTAATGCAAAGTGAAGTCATAATCCCTGTGTGAACTCCATCCATCTCGCACATTCATATCGAGTCCTCCGCGTGAAGATATACTTCTCGGGACTTTTATGGTCCGAGTACACCCGAACTCCTCGCTGTAGCAAGTAGTGGCGCCCAAATCTTCAAGGTGAAGACTCACGCCGCCTAACCCATATCAGCATGGGGTAATTCGCCGTGATCTCAACCGACGAACTATAAGCTATTACCCTCCCTGACCGCATCAAACACATCCCAGTCCGACCGAGGCATCACAATACACCGGTAACGGCTGTCCCTTGTCCGATTCTATCAAGATAGGAGCCGGCGGAGTCTCCTCTTCAACTCCCGGAATGCCTCCTCAGACGGCCATCCCACTCCAAACTCGACCTCCGGTCAACCTACCAGGTGTCGCTTATCCCGAGAAACTCAATGAATCTTTCATAATACCCGCACCCAATCCCAAGAAACCACGTATCTCGAAGACCGACTTCGCCTCCCAACCCACATCGCTCGACCTTCTTCCGGGTCGTGACCGACACTTCCGATGCCGACACCACGTGTCCTAAAATCTCACCTCAAGAAGCTAACCGCGACTTATCGAATCTCGGGCGTGCATGTACCGATGAATTCTCAACAATCAGAAACGATCCTCAAGATACTCATGCTCCCACTCGACCGGTGTAGATCAAGACGCCCTCCACTAAGATGACTACGCATAAAATCGATCTAGATATAGTCGGAATATCCCATGCATGAGATCCATGAAATGTCGGGCGTATCTGGCTAATCCAAAGGGCATCACCAGAACTCAAAGTGCCCCTGACCCATTCTAAATGCCGCCTTAGGGATATCTCAGATCCCTAACCCCCAACTCCGATGGTAACCAAAGGCGAAGGTCTGGTCTTGGAGTAGACTCGCTCCTCTCAACTCGGGACAAACAACCATCAATCCTCTGGTGAATGGGTACCGACTCGATCGTGAACTGCTCAACTGCCGGGTAATCAATGATAGTCAAGGGTCTCGCCCTCCTTTTTCTTCGCAAATAGAACCAGAGTGCCCCATGGTGAAGTGCCTTGGCCTATGAACCCCTTGTCCAAAGAGCTCCTGTAGTCGACTTCAAGTTCCTCGCACTCAACCTGCTACCACAAAGTCAAAAAACGTAGGTGTAAAATATATCGCTATGGCGCCAAGAAGTGCACGCTGTCGCCTCAAGTAATATATGTACTAGTGTACGGTATCACCACAGGGAAAGACAAATTGACTACGCATTTTATGCTTTTGTGACAATATCCAATAAATGATTCTAAGATGGAATTTAAATACTAACTCGAATCTAAACTATTGGTTTTGGTGAATTGATAATGTGAGAGCCAGTTAAATCTCTCACAGACCCGATGGATTATTCTCCTAAAGATGTTGTTATTCGATTGTTTATAACATATCACTGATAGGTGATCTGCTCTACGAAATATCCTCTCTCGAGGTATATTCGCTTATTTCGTGAATAGAATCGAGCATATCTCATCCTCACCTCGATCTCGTAAATGCTTAATGTTCAACCCCAAACCACCTTCAGTTCTGACATCTCTATTAACTAATCAGCTAAAGGCTATCACCCAGATCCCCCTCGAATACCCTCATCTCTCGACCCCTGATCTTCAAGTGTAAGTATGTTAATATTGGCCGATATTATCATATAATTAGCATGCAGTATAGAATGTATGTGATAAATTAACAACAACACATTTAACATGAAAGGTTAAATTTAATCCATTGTCCGGTGATGTGGTTTGATGTAACCCTAGAAAGAAGTTTAGAACATCATGAAGGAAAGAAATAATATACGTAATATGAAGAACATCCTCATGTGATCCATAAAATAATCAAAACAATAAGGAAAAACTAATACAAAGATCCAAGGAAATCCTTGAAGTCCGTGTTGCAGGTTCTCCAATTCCGTATCTCTGGCCGCACGTCCTTCGATGCCCTAGATTCCCGAGCCCCCTCGCATTTAATGATGAGATCCGTAATTTTGAGCCGATCGCCGCTGACGCGGATGACGGGCTGTACGCGGGGACGCCGGGCGCGATGTTGGGGACGCCGCGACGCGGGGGCGGGCGGACTCGTAATAGTTGACTCCACGTCGCGATTTGCGACGTCAGCGACGCGGGAGACGCCGCGACGCGGGCGCTAAGCCTCGCCTACTCCTACGTTCCAAAAGCTTCCAAAAGATGTTCTTCTTGCCTCATCAAGCCCTCGTATTTGCAACAAACACTTAATAAGAGATCTAACACCCAAAACTATATAAATAATGCCAAACAACATGAAAACGCGAGGATCGACAAAGGAAGTGTAATCCGAGTGTTTTCAAGCACTTTATCGCCATCCCATGCGAGTCATAGATGGGGCGGCATCGAGTGTAATTCGATACGAATCTACTACCCTGCGGAGGCACCCGTGGCTCATCCGAAAACATCCACATACTCGCATTATACCACCGAGGCATCTAAGTATGGCCTCTCCGCCCTTCTGTGGTAAGGCTCGCTAGCCAACCCGCTTTAACTGCTCTACACTGGATCTGATATTATCCGGGCAAAATATCGTGCTTGGTCTCCCCGAAATACACACGAAAATCGCCCCGCGTAGACGGCAGGAACCCCGCTTACGCTCACAATCGATAACGACTCGTAGTCGGGCCACCAATCCATCCCTGTGATGACACCGAACTCCTCGACATGTTCATGATCTCGTGTCCACCGTGAGTAGAGTCCCCAGATCTCTAACTCGCAACCTCGATATATCATCCTTATTTCGCCCCAACCCTATGTGGAGGAACCTCACTGACAAAAGGCTCCCTTTAAGGTCCCAACCTCTGTCTAACCCTCTATGGTCGTGGTTGTCCTAAACCACGGAGTCCATATCCTATAGGCAAAGTCCCATATCCGTTTCAAATGGACAACTTCACCCATTCTCAGTCCTTAACCTCGTCAAGCTCTCAGGGCTACCGTAATCATCAACAAATCTAAGCAGCTCAGAACCTAGTCACATAATCCATCACAAATATCGTCCCTTCTTCACTCTTAGGAACCCCAGCCTCACAACTTCTAGGAAGTAATTTCTACTCATGAATGTACCCCGAACTCTACCCATGTCATAGCCTCAAGCCCTAGAGGTCCTTGTCCATTCAAACATACTGGGCCTCACCTCTAGGGCCGGAACGCAGCCTAGTCTAATCCGGCTCGCTGGGCCGTGAGGTAATTCCATAGCCCCAAGACGCTCGATCCGCATAAACCAATGGTCCGCCACCATCGATCTCCTCCCTCGTGAATGCTCTGAGGATGATGCGCCCTAAACCTCCTGGAGGTTACTAGGATCTTCTTGTCTACCGCTATTCCGTACTGCGCGATAGCACGGTCGTAATAACGGTAGCCTTAGCAAAGTCTGTCGATCAAACACCTGGCTTTTTTGCGCTTGACCGCTGACGCCCTCTACGCCCTTGTCCTTGTCTAGTCATCACAACTTCAATGGCATGTCTAATTTCAATTCAAAGATCTCTAAGGCATAAACACGCCCGAGACACTAATCATACACATAAATCAAATAGATATTATCGTTTTGCATTTACTGTAATGCAAGACAATCAATTATGCATTTAAAACATTTTTATCAACAAAAATTTCATTTTTTGAAAATTTTATTTTTTTTGAAAATTTTGTCTAATTTTATTTTATTTAATAATTTTTTTTTCGAAATTTTTTTTTCCAATTATTTCAAGCTATTGGAAAATGTTCCAAAAATTTTATTCATCCTTTTTTTCTTTTTTTTCTTTCTCCAAGACACCCCAAATAAATTTATGAAAATTTCTATTTCTTCATTTTTCTTTAACTTTACACATCAAAACTTTTAGAAAAATATTTCTTCTCATCATATAATTTTTTTTTTTTTTTATATTTTCCAGCCACTGGAAAAACACGAAAATTTATATACCTATTTTTTTCATTTTCCGTAATACTATAATAAATTTATAAAAAATTTATTTTCACTCATTTTTCTTCGCCTTTACACTGCAAACCTAAGAAAATAATTCACCTCATGATCTAACACTAACCCTAGTGTTCAATTTCAAAGTTTATTTAAAATTTTATTTCATTATCCTAAACCAAATAAATTTAGTAAAATTTATTTCTTTATTTCATTTGTTCCAAATTTACAATAATCGTAAACCCATAATTTTCCACACTTCATCCTATGCCATCAACCGCTAGTTATCAATCATATAATTTCAACGCATAACACCTAAATAATTCATATTATGCACAACCAAGCATGCAAGCACACTTCACAAAATCCAATCACACAAAAACACACTAACACATGTGCATGCAGTGTCCTAGTTTTGTCCCGTGATTTCCTAGGTAATCTCATACCTAAACTCAACATCGAACCACACCTAGTGGTAATGTTCTTACATGCTATGGCCTAAGCCCAAATCCTCAATCTCTAGGTTTTCATATACCTATACTCTACATCAAACCACTCAAGTAGTGATGGATACCCAAACCCGAGCTCCCTAGGTATTCGTATACCTAAATCTCGATACCGTCGCGGACACCTCCCAAATCCCGGGGTCCGCTGACTACCCACAACTCATGGAACACTGCGGAATGTCGGGTGACCCGACATTTTCATCCGCCTGTAAGACTCTGCGTCATCTTTGTATGCTGTCGACGGTCTGATACCATCGACCTCTCCGATACGCAAAGTATCGGCCCTTGGGCCCGCCAAATAATACTCAATATACATACGACTATGAATCAACTTCTCTTTGATAGTTTACAGAGTTAATATTGTTTTTACTCTTATAAACTCTATCAAAACTTATAGAGTTCCTAATATGTAATCAGAACCATGCAACTTCATTTCTTCTGTCTAAGTCTCTAAAACGGCATTTCATACGCTCACAGCCTGCAAAATGTATTATTCCATAAGTAGCGGTGAGCTGTGCCAGATGGTAAAGGTGCTTTAAGTGAATACTGCGCTAAAGTGGGTCTGTGTTTCTGATGAAACACTGCTGAAAGCAAATGCATGATGATCCTACTTGAATGTCTGTATGTTGTCAGCTCGGATCCACGGAAGGTCTCGCAGGCTCCAGTACACTCGCCTAAGCCTCGTATAGAAATTATTATTATTTTTCATTTGTTTTGTGATGGCCTGGTGTGTATATCAATTAGGCGCTCAGGCAGTTGATATATTATTTGTTTAATGGACTGCCCTCCAGGTGAATATGGGTTTCGGAAAAAAACAAAACGATTGATAATTTTCAGTTGGAACTACCCTCAGATAAGCAATATTTTTAGACAACCTCAAAAGGCATTTCTCTGGCACAAATCTGTACTCACTCCTACAATTACAGTTGTTTTAATTATGAATTATATGTCAGTCCATACAGTCTAATTCACATACAAATATGTAAACATGCACATATCACATAGCCGCCAATCCACTGATATGTCATGTAGTATCATTCTGTACAATCAGAGACCAATCTTGGTTGCTGTGATCCAAACCACAGACAATTCGACTCGAATCACTCGATAAACTATGTTTTTCACAAAAATATTTTGAGAACACTGTTGGGAATAGTGGGAGCCCTCGTTTACTATTTTGGAAAATCCTAAATCATCAGTTCACCTTGTGAACGCATTCAAATATTTTGGTCATTTCAAATAATGCATGATTTAATACTAAATTTATAAATAAAACCTGACATTTGCGATTCTGAGCGCACATTTAGTTCCATAAAATTATATCAATTAGGTCCCAAGGTTTGGGGCGTTAATGCCTCGGCTCATTGTTTCAGCGTTCAGGTGTTTAGACTAGATAAACTCCCAGTGAGGGCCTACACTCTGGGAGTTGAAACTCTACCTGATGGGTGCTTGAAGCCTCTAGTAGGCGGCTTTCACTTCGCACCGAAGGCTGAATGGTGGGATCTCTTGCGAATGCAGAGAGAAGCTTAAGCTTCTGTCACCAAAACCTAATTCTGTATAAGGCTCTTGGTTTCTCCCCCCTCTTTGCTTTCACACGTTTCTACTTTGTTTGAGTTGGAAGGCATTACTTTATTTCCTTATTTTATTTTCTTGTTAATCAATTTAAAATAAGCGTTTATGTCTTCTTTTCGATTTTGTGGAACTTAAGACTATCTCGTAGTCCATTTTCATCATTTCTCAACTCTTTTCCATATGGCACATGATCGTGTTATATCTTTAACAGCATCGAAAATGTTTCATTTTGACAGCGATGCCTGCGTGTAAATTATTGTCTGGAGTCTGGCGAAGCCTACGATGCTAGCTAGATTTCGAGGCGAGTCTAGTGAAATCCATTTCGATCAATGAGATCTAAAGAGAATAAATTCGGTTTTAACCAAATTTTAATTTAGTAGCGTGCGATTTCGCCCTTTTCAGAGAACGATTGGTCTTACTAAAGGAAATGATACAGAGTCATCATGGAAGTTGAGCCTTTTAAACTACCACATGATATGCACATAAGCATATACACTAGTTCCCTATTTGAGCTATAGCCAATCATCACCAACTAGCAAATGAGAAGCCCAATTCCTTCCTTAAACCATGAGATGTTCTCTGATGAGCCCTTATTTGCCTAGATGATCGGACAAAGCCATCAATGATAGAAAATGTAGCAGCCCATTCAGAGGTCTAGTTGAAGCTGCCGTCGACCTTGGGAATATTAAGTGGATGTCGGGTAACGAAACACCACTCATGAAAAATTGAAGCGAAGTCTCGCTGTCTGGTGCTGCCAAGAGCACAACATATCCCCAAATCACATGGCAACTTGTCGATATTTTACAAAGACACTTTGGATCCATATCAGGTCAAAATAATTAAAATGTCCCTTGGAGCTGAACATAATATAATCAAAATACATCAACTATCTTATTAATATTTCAGTTAATACAGTAATATTAAATTCAAACATATATTAAGATTTTACAATTTTTATTTTGTTATACAAAATGAAATGCCAAAGGCCCCGCGATGAAACTTATAAGCGCAAACTCAGTGAGTGTATCTGCATCCACCTTGCAAATAGTGATCCTGCAGGGGTAGGCAATTCCGTCAAGTGATAATTTCTGCTGGGTTATACAAGTGTTCATATATAGCAGCCAAATCAAACACTCCGAGCAATTACATGATCCTAGTTGAGATATCACCATGCTTGATCATAATACTAGAGTCCTGCAGGCTCCTCATGCTAAATGCGGGAAAAACATCTTTATTTCAACTAAATGTTGATAAATCACTTTCATTTTTAGTGGTTTCACAGTTATATCAGGTATTGTATGTAATTCTCAAACCATTCAATGTATCGTTTACTAAGTATATTAACAGAGTTACATCGAACCCACTACATTTAAATTCCCAATAACAGCCAAAGTGGAAAGATATTGCATTCAAATTATAAATTAGTGATTTTCTCATTATTTACTTTGCATTATATTTTATATTGTTTCCCATTCATTATTGTTTGTTAATTGTGGGTAAATATCGATAGTTCTCTGAGCTCCAGGCAAATTCATTATATTAATATAAAACATGTAATATTAACATAGTGTCATAGATCATATTATTGGATTTGTCCAATAGCTTTTAAATTATTAAACAAACTGGAGTAATTAATAATCATGATTAGACTTTAGATACCCAAACACACAAAATTACAATATTGCATGAACGATTAGAGCCACAGATTGACCTTTATTCCACGGCCTTCATGAAGATCTTCTCTTTCGGTTTCATTATCTTTGGAAGGACTATAAACCACATTCAATTAAAACTCGAATGTCCCTAACATTCATTCATAATGAAAGAGCCACTAGTAGGAAGACTGTGAACGGATAAAAACTCACTAATGGGATCTCCAGTAGCCTCGCCGCGTGAGAGCAAACACCCTTTTGGCCAAACATTGTTGTTAAGATGGTGAAATAAGAAGTAAAACTCTACATCTAAAACTAGATCCGACCTCTTTTGCTTGATTTTGCTTTCATTTGGAGGAATAACTATATTCTCCTCTTTTCTTTATACTCAAATTGCTTTCAAGAAATTCTCATCTTGTCTTTTGTCTTGATTTTGACACATGGCTTTATTGTTATTCATTTCCATCTGTGCTAATCATGCGCATTACATCGCGTAGGTACATGTAATGATGACTTTTATTCACATAGCCTCTCTTCTGGCAGTTTCTGACTTTGACACTGAATTGCCTTGAAAATGAAATTTATTATCTCCCGAAATTAAATGAGAATTTGCATTGACCCAGATTTTCTGAGACAGTTCCAGTAGTGAAGTGGTTTTATATCAGGAATCTAGAAAAAATTTCGGATTTTGACCAAGTACCATTTTACCTTTTAAAAATTTAGTTTCAAGTTTCTGAAAACATTTAATTATGAGAATATTATTTTCTGGATAAGAGATAAAGTTTGTGGGGAAAAATGAAGAGAATAAGAAGAGATGAAGAGAATTATGAAAAGCTGTAGAAAGAAAAAAATCGGAAGAGAGCCAGTTTGATCTATAGTCTTCCTCCTGAACAAATTCAGAATTCATAGGGGTGTTCAACTTCATTTAATACTAACATTTATGAGTTTAGCCAGAAGTTAGATTAGGGAGGTAGAAAACTCAAAGACCAAGCATTTTACCATTCATCAAATTTAGTGAAATGGCTTCTCTAAATAAGGAGGAGATTATCTCTTATGTGTGGACAATGAAAAGAAAAAGATACCTGATAGAAGAAATATAAGGAAAGGTATAAACACAGTGATTATGGAAGTTTAAACTTTACAATCAGAAAAATCAAGGATGCATCAAGAAGGCATGAGTGTAAGTTGTCAATGAAGTCTAGGTAAAAGTAAGCTTATAGTGTCTAATTATATACTAATTTTGAAGCGCATTCTGACCTAAAGACCTCTTTGATCAGAAATCGTGTTTATCATCTTAGTTGAGCAGGCTATTCGGTGAACAAGCATATGGGTTCAAGCCGAAAGTACATTTCTGTATTATCGGAAAGGCCAGCGATCACGCCGAGAAAGAAGACCACTTCACGCCAAAGTCTCGAGTTTAATGATTAGTGTTTGCTTATTAATTCTTTGTTGGATTCAGTGAACTTAATTGAAAATCTTCGAATCTACTGATTGGAAACATATTTAAAGTAATTTTAATGACATGTTTCTTTTGATTGAACTAAGCAGAAAAATGTCCTTAAAAATCAAAGCTGGTGTTTGAGGACAAAGCAAAAATTTTAACTATTTGCTTGAGACAGCGGCTTTAAAGTGGAAGAATTGGTGATCTTAAAGCTAATATTTTAATCCATTTTTTAAATGTTTTATGATTCAGCTCTGTTGTAGCCCAGATTGTGGAACGTTCACCAACTTTGTGGTTTTGGTGTTGATGCCAAATGGAGAAGACGACGAAGAGCTGAAAAATGGAGTGCGGTGGTCGCGCCGGTACCATTTTGTATGGCGCTGATTTCGGCGCCTGTGATGGACTATTGTGTGCCGCAGCTCGTGGCAACCAGCGATCAAACACGCTCAAATTGGAAAAGAGTAGTTTTATTCGACAAAGAGTTTTCTGTGCGTAGCTATTGTTGAAGATGTTGTGAAAAAAACGCCAGTGTGTCTGCCTCTGTGTGGTGGTGGAGCGAAGGGGGCGCGTGACGATGATGCGCGCATAAAAGGCGAAGGCGGCGGTGGTGGACTGCGTAAGCGACAAAGGCAATTTTGTCGTGTAAAAATCTAACACAAGTCAGCCGAGACAGAGTGTTTTTTATTTTGCAGCGAGTTTGAGAACAGTGACTGAGGAGGAATTTTTGTTGCAACAAGAAAATTATGTCTGAAACTAACAATTAGAGTGCAATTAAACAACAGAGTCTATTGAATTAAGTTTATTTTTATCTGACCAAAAGCACTTCCATTATACAGATAGGAAAACATGAAGGTGGTGGGTTCTGTTGCGACAGCGAGAAGTTAGAAGAACTATGAACTGTGGGAGAAGAATGTGGCAGAAGTTCTTGGGTGACATGTTGAAGATTGAAGAAGCGAGAATCTCTGTAAATCAACAGAAAAAATTTTTAATAAGTGACAATAAATAAAATAGAGGATTATGCATCCCATGAATCAGGATGGATCTTATGGAAGATTGATGAAGAGCGAATTATTAAATATATGTAGCTAGCAACAAAGATTTCTATGTTCTGACCTGACTCAGCAAGTGACAGGAATTAGAAAAGAAAAGTATGTCGCGACCAAAGGAGTTTCACGTCATGACGAGAAATTGCTGGGACTCAATTGCGACAAAGTTATGACGGCAGAAAGGAAAATGTTTATCGCGACGAGAAGAATTTATGTCAGCGACGAGGACTCCGAAAGAAGCGGACGTGGCGGTTACCAGCTTCAGATTTGGTGTCAGCGACCGCGATACATTCTGTTGCGACAAGAATAAAGCTATTACCTTTTGAAATTTGTCGCGTGACATTATCGTCACAATAGTGGCATAATTAAAGATGAGCTCTAGGCGGTGCGCGGAGAACCCGCCCTCGATAGAGACAAGACGTGAATTGAAAACTCTGCTCAGCGACATAACTTTATGTTGCTGACGGAGTGACCCAATTTAGGCGGTGCGGGGATCCACAACGTAATTAATGAAGTACGGCCCAACATTGGGAGGTTTATAAATAGACGCATCTATGGCACTATGCGAAGTTTTTCCGCAACTCCAGAACGTCTAGGTAGTTGAAGACTCTTGTATATTTTATTTTCTTTATTTTCTTGCCACTTTCTACTTTCTTTTTAGTAAAGTTAGTTTTGATAGAGTTTGAATATAGATTTTAGACATTATTTTAGATTTCTAGATTTGGGTATTGAATTAAGTACTGACTTAGAGCTAGAATTTGTTTGAAATCATCTTTCTCATTCTTGTACGAGTTGAATGAAGGATGGAAGGTTTATAGGTTCATTTATTTCAGTTCGATTCATGATTTGGTGAGAATTTTCTTTGATGGATTCATTATTGATATGAGTGAGTGAACTAGTTTTGAAAAAGTTGAGCTCTCTGGGAAATATAGATCGATGGTGATATTCATTTTGCCATAGGTGGAAGAACCTTAGTAATTAGAATTCTTGAATTTATTTTATAGTATTCATTGCTTAAAGATTTATTTGTTTCGATTACTAGTCATTATGCCCGAAAGGTCCTGTATCTTCTCTGATTTCCAAAGAGGCCCTTTAATTGCAGCCCCACAAGATAGAGAAGTCTATAAGAGTAAAGATGTTCTTTGTGGGTATAGTAGACTATACTAGGAACTTCGCCAGACTCTAATAAATTACTCAAATATATCCTAACCTCGTAATTTGAAGGATGGTGGACTGAAATCTCCAGTTTAATCAATGGGAACTCTTCTCTGCAGGGTGTGCGATCGTGGTATGGATCTAATCAAGGAGATGGAAATTTTCTTGAAATGAAGGATGATTGTCGATCAGAATTGGAGGAAGCACGATATCTGTCTGTAGAGCGAAATTCTCTGAGTCACAAAGATATGGGTATGATGCGAAAAAGGAAAATACTTAGATCTTATAAAGAGGTTACAAATTACAAGTAACTTATTAGAATCATATGAAATGACTATGAACCTTTAGCTAATTAGAAAAGAAATGATATGATTTAAAGGAAATCAAAACTATACTACCATTATACCAAATCAAAACTTAGTTTTCCAATTTAAGGCTGAACTATGAATCGATAAGATGCAGAAATTGATTATCACTCATTGATCTATATTCAATTTGTTTCATAAGTAAATTCAACCCATTTTAAAAAATTTATTTTCATGTATAATGAGGGTGGTCAGGATTCAAAATTATTTTTGATCATCCTATCATCATATGTAGAATTTAATGTTATTATTGATATTGAGTAGTTAGAATTAGTTAGTCTTGATTATGTCAATAACCGTGAAGACCCATATCTGGACTTTAAATATCCACTTTTATTACTTATCACGACACTTGATGACAGACCAATATAATTTTAATGGATACATTTTACAAAATTAGCTAATCACTATTTTCATTTACAAACATCTGCACATTACTTAATAAGATTTTAGGCGCCATTGCCGGGACCCGAATAGTTCTTAGAGTGGCGACACTGAAATTCCCAGCATATATAGCTAGCATCATACAGGAATTTAGTTATATAAAGTTTTCAGGCGTCGTTATGAGAGGATTAACTAATAGTCCTTTAGTAATAGTGTTGTTTGTGTTTCTCTCAAAAGAGTCTTAACAAATTTACTTTACAAGAGGTTATAAAATCTAAAAAATCATCTCAGCGACATGGTTTGAAAATCATATGCTCTCAATGTATCTAATTTGAAGGGATAAGCGACAAAGACGAAGAAAGAGTTCCAACAAGTCACGAAATCCTATAAGACCATAAATAGTGGAAAAAAGAAAAAAAATCAATAATGGATAGTATTTTTTGAAAAAAGTACTCCAAGGCTCAACCTTCCATTAAAGTGCATTCATTTAGGAAAACTGGCTGGAGACGGAATGTCTATTGATAGATTTTTTGTGATGTCATCCTACTAATCTTTGTGAATTCCTTCTACTTCAAACCAATGTTTGGACCATTGTAGCTGCAATTGGTCACCAGATATAGTCAGGCCTATCAGCTGCGAGAGTTAATATGAAGGATCTTGAGAAGAAGTTCAATTACTTGATTATAAATGAAACTTGTGAAAGTTAGTTTCTGATAATAGGTGATGGTTGGACAAATAATAGACAAACAACACTCATCAACTTCATGGTTTATTCCCCGAGGAATATCATTTTATGAAGTCTGAAATTGCTTCATACCATTAGCGAAGATGCAAACAATCTGTTTCTACTATTTGATGGAATCATTGCATGGATTTATAAATGATATGGTTAATCAGTCCTTTGATAATCTAACAAATTATGTGGCCTAAAGGGAAGATTGATTTCACCAGCCTAAACACATTAATTCAAATGCATGTTGCAATCATGATAATTTAATCTTTAAGAATCTTGTAGTTGAATCATGATGCAGGCTTGCAAGGCAGTGCATCGAGGTGACAATTTTTTGTGTATAATGCTTGCGCTTTGTTAGGTTAAGCTAAGAAAAGAAGGATGGACAAGATTCTCCGACTGATGCAACTACTTTGCTACCATTCATTGCATTAAGAGCCTTGTGATCCTGGCTTGCTGAGTTACCACAGAAGCTTTGGTGATTAACCGCATTATTCTGATTTTGATAACAAAGGATGTAGAAATAGAGTTGTAGTTTTATCATCTTAGACCACAGTTTGGAACCAAATTGTTTCCATAATTAGTGAAACTCATGGCTTCTACTTATCGCTTATTGCGTATTGTTGATTATATTGAAGGCCTTGGGTAGTATATGTGCATATGAAAATGTATAAGACTCGTTTGGGCATAGGAGTCTTTGTTTAAATCATAATAAGAGACTAAGCAGGCACATACAATATCATAAACAGCATGGGATGAAACAGCTTATAAAAGCATTCAAGCTTCTTGGTTGGAATCCATGTTTCAATATGATCAAAGAAACTTTGTGACAAACTGGAATGTGGATTATCTGTGGACATTGTCATCCAAAAAGAAATTCATCAAAGGCAAAAACAAAATGATGGACAAGTTTAAAGTTGTCACAGTGATCGATTAGAAGATTTGGAAGAAGGCATATTCTTACATGAAATACTACAACCAGATGATCATATGATTTATTAACTTATTTTTGAAGTAAAAGTTGCTTTTAATATGTATGAGTGTAAATATAGATTAAATATATTTTAAACTTACCAATGATTTTTGTCATTTTTTATGTAATGAAGCTACGATGAATTATGGAGACTACATGATATATAATTTTGATTTTCAAAGTTCAGTGATTTCTAAAATATTTAGTTCAAACCATCATATCTAGGTGAAAGGAATTGGATCGTGTTTGAGCATACATACCAAAAGAGAACATATTGGAGCATCAAGGCAATGATTTTGTACATTCATTACAATTTAAGGTTGAAAAAATCGGTATAAATATTCATATTATTGTTGATTATAGATTTATTGGATATGAATGATGCATGTTTTTCTTTTTTAGGCTCAACAAGAAAATAAACGCTATGAAATCTGTGAATTATGCATGTATAGATATTGATTTCGTTTTGATGAGGATGAATGGAGAGAGCTAGATCATGAAGAAATGGAAAATCTTTTGTATGAGGAAGGTCTCTTCTAGAAATTGAATCTTTCAAAGTTAAGTTATAAATTGGTTGAATAACATTAAACTTATACATTTTAAATTATTGTTATTTTACTTTTACAAAATGATTTTAATCGATACATATTAAGCGTCTTTTTATAGATTATGTGGAGCGATGGTAATTAATAGTTTAGAAGGAATTGATTTGGGTAACCCCAAATATTCCATATAACCAATTTAACTTTTCACATCCTAATTTTCAAAGTGAATGAAGACATGTATTTATATTTTTTATGCATGAACTTATTAATATGAGAAACTCTTCATGTTGACATTTCATATGTTGTGTAACTATGTAAGTGTTGTGGTTGACATTTGTATTATAGATGATCTTAATATTTATGTCATTATTACTTTATTACTCATATGTAGAAGTAGAATAGTAATTTTAATAAATATTATGTTGGTTTTACATTATGAAAAATATAACATCTTATATTGTATTAAAATATATGATATATAATTATTTTATAGGTAAAAGACATTATAACAATGTATTCAAATAAAGGAGATGATGTCAGAATTTTATAAAGAAATTACCATTTTATGATTGTTTCATTTTGTAAATATAATTATTTATTTATGATGTCACGAAGTTGTCATGGCGATTCAACGGTTCAACTAATGAGCACTTGTAAGGCGAAATTCGATTTACGGAATAAAGGGCAAAATCGTAATTTCGATTCTGGTAGTAATTTGATTAAAAATGCATGTTAGTCTGCGAATCCGGATGTGAAGCGGTTCCGCATTGATAGTCTTCATGAAAATCACAGTTAACCGATAAATTCGTAATATTGAGGCGGTCGGTGGCATTTTTTAGAACATCGGCATTTGAGTAATCGTAAATGATTCGATCTTTGACGTCGTACAAACCGGGTAGGGGTGTGTCGAATGATGAGTGTCGACACCATTCTGAAGGGATTCAAACTGTTTGATTGTTAGGTGTGTGAAATATAACAATTACTAATCTCTGTTGACTCCGTCAGTTTTCTTTGTCGATGAGTTGGGTTCGTTGATTTGGGGGACTCTCGGGTGAGTGATCGGTTCGGAAGACGATCCGCCGACGTTCTGCGAACAACATGTAGTTCTTTCATCTCAGGGATTTCTCGCTGTTCGCATTTTAAATGTTACCGTGGCGAGTCAATGGGATATTCGGGTTGGATCGATCAGCGGATAATTAATACAATTTTTTAAAACCAAATGGAAGCGACGGCGCATTTGCTCGGCATTTATCTTAATTATGAAAATGGTGTTTGTGGTTTGAATCATGTATTGGTTGGTTGAGGTGGTGGTGGCCCAGTGAAATGCGGGTTCAAAAATGAACCTAGGATTATTTAGTGTTAGAACGATGACTGAGGTTTACCTGTGTTCTAGAATATTACCCCGAAAATGTATTTTAGGAAAAATCTATATTTGGTCAAATGATTAGTCAGATTGCTTTTGTTTTGTATAATACGAATAATTAATTTTGGTGTTTGGTATTAATTACAACATGTTTGTGTGATTTAATTTTTATGTGAATATATTTGTTATTTATATAATTGCATGTGATTGGAACTATATTGAAGTAGCATCATGTTAGCTATCTTATTTAGGCGTCTGGAATTTGAGAATTAAGTACGTGAGATAGATCTAAAAAAAGAAAAAAAGGGTTCGGAGGGTTGTCTAATAATATAAAGTAATTCGGAAGGTAATTGACTTAATAATACCATCATGAAGTGAGAGGCGCGGTTGATATTTATTATGGATGATCTGAAACAAATAATATATATCAATCGTCGGAGCGGCCCGATTGATGTTCATCGGAGGGTTCTTGCTAATTAAATAATGTTCCATGAGGCGGCCCAGTGAAGTGAGTGGAGACTCAGATGAAGATTCAGTGTGTGAACATTCAGTGGATCATTACATTCTTGAATGTGTTCGTTGGAACCATTTGCTGCCTTGGGTGGTGAGTGGCCCATGGGCGATTCTCCTGACTTTGGCCTCACCGTGTCAGGATCCCTTTTATTCTGAATCTTGGGGGCGCGTCTGAGGAATGACTCATACAAGGCGCAGATTTTGAGAAAATCAGTGTAAGCTTTGGTAGTTTTCAATATGTATTAGAATTCTTTCTTTACAAATCATATAACATACATAAAACCATTATATCTTATAACTATATGGACATAATTGATATAGTTATGGATACATTATTTTTATAATTGAAGGCGTTTTATCATCATTATTGTCGCAGGGTTATATTGAAGCCCCATTTGGGGCAGATAATCAGGTTTCTAAACATTGTATTTGGAAGAGCTCCGTAGGGGCTGTGGTACCAAAGTGGCGTCAGATGGCAGCTCCTTGTGATAGCGGGTTGTGGGTGAGTGCAGGACCCCAGGTTGGGTGAGACGTGAAACAGAGTAACTTTTCAGTTCACTCGCAGTCCGATTTTAAAAACATGTTACATCATCAGTTTTGGTGAATAACTCAATCATTTTTGTCAAATAAACTTTTTGTCCACAATTTATAAATATTTAGAAACCATTTCACGGCTCAATATAATACAGACAACTGTAGAGAGAACAGGTGGTTTCTCAAAGGCATTTTTACACAACAACAAATCTTTAATTTAATGCAATAACTGTAGATTAAGACCAGGATAGAGAAAACAAAAACTCGGATTTATAGTGGTTGAGTACTTCATGTATCTCACTACTTATCTTTAACCTTTGTCCCGGTGGGGTTCACTAGTAGTGGCTTCCAGCTTTGAGCTTCTTTACATGGATTATGAAATATTCGGAAGGAACACTTCAAGCTATACACCTGAGAGACTGAGCTCAGTCAGGGCTTGATTCCCATGGATTAGCAGAAACCAGTGACTTCACGAATCCTTCATTGCCACTTGAAACTTTCCTCATAAGCCTGTGGAACCTCTCTCAAGCTTTTCAGATGTTGCGTTACAGCTAAGCTTTGATCAACACAGTGCACTTTACGAAAGCCGTAAGCACTAGTGATTTTTCCGTCTTAATTTGAAATGATTCTGAAAAATGATGCCCGAGAGGATACCAATAAGTCTTGGTTGTTTTATTGATCCACTCTATTTATAAGTGGGGGCTGATAACATTTAGATTGTCAATCGGTCGTTTGGTTCCATGCACTAACCGTTGTATAAAGTTACAGTTTTATAAGTAGTTGGAACATTAAGATTATTGACTGTGTTGTAGTTAATCGTTATTGGTATCATTGTGTACTCTAGGTCACTATTTACATATTATTGAAATGACATTCCACTCAAACAGTGGCGATTTCACCACGACCGATCAAGCTGTTCTTATGATCACTAGGTAAATCTTCACATCCAGTGGTAGGAGTTTACTATATAGGTTTATGAGTGACGTCATTATATAGTTCATAAGAATGGGAAAAGGCGCTCAGGATTTCTTGGTGACCCTTTACCAATCGATAGGCCGTTTAGAGCCAACGGTGACTTGTTGCGCCTAGCAGACCAACCTGGGCATTTCAAACTGGTTTCGCGTAAAAAAAAAAGTTGCTTTAGGTTGGTTTAACTTAGTTCTACTAAATCGGTTCTAAAGTTCAAAATAACTCTTTTGAGGCATTTTTCAAAGCTCCAAATAATTCAAAATTTGTTGACAAACATGGGTTTAATATTTAATCGTTTAAAAGTCAAACGAGTAAGAATCTAAAGAAGTATACAAAGTATTATAAAGACCTTGAAATGAAGTGCTAGGTTCTTTTCATTCAAATCAATTTCAAACTATTTAGATACATTCAAACTTCAAATATATGGCAGTGCTCATGCTATGGTATAAAAGATATTAGTTTTAGACATAAACCAAGTTATGAAAGATATGAATGACCAAGATGACATCTAAAATTTTAGTATTCTACATGATTATTAATCTATCAAAATCTTAAATGATGTTGACTTATATCTTGGTTCTTTTGGATGAGATGTTTCATTTCCGGGTGTTGATCAAACTAATAATGCTCATTTTGGTTGTCTATATCAGGCCTGTTTGAGTCAACAAATCAAACTTGGAATCTATCATCAACTCATTATTAGTAGTGGCGCTCAATATTATGGTTTTGACCATCAAGTACCTAAACTATGAACACAGATAACGATCTCATTGAGCAGAGCAATTTCAGTTTATCAGAGTAAATCTCATATAACAAATAATTAAGAGTAATTTTGCAAATATGAGTTTTAGTGATTAAAGTATAGCGTTTGCGATCTGTATCAGACAAGCATCAAGACTGATCTTAGTGTAGTATTCTCTTCTAACTGAGATCATATCTGATCTCCCCCTTGTTATATCTTAGCTCTTTCTTTATAACCTGGGTATATTTTCTACCTTTGGAAGCATAAAAAGGGCATGAGGGCTAGAACATAAAAATGTCTCACACAGAGAGTGGTTAAGTAAAGGTTTAAGGTTTATGGCTGGCATTTTTCAAACAATGTGTGTGAGTGTTCTATGTTTTTACAAAGGATGACTCATAATTGTATTCTATTATTTATTGAGTTGATCCTCCATTAAGAGTTTTGTGAAAATATCTTAAGTTGATCATATTTCATGAAATCAAATTGCCAAATATCTCTTGTTTATTGATGATCTCAAAGGTAATCCATGTCAATCCTTTATATTTAGGTTTATTAAGAGATTTGTTTCCATCATATCACGAGCTTGATTGAGGCCTCATTTCTCCTCTTTGATCACCAAAGAAAATTAATGGCACAATTTTCAAATCTTTTGGGTCCTGGTGATTCAATGACAGCTGGATTTTTCAGCTGACCTGTGACAGTTGAGACCTTTTTGGGATCTATCTCAGAGGGATAAGTACCACTAATGTATCTCCTCTACAATTCACCAATTATTCAGTGACTTTCATGTTCCTTGTGAAGTAATTTTTTAAATATTTTCATTTTGAAAGTTTGCATCTGGCCTTTTATCAAGAAACATTTTAATACAGGTCATGTAAAAGTCAAATATTAACAGAATTTTAGTGAACTAACATTCATTCTTTTTAAAATACTTCCCATTTATTTCTTTACTGAGGATTTTTGGAAGCTTCAACTTGAAGAATTTTTATTTTGGAGTTTAATCAGTTCTTTTGACTCAAAAACTTTCTTGTAGTAGGTCATTATTTGTCAGTTGTGGAATGAATTTAATAGATCATCATATTCATTTATAGTTCCTCATCATCAATTAAATTGACTTAAATCTTGGGTCTTCAGAGCCATGAAGTACAATGTTGGCAATTCGTTCTTGTCTTCATCTGGATGGATCTTCAACTTAGTTATTCTTTCTTGGTAATTTAGGTATCTCAAAGCCCTCCTTATTTGTTTGATTGTATATCTCTTAATTAATTTCCTATCCATATCACATAAAATTACAATATACTTTTGATTAATTAAGAATTTTCCTTTCTTCATCATTATATTCATTAAAGATTTTAGATTTTAACTTTTATTAACTTTCTTTGCTGAGGAAAGTGTAACCATACAAAGATTGTTTTAAACTTCAGTCAATAGATTTTAAATACCATAATTTTGTTTTTCAAATGATAAGCTGGACCAAATCAAATGAAGTGGTTTTTTATTAGCTGGAAAAACAGCAGAAAAGACATTGCTAGTAGATCATTTTCCTCTTAGGCGATTAGTCTTGTAGAGGTCTTATGATACCAATTGATGATAGTTCTCAATGTGACCCATGGCCCTAACCAAGAGGGTGATTAGGTTTTCTCAAAGCTTTTTATACAATGACAGTCTTCAGTTGATGTAACAATCCATTAAAGATTAAAGGATAAAAAACAACTGGATTACAGTGGTTGGCCTTTGCCTCGATCTGTATATCAGCGCTGGCAGTGAGGTTCTGTTTGTTAGCTCGACCAGTGCTTTTTACACTTGGATTAGCGACCAATGACCTCTTAGTATGGTGAGTTCAGCTCAGATCTTGGAAAGCAGTGCCATGGGATGCAGATCAGTTATCTCTTTGAGCTCTTGAGCTATGCATGAGCTCTTGCTGACAATTGGGACCACTCTCTCAAGCTCTCAAAACCTCAAAGTGTTTCAGTTCCCAACAGAAACTTTAGTCAGCGCAAGGTGCACTCTACCAATGTATCTCATATGTGGATGCTCAGTCTTAGTTTGAGATTTGTTAAGAGAATGATGTTTGAAGGATCTTGACCAATCTCTTGATTGTTTAGTGATCCACTAGATTCTATTTATATAGTGGGAAGAACAGTGTTTATTCTCGCAGTCTTGAACCTGTCACAATAGTCGTTGTGTGTTAAAAATTCGTTTTGTAAGTTTGAGACAGTGTAACATTGGCGGTGACCGACTGATCGTAGTACTCTGGTCATATTTTCGGCGTTCAAATCTGATGCGTTTACTTTCGGTCGACCGTTTCACGCAACCGATCGACCATTTCTCCGATGCCGGATGATGCGCATCCAGTGGTGAGTTGCTGTTCGAGTTCCGATGGTGAGCCATTAACCCAGTGAATTCGTGTTGGCGTCATCAGTTCACAGAATGGAAAACAAATTAACTATGACGACCGATCGGCGTTTTACCAGCTGGTCAGCGAAGACCAATGGTCATTTTCGTTGCCTAGCGATAACACAGACGAAGCTCATTGATTTCTTGACGCAAAAATGTCTTTTTAGTTGGTTTCAATCCGTTGCATCGATCGTTTTAAATTTAAACCAACTCGCAGCACGTTTAAAACCAATAACTTCAGATTGACGTAAACATAGGAACGAAATATTAAATCAGTTTAAAGTCACATGGTAAAAAAATCATAAAGTATGAAGAATGTCAAAAAAGACAAATTATACTTTAGGCTCTTAATTCGATCAATTTCAAACCTTAGAAAACACTTTTGAATGTTTGACTTTAAATGCATAGGTTGAGTCACTCTATACTTGTGTTTTCCAAAATATTCAGTTAGACATAAAAACCAAATTATGAAAAATATAGATGTAGATAGTATCTAAGTACGAATCATTACCTTACATTACTTGCACCTTGAAAATCGTGTGAGTTTATATATTGTTAGGTGTAAAATAGAATAAATTATCTTTTCAGCGTTCAGTGACTAAAACGAAAATTATAAAATCAGAAATTTTACAAGAATAAGTGATTTAATAAAATGTAAAATGGATTCTAAAGGGTCCTAAATGAGAGTGTATTAAAATGTAGATAAGTAAAGTAAATTCTAAATGAAGTGTTAAAATAATAAATGTCAGCTGAGAATTAATGAGTGCGGCGTATTCAAACAAACAATAATGGATCAAATCGAATTTGGTGTGAAAGCCATTACCATTTGGGCATTTCCTTTTAAGAAAAGCTGGGGCTTGTCTGGAGAAAGAGTTAGTGATATTATCCGATAACCAGTTTGAGAATAGAGAGGAAGAATAGTGTGATGTGAAAATCAAGATTAAAGTGTGAAACTGACCTTCACAACACTGTACTCTTGTATAAGTTCAGTGAAAACCAAATTTTGGATGAAAGTGTTTAATATTAGTTGCTCCAGTTTGAGATTATAAAAAGTTGTGTTTGTTGTTTGGTTCAATTTGATTAGTTTAGAGATTTTAATATAAAGAAATGGTGAGTTCAGACTGCTATCAGTTGCAAAACTTCTAAATCTTGTTTTGTTATAGTTCAGTTATAATGTCAGTTAGTGATTCAATTGTAAGAACCTTCATAGAGCTGGAGCTAGATGCATAGAAGGAACAGAGCAAATTGTAGCTCTAAGGCTCTGAATATAGTTTAAAGTGGTTTTGGTGTGACTCAAGTATCTTGTTTTTTGATTATCAATTGTGGTGTTTTAGCCATAAGTTGAGTTCCACTCATCAAGTTGAGTGATTTAAGGTATGGGTAACTAAGACTTAAGAATAATTACTTGAAGGCAGTGTATATGATTCTATTTAAAAATTTAGTTTATCAAAATTGGGCTATATTTGCAGTTTTTGTTTTGTAAACTAAGGTGATGAATTATAAAAATCACAATAGCGATTTCTGATCAATTTGGATGAGTTCCCTAGTTCTATGGGAAGAACCAGAACCCAGCAAAACTGGGTATGAAGGAAACATTACCAGAATTTATGGAGTTAAGACCCCATAGTAGAAAGGCAATAGTGGTGATCTGAGTGGATTGGGCATATCATTACAAAGTTTGACATTAAAATGTAAGTAACTTAAGGGTTTGGTGATTCAAATGAAATGAGTTTCCAATTCTACTGGAAATAGGCTCGCAGAGCTCTCCATTTTCTTGAAGAAGCATGGAAAATCATGACTCAGTGTCCCAATTTTAAGTGATATTGGTGGGAACATCAATTATAACAAAATCACAGAATGATACGTTTTTCTTTCCTTGGGGTTGTTCTTTAAATTGACATATTTGTGTTGGATTGGGGGTTGGTGACGAGAAGCAAACCAGGCAAAGTCGATGATAAGAATCGAAGCGACAACCTTTTACAGTTTTATTACTTCAATCTCTCTCTTGTTTCAAATTTTGTGAAGGTTTGATCACACTCTTCACTGTGTTCAGTGATTGTGCAGCAGAAATATTATGAAATATTGAAATGATTTGTGATGGAATTCTGAGTGGTTGTTTAAATTGATTTAGGGATAGCCGTTAAATAAATTGCATACTTGAAAATTGTAGTATTGAAAAATAAAAATTATTGTATCAAAATGTATATACGCTGTGTAAATTATATTGAATGATTTGAAGGCACCTTCAAAGAATGTTAGTTAATTTGAGTTAAGGATAAGATTGATATACGATAAGGGTCAAATTAGCAATCTTTGTGAATCTGTGAAGTCTCACTCCGATCCACTAGTAGCGAGAGGACAATATCGGTAGTGATGCAGAAATTGATTTTTAATAACTAGTCGAATGTAGTATGCATGTTACTCCTTGTTCCTTCAACCTATTGTGGGACACAAATCTACCGTGATTAGTTTATCTATGCACCGAAAGCATAGGTTAAATTCGATCAGATTAAAGTGATAATAAGATTGAAAAATGCATGATTTGTGATTTGAATGATTTAGTACATATAAAAGTACATAACTTGAAATGACGATAATTGTAATTGAATGTAAATGAAATGAATATATATATATATATATATATATATATATATATATATATATATATATATATATATTAATTAATGTGCATTAATTAAATTAGAAAAAATGTCTGGCATTGTTTATAAGCATTTGCATGAATTGATTTAAAGCTACTTGATGAAGAGAGAATAAGTATACATTCTTAGTATGAAAATCTTGCGCGTTGTTTTATGTCAGCAGTGCAGAATATATGAGATACAAAGGCAAGGGCGTTTGAGATTAACGTATGAATTGATTTAAACATTGCATGAATTGATTTGTTGAAATGAAAATTGTATAGAACTACTAAGCATGAAAAATGCTTAGCGCGTTGACTATCATCGGCAGTACAGGTCTGAGCAAGGGCCACGAGATTTAGGGTTACTCGTCAGCCACCTGAAGGATAAGTAAACTCAAATTCATATACATCGTAGTTTGATTTGACTATTTTTGTATTGAAACTATAATTCGAAAAGTGAACTCTGATTTTGTTTTTGTAAATGTTTTTTATATTGAAAACAACTAATAATGTCATATTGTATCAAGGTGAGAAATGGATCAAATGGGCATATAATGCCATATTGAATAAAAAAAAAAACGTATGTGTATTCGTATCTGTAGCACTGGACTTTACATTTATTTTAGTATCAAAGCTATAGTCTAATTGTTAGAAAAAAAATGGGTGTTACATACATAGATTCTTAATCAATCAAACTTTTCACTTGATGCTTGAGCTTGAAATCTTGGTTACTTGTCATCTTGGTTCTTTGATTTGAGTGAACTTCATTTCCAAGTGTTTGATCAACCATCATTGTCATGCTATATATTATCTTGTTTGATGTGATCGATGACCTATCACTCTGACTCAATGTAATTAGTGTGATAACTTTGGTTTGTTATCGTAATATCATTAGAAGTACCTTTGGGCTAACACCCTTAATTTTTATTATTAAGGATTAGAAAGTTAAAATAATACTTATGCTAAGAATATCAAATTAGGAAAGTTGTAGGATCCCTAAATATATAGTTTTAGGAATAAATAATTAATGATGATAGTTTCTTATTATTTTAAGAGAAATATTTTCTTGAAGTGAAATTCTTCGAATCAGCTCTTTTAAGACTTTTGAGTCTTCTAGTTGAAGAGATATTAATATGAGTTTTTTGAAAATAAAACATTTTATATGTTTTGTGTAAAGATATCTATACCAGTTTTTTCAAAATATATTTATTTGCCTTTTATGTAATTTGAATGAGGAAAATTTTGATTTGTTTTATTCATTTGATTGCCTGTAGATCAAATAGGGATTTTGCATGAAAATATTTTGAGATTTGTTTTGTTTAGGAAAGAAAATGTGGATATATGATGTTATATGATTTGAATTTTTGAATGAAATATGTAGGCTACAGTTAGTTCGGCGCTATCGATGGGAAAAATAGTTGTACTATTGTTCATTGTCGAGAATAATATTTGATTTTTACACTCATTTGTGGAAAATGTAATTGATTTGAACCCTAACCTCTAGGGTTTGGTTAGGATTCTGTCTAGTAATGTTTGGTTGGATTCACTTTAAATGAGCGATTTGCGACTATACTTGTTGAAAGTACTCACATGGCTGGCAGATTTGAATGTCATGGTTTGTCTGCATTGATATTTGTTGGTAAGGAAAAATGTATTTGATTTTGAGATTGATATGAAAATGTTATATTTGAATTTTATATGAAATTGTCTGATCATATTTGATATGAAATTAATTTGAAATGGATTTTATAATGATTTGAAATTGTTTGAATTTTATTTGATATTATTTGAATGTTTTACCAAATTTAAATACAAATGTTTGTGAAAAGAAAAATATATCTTATTTGTCATATGATTGGAAACCTTTTGATTCATGAAACTCTATTAATGTTTCTTATTGTGCTTAAAGTTTACCCTCATTCGTTGATATCTTTTAAGGGAATTTTAGTATCCGCGAGGAGTGATGACTAGGTTGAGGATACATTATCATTAGGATTTGATTAGAATTTTACGTTGGATCATGTTGAATTAATAAAGTTCATGTTTATGTAGAATGTTGGGTTTTAGAAGTTAATTGAAAGTCGAGCTTAGATAATAACATTCCATTTTATATTAGTTTAAGTTAGATTTAAGTTATAAATATTGTTATGATACAGAATAACTGTTGAGATTAAGTAATTGAGATTTGGAATTTAAAAATATTTTTTTTTATTTGATATGAAATTTTGAATTGGAAAATTGATGAATTTGAGTTCTTTATTTCTTCTCGCAGATGTTTGATAATTGGACAAAATCCAATTACAAGAAAAGAAGGTTTTTGTTGTTTTGCATTTCAAATACTGGGTTTGAGATGCAAATGAGTCATCTACTTAGGATGAGTTTGAGCCTGACAAATTGCTAAAAATTCGTATTTTATATTAAGTTCTCAAATAATGATTTAAGTTAAAAGAAATTGTCCTCTGTCTTTTTTTTTAAGCTAAAAAACTACTTTATATTTTAAACAATAATAAAAACCAATTTAAGACCAATTTCCAAACAAACTCTTAGATGCTTTTGCTCTTCCTTACCCTACAAGTTTTTACACCGTCACCACAGTTTAGTGAACTAACTATTAATTCCCAAGAAAAATAAAATTCTTCCCATACAAAGTTGAAAAAATATTCACTGTTGTTAAATTAATTAGATATATTTCTAAATTTAAAACCTTAAGTAATTGAAATGTATTTTGAAAAGCACTTAAAGTTTATAAATTATGAAATTAAATAATAATGTTTTTGAAGATATTTTTTAAAGTGTTAAAAAATTTGAATTTAGATTGAGAATATTTTTGAAGATACATTTTTAACAATTTGAAAATTTTGAATTTAAATTAATTATATTTGAATAAACGATGATCATGATATCTTATCTATAAACGACTCTGAAAAATCTATACTCTAAAATTGAGATTATTTTCTCAAATCAGATTTGACTTACTTTGTATTATTTTGTAAAACTCCCTTTGGTGGTCAGGTAGAGGAAGAAGTCATATCTAATAAGTTGAAGTTAATACGTTGACATCAAGGAATCCATGCATTGGCCAATTACTTCTATGCTGAACGTGAAGCTCGAGCCCGGCCCCAACGGATGGCCCAAACTCTCCAGAAATATCCGAAGCGACGCACCGGAGGGAAGCCAGTCTTCATCAGCGACTCTCTAGGGTTTATCTCCAACCTGGGGGGAGTAACAGCCAAACGACGTCGTTTTGATATCTCTTGCTCACGTTTTGCTCTCTGACCTCAGATCCCCAATTCCGATAGCCTCGGTTTCGCTGTCTTCACGCCCACCCAGCACACCTTGCTGCTTGGAGCGCTGGGCCGCGCTTTCGCGACGGAATTTGAGGACAGACGACCACCACCGTCTCCGGTCCCAACCGCCGTCGACCATCGGTGGTGCTGTTAGGCTTGTCGGTGTTTTGATTGTGTTGCTTTGTGAGGTTTTGCAAGGAATTTATTCTCGCTTCCGGGTGAGTGTGATCATTCGTTAAGTTCATTAGTTGTTATTAACCAACATGTGTTTATTCAAAGCTGCATTTTAAACCCAGCGGGATTTTAATGTGTGTGATTTTTTTTTTCTCTCTTTGGTTTGGGGGGTAGTGTTTGATTCCCGGGAAAGAGCGTTAGGAAGGGAAAAGAATGTTCTGAAATAGACTTCTCTTTCCTTTCCTTTCCGGTGATCAAACAGTGGAACTTAGGGTTTGAAGGGTGTTTCTTTGGTGCATATGTTTTTTCTATTTTTGTTTTCTCAGAGCATTTTAAACCTGGGTTCTTTCTGGTGGTGTATAAATTATAATGCAGGATATTTATGTGCTGCTTTATATTCTTCAAACTGGAGGCTTTTCAGTTTTTTCTAGGAAGAAAATTTGTTAATGTATTGATACGGGAAAAATACTGGAGAGCTAAAAGAGTTCAGTCTCTTTGCTTATCATAATCAGAATCTGTAGTGGGGGTTTTTTTTTTTTATATAAATTATTATTATTATTCAGAACAATTTGAAGCTTGGGAAATTTGGAAAAGATTTATAATTGGCAGGCAATAGAGAAACTTGGGAGTTGCTATATCTAAAATTTTCTTAGGTCTGATTGTAGACCTGCCTGAGAAAGATCAACAAAGAGAAGATGTAGATTTATAATTTATAATTTCTTAGTATGATTTTTAAAGTGTCTCGTCTTGTCTTTTGTTGTTAGAAATCAGAATTTTTTTTTTTTTTTTGATCGGTAAAAGCAGTATAAATGTGCATATATGAAAAAAGAGCACAAGGTGCCCAAAGGTTACAAAAGAAGGATGCAGAGCTGTCCCTCTCACCTATACCCTCCAAGACAAAAACCCCTCCAGAATCTATGAAATCAGAAAATCGTTTGTGAACTTTTATAAGATAGAGAAATTTTTTAGAGGCTTACATTGAAAGGTTAAATAATTTTAAAAATTGAGTTATAATTTTTTTTGCGCTCACATTATTTTATCTTTTGAAGTGATTTTTAAAGAAATGAGGTAAATTATCGCTTCAATCGGCACCTGGTCTTTTCTCCTCTCTTCCTCTTTTGCTAAAGCTGATTCTGCTCTCTTCACTGTTGAGTACAGCATTCACATCTGTTTTTATCCTTTGGAAGGCACTGTTTGGTTGGCATTCCTAGAAAATGTTTTTCTTGGGTTTGAAAGGAAAAAAATGAACATTTTTTTTAATCTTACTTTTTGTTTTTAAACCTAATTTCCTTTGATTTGTTGTTAGTGGTAGAGTTTCCTTGTTTACCGTTGGAATTTTTTAGTTACTGTTTTTATGTTTTCATGTTGAGTCCTAGGGATATCCCATCACTTTTAGGATACTTTGGCTTTCAAGAAAGAAAAAGGAGAGTGAAACTCTGGATTTCTTTATGTTTATATTTTTGCAAAATTGCGTTTATGTTGTGCTTGGTTGTGAAATGAAAAAGAATCAAGCATCTAAGTGGAATATTTAAATTACGTCAGTTGAGTGGTTTTCTTTCTTTTCTTTTTCATTTTCTCAATAATGAGATAGACATGCTGCATATGTTAACTATCTTGTTTCTTTACAGAATTTTTTCTTTGAACTCTGGATTTGTTTTCCGTTATGTGTTCTATAAAGTAAGTTCATTGCTTCCCTAGACATTACCTATGCCAAGACATTCATCGGATCGGTCAGCTTCTCCTGTAAGGGGACGAGAGTCTCCACACAAAAGGAGTCAATCTCGGAGAGAAAGATCTCCTGGTCGACGCAGAAGCTCCCGGAGATCAAAATCACCTGCTAAAAATAGTTCTTTTCACCGAACAAGGTCACCAGAACGAGAGAAACAGTCCAGACGTGCTAGGTCTCCAAGGCATGCTGAGTTAAGTTCTCCACCCCCACATTCTCCTTCCCCGCGCACTAAACGATTGAGACGAGCCCAGACTGAGCGAGAAGCTGAGAAAGTAACTGAGAAGGAACATGAGAAGAATGGTAATGGGGCAGTCGGGCTAGGCCCGGGGAAGAAGTTCGAGAAGAAGTTCCTAGGGAGAGAATTGAGAGGAGGTCAGAGAGGGACAATGCTGGTGTGGAATATTCTAGATCAAGGCGTGAGCGAGAGCGGTCTATTTCTCCATCAGCCCGTCATCATCGGGGCAGACCCTGCTCGCATTCACCTCCTAGAGATGCAAAGAATGGGTATGATGAGGTGTGTCTTTCTTACTGTTTTTCATTTTTAAACTCATTGAAAGAAATCTTTGTATTTTCCTAGTCATCTATTTATTTTAAGTACCATCAGATAAAAAAAAGGGTCATGGAAGTATACATCGCAGGTTGCATTCTCAAATCTTGTCTTATCAGGAATGCTATTTTTACTAGTTAAATTTGGATTAAAAGGTGTTGAGAGATATCATGACCTTTAATGAAGCCCAAAAATCCTGTGGAATAGTTGTATGTCTCCAAAAGTGTGCTTTTTGCAGTAGAGATCCGGTGGTGGATTTAACAATGGAGCAATTAAAAAAGGGGCTTCCAAATGACAAGCAAGTGGCTCCTTTGTAGAAATGCGAAGGAAGAGCTGGACCACTGACCACCTTCTTATTCATTGCCCTGCGGTTTGGGGAATGTGGGCAACTCTGTTGTCTATCACTGGTTTTCAATGGCTTTGCCCCTATTTGGTTAAAGAGGTGTTATCAGGGTGGTCTTATTTTCCAATCAAGAAGAGAGCTAGAAAATTGTGGCTGGGGTGCCCCTCAGCTTAATTTGAGCAATATGGAAAGAAATTCCAGTTGTTTTTTGAGGATGTGGTTTTTCATAGATGAACTGGCCTCCTTTGTTAGTGCGTTAATATCTTGGGCAGGGTTAATATCTGATGTGGACTGTTCTTAGTTAGAATTTTTTTGTGCATTCTCTAAGGGTTCAGTCTTTTTGGGGTGGTAGGTTCATGTTTCTACCCTTTCTTGCTGTATAGTCTTGGTTCCTCTATATACCCCCTTGTATACTGTGGGCTGTCCAAGCTTTTTTTGGTTTATATATCCCTGTTTATCTATCAAAAAAAAAAAAAAAAAAAAATGAAGCCCAAAAATCCTTATGCAGTTGCCACTCTTAATTGGGGTACCTTATATATAGAACAATATGACTTATAAATTCAAGTGAATGTCGTTTCATCTGTGTTTCATCTTCAATAATTTTTCCTGATGTAGTGCATGTTTTTTTGAAGAACACTGAAAATTCTTTCTTTCTCACTTGAACAATGGATGAATCACCCTTTCCTAGAATATGGCATCACCCATCAGTACAACATGCTAACACTTTGCTTTGCTTGATTTTCCCACATGTAATTCTTAAAGGAATTGTTCTTAATTGGATAAATGTGATCCTAGCAATGCTGCCATTCCTGAGCTGTTCTCTGATGAGATGAGGAAAATGATGTCAAAAGAATGAGATAAAAGCTCATATGTATATAGCATACCTGTAACTCACTTTACGACAACCTCCTCAAGGACCTTGAAAATGGAGTGTCACAGGAGAAGATTTGTGGGGAGGAGCATCCCAACTCAAACTTATTATTCCTATCTATGCCTAATGAAGTAAGTATTAGAATATGAATTAACGCAAATACATGTGGATAAGGTGGCTGGTCTTAAGACAATCCTAAGGAGACATGATTTCACTGGCATGGGAAAAATGTAGTGCAAAGGGTCAATCTTGAGACAGAATGTGAAATTGGTTAAGAAGTGAACATGAACTCTATACAGTTTTCATGAAGTGAAGGATCATTTAAATGGAAGGAATGATCCTCTCAACAAGGTCCTTCAAAATTTTTTTTCCCTCTTATTATCCTTTAAATTTGTTAATCTTCTATTGTTCCTTTCCTTTTTGATCTCCTTTAATTGCATATGTTGCCTGCATTTCTTTAATAGTGCTAGCGTTCACAGTGTTGTGATTCATCGCTGTCATTGTCAAATTCTTATTTTTTCTACCTTGGTGCCATCAATAGTATTTTACGTAATGGTGGATCAAGTGATTAATGTTATGATCTTGGCTAATTGAGTACTCTTGTGCTGAGGCCAATTCCACTGACCCAATTCTTTTTTCAGGCAACGAACTCAAGAGCAGCCAAACAACATCGGTGAGTTGCCTGTTGATGTACTTTTCCTTAACCCTGATTGGCTGTATGGTGTATTGCCTGGGTGTGTGAAGCTTTTTCTTCCTTTAACATGGAGATGCTTGACTGGAGCTACTGCTATGTATGCTGTGACCAATTTTTCAGTAATTTGTCCATAATTGTGGTACAGTATATCATATTATTTACTTCAATTTTGCCACACTGATCTTATTTTATGGGTCCATTGGAAGACAGATTATCCTTTAAAATGTTATTGGAATATTCTCAAGTAATTCATCTTCACAGATCTCAATTCTATTGTTGATTTATTTGTTTTTATTTCAAAATTTCAATTGTTTTGATAGATTATGTTGCTTCTTATGAATTATTAAGAGTCCCAAGAGTATGCTGGTCATTACATTTTGTTAATTGTTTTCATACTTGCAAAATTTATGTTCAAAGCGGCAGTATAGATTACAGTAGGAATTGTGATGTCTCCTCATGCAGGGATGTGATGACTCAGTATAAAGATGACTGCTGCTGGGAGGCCTCGAAGAAGAGCAAAGGTAAATAGTTTGACTTAGTTTCTGCTTTGAAATGCCTCATCTGCTGCATTCGCATGTATAAAATGTTGAAGCACTCCAATCTCCAGTAATAAGATCAAAAAGGCAATAGTGGGCATGTTTCTTGAACGTATGTAATAACATTTTATTAATTCAAAAATAAGGTGCTGCAGTCTTTTTTTCCTTGAGTTTTTTGCCTCACATGTGTGATTTTTTGCAGCAAAAACCTTCTTTTGAGCTGTCTGGAAAGCTTGCTTCAGAAACCAATCGTGTTAGAGGTGAGGCTCAAATTTCTGACTGAAAATTTTACACACTATGTTTTCTTGCAGGGTATTAAAAGGGCTCTTTATTTATATATTTAGTAAGGATGTATTTCTTTGGAACAATCCTGAAAACTCATCATCCTCATCCAAACCATTTGCTACTTGAGTCTGGCTCGAGGGTCCTTTCAATTGGCCCTACTAATAAAAGGAAAAAGAAGATTTGATAGAAGGTCATCACAATGTTCCAAGTTGTAGGCTATGTGCCCTTATACTTTGATGCTTTGTGCTGGTTCATTGTGAGCTTTGGCAAATTGATATTAGCTCTCATTATTCTCTTTGATTTATTTCCTTTAACCTTTCTCCTTCCTTGTAGAATATATCACTCAATGTCATGCCTAATTCATTGTTTGCTTAGCATGCCTCTTTTTTTTGGATTGGCAATAAGAGAATTTTTTTTTTTTTTATCAGCAAAAAGCAAATTTATATAGATAACGGAAGAACCCTAGAGTACACGGGACATGAACTAAAGGGAACCAAAGCAAAAACTGACAAAAGGAACCAAAACCCACCAAAAAGTACCTCCCCCAACCATGTAAAAAATTCTATAACAAATTGTGTATTATCAACACTATACAAATTAATGAGTCCTGAGTGGTTACAAAATTAGCTTTAATTCTTTGGGTCGAGGGACCTCGTTCTCAAGCTCACCCGGCTATTCGCTTGCTTTCATGGGAGATTCGGAAAACGGCCTTATTTGGTACAAACCAGTTTTGGCACACTTACGGCACCTTGCCAAGCTAGAAGAGTGTGAAGGACCGATTGCGGAATGACCCAACTAATCTCGACGATTGACAAAATAAGATCCCACAACATTTTAGCGAATTTGCAATGGATCAAAAGATGGTCTATGGTCTCCTCTTCCTCTTCCCTTTATAAAACATCTTTGTTCTTGAATGTCATACCATGGCGTTTAGTTGGTCTAGAGCACGCTAACGGCTGAGCAAAGACTCCAATTTTTGGGGACAAGCTAGATTCAATCAAGCGGTGAGGAAGTCAAAGGTGGAAACCAGCGATACTTTGTACATGGTCTTGTGAAACCTTGACGCGTTCTTGACAAAAGCTTGTCTCGCGTGGGGCCGGAACTTTTGATCATGAAGAATATGAAGGAATCTTGTCATCTCTTCAAGCTCCCAATCGTTAAGAGCTCTAAGGAAAGTTGGGGACCAACACCCAGCCCCTTCACCACTATCCCAGATATCCGCAACCTTAGCCTCTTTGTTTGAAGCTAATTAAAGTGGGGAAAAGATTACAGGCCACCCCCACCACCAAACATCGCTCAAAAAATTGATCCTCACCTTGCATCCCCAGGCAAAGACCGCGTTCTTGAAGAAAGCTTGAGCCATTCTTTACGATTTCCTTCCATAAGCTAGTCCATAGCCACCTGCAGGTCACGAGTGTGCCAGCGGTGGACTCCTAAATTTCACGTGAGATAGCCTTTCTCCACGCATTTGGTGGTTTTGCAAACCTCCCGACTCCATTTACACAACAGAGCCTTATTCAACTTGAAGAAGCTTTTTAAGCGTCTGTAACTACTCTTTTACGAACACACCGTGGCCCATATCAGCAAAGATATTTTCTTTTCAGGGGCGCTCCCCCCCCAAAGGAACTGCCTTTGGATTCTTTCCAGTCTGGCGCACACTTTTTGAGGCATACGGAAAAGAGAAAGGTAATAAATAGGGAGACTAGACAGAGTACTGCGGATAAGTGTGATCACGTAAGCCCTTGGGAATATCTTGAGTCTTGAAATGACCGACCTCTTTAGGGTATCTCTCTTCAATCGAGTCCACACCCAGAGCCTTGTGCTTGGCTTCTAGGAAGACCCCGAATGGGACGTAGGAAAGGACCCGATCTTGCTGCCTAACTGCAGGGCCAACTCCTAGATTTAGTCACCGAGGCCCGATAGGAATAATTTCGTTTTGGCTAGAATTAATTTTCAAACTGACATAGCCTCGAACCACATGGAGTCAACTTAAGAACTTAAGGCGATCAAAGTTATTCCTCACAAAAGATAAGAGTATCATGGAGCACTAGAGAAGATGAAATGGCGAATCCTCCTCTCCCGGGTGCGATTACGCTGCAGGAGATGGAATGCCATCAGTGCGGTTATCAAACTCACAGAAGCTTCCATACAGGTAGCGAAGAGATAGGAAAGAGGGTCACCAATCTCGATCCTGGAACTTAGGAAGAAAGCCAGGCGGAGAACCGTTTATGGGGCCAAGGAAGAAGGCGTGGAGATCACCATTTCATCCGGCTCATCCAGGCTGCGAATCCCATCTACCCGAGACACAGTACAAAACTCCCGATTGATACTATCACCAGCTTTTTCAATATCGATTTGCACACGATCCACATTTTTTCTCCTCGGCCCGAGAATCCACTAACTCATTGGCAATCAAAGCGGCGTCAGGTGACGTCCCTCTGAAAGCTTATTTTGGGACTTAGAAATCACCTTGTCCATGATCCTCTTGATCACATTTGGCTAATGCCCGAATGAAATCTTATAAAGGCCTCTACGAGGCTAATTGGTCTTAAATCTTTGAAATCTTCCACCGTTTGCTTCTTGGGGATCAGAACCAAAAAAGTCGTATTTAGGTTTTTGACAAATCTAGAATTCTCATGAAACTCCTTGAAAAAACCAATAACCTCATTTTTTACAAAGTCGGGTTTGAAGGACCTAAAAATTGCAAGGGAAGTGTCGGGGCACGGAGCCTTATCACTATTTAGACCAGATATAGCTGTCCAGATTTCGTTCTCAGAGAAGTTTTCCTCCAGGCTAGCCGCCTCCTCGAACCCAATCCTGTTGAGATTTAAATTAGGAAGGGAAGGACTCCACCCACCCGGGGCCGAGAGCAGATTTTGGAATGCATCTACTAGACCTTCCTTGATGTCAGCCTCCTTGTCTAACTTTCTACCGTTAATGCAAATGCTATTTAAGCAATTTCTGCGCCTGTGGGCATTAGCCATCCTGTGAAAAAAACCGGTGTTCCTGTCCCCTTCCTTAAGCCAAGTCTCTCTCGACTTTTGTCGCCAGGAGATCTCTTCCATAAGGGCCCAACTTTTGAAATCAGCTCTGGCTTTGACTCGTTCCTCAACTTCCTCAAGGGCCAAACCCCTAACCTTCTCGCAATCGTCCCAAAAGGATACCCTGCGCAAGGCCTCCTTCTTATTAGTCTCGACTTTCCCAAAAACATCTCTGTTCCAAGCCTTCAGAATACCTTTCAGGGCCTTTAGTTTAGCGGAGAGGATGAAACTGAAGGATCCGTAAAAATGGAGATTTTGCCACCACCCTTTCAAGAGATCTTTGAAACCTTCATACTTTAACCACATCGAGTTGAGCCTGGAAGGGGCGCGAGGCCACTGTTCTAACTCCGTCACTATCCGACGAGAATGGGAAATGGTCGGAAGCAGGCACAGGGAGGCATCTACGAATCACCTTGTTGCAATGGCTCTCCCGATCGGCGGTGACTAGAAATGCGTCCAAGGCTGAGACATTGAAATTTGCCGTTAGGACCACCTCTCCAAGTGTAGGGCCCTCCCTGAAGAGGAAGGTCACTCAAATCCAGATCATTCATAATGTCGGAAAACCTTCTCATAGAATTGGAAAGCCTGCCACCTCTAGATCTTTCATTGGGAAAGAGAACCTCATTGAAGTCGCCTCCAACGCACCATGGTCCATCCCATAAGCCCTTGATCGAACCGAGCTCTTCCTAGAATGCCTCTCTAAGACTATTCTCAATAGGACGTACACCGGGTGGCCCAATGAAACCGAATCTTCAAGCATCACGAACAAGCACGAGCGAAAAGCGCCAACCACGAGTCCACAGGCTTAAGCGGCTATTATCCCAAAGCAAAAGAATGCCCCCCGCTGATCCCTCGGCATTCAACGCTTTCCAATTCAAATGGCGGCCCACCCCCAGACTGCGAACCAAATCGGTCGTCATCTCTTGGATCTTTGTTTCTTGTAAACAAACTATGTCCACCCTGTAACTTCTGAGAAAGTTCTTGATTACCTTTCTTTTATCAGGGGCATTCGCTCCTCCCCAACGTTCGAAGAATTTTAAACTTCATTTGCTTTAGATAAGTCCCCACATCCCTTCCCCTCCTTTGGTACTCTTATTCCCATTGTAGTTTATACACCTCGGTCTCCCTTAGCTCCGCTCACTTTTTGAAACTGACAAAATCCCTTTTTCCTTACTCATTTTTGGGAGTCGCTAAGCTTTCCAAATAAATTAAATAATCCTTTAATACCCTTGCATGAGAATCTAAATTCAACGAATTTTGCTAATGACTACTTTCCCGAGCTCCCATAATTCGGTATTTAACAATTCCAATTGAACCTCCGTCTTCCTTTGACCAGCTGCGCCAGTCTCCTCCCTTACGTTAATTATCGCTCCCGGGCTCTCTAATCCCCATTCCCTGCTGTCAGCCGTCACCACCCTAAGTGGTACCGGGGTATATCGGGTTAGCGCCCCACGGCACGAAAAACCACGAAAGCAAGGGGCGGCCAAAAGCAGGAGATGGGGATGAGGGTGGAAATTGAGCATATAGATTATCATACGTACTTGTTCTTAAGGTTGTAGCGTCTTCTGTTTACCCAACCACAACGAGCTCATCTCCTTCCCCATGATGTAAAGCAGATCAGCCATGTCCTTCATGCGGACCGCGAGATATGGGCCACTAATAAGCGAGTTCTGTGGACCTTGACCCCGAGCCACGGCTTTGGCTGCGTTTCCACCGACGCATCCACGAGCCTTAGAACCGTGGGCTCGTAATGAATCGGCCCGTTAAAGGCGAGCCGTTTGATGGGGTGAGCGAAGAACGCCGGTAATCCATGCCTATGCGAGAAAGTGAGCGTGGATCCGGCACGATTCCTATCGAATCAGATCCGACGCCTCTCGAGAATTTGGCCGTCCGGGTTGCATCTCCTCTTATGGTCCGTTGATAATGATGCTCTGCCGAGTCCATCAAATTCCCGTCAGAAGCGAACAGGCGTCTCAGGCCAGCTCTCTGTTCTTATAACTTGGTAATTTTAATTTATTGAACGGTCTCTCAAATGCATATACATTATTCTACATTTCTAGTTAACCGAATGGCTCACCAAATGTGGAGTAATTTTGAAATTTCTAAGTCTCTCTCTTATTTTTTCTCTCTATCTCTCTATATATATGTTTTACTTTTTTTAAATTATTGGATTAGTGAAAGTGGGTATGGAAAATAGAAATTGTGGTTGGAGTAAATTTTAAAAAGTTGCTAGCTAAAATAGTAATTAATATTTAAATATATTTTGAGTAGCTAATTTGTTGAGTGTGGTTGGAAGTGCTCTAATCCACCCTTCCTCCCAACGCTTGTGTCTTAACACATATCCTCCTCCCTTAAACCCCTTTGGTTTCATCTACGAATTTACGGGTGAGCACTTTGACTTTCCCAGCACGGATGTAGTCACGAGGGCCAGACAGAGACCGGTTCCTTTCGTAGCCTTTGATGAATAGCTACCCTCGTCGTCTTCTTTGCTTCCTCCTTTATCCTTAATTGGGCTTCTCTCCTCTGCAACATAGCACACTTTATATTGTTGCCCTGTTTGCAACCTTTGAAGGCTTGGCTTAGGAGTCGTCTCTTGGGGAGCCCCTTTCTTCAAAAATAGACACCGCTCGATCCTCGGGCGCATCTGGAGGTTATCATCTTGCCGTTTTCGTCGATCCTCACCCACACTTTGTCCATATAGTATTATGAGAGTTCCTCCCCATGGGTCGGACGCTTTGCTCCCCAAGGCTTACTGTACAAGGGCCCACTAAAACCCTTGGGCGGCGGTCTTTGAGCCGCCACACCTGAAGATGAGGCCAGATTCTCGCCCCGTGAATCAGCCAGTGGATTTTGGGCTTCCCTTTTCTCTAATCCCAAGCGTTTTGAAATTCAAACTTTTCTTGTATTTACTTTGAAACACACCCCATAGCGTCGACCACTTGCTGGCTATTTCTTTGCCCATAGTTTCCCAAAACAGATCGAAACCCCTCTTCGCTTAACCCGTCTCAAGAAGTGTGTCTTTCAACTACCCGTGCAGGTCTCACTCGTCCTTTAGCGCGTGCATCTCGGTCATCTTCCTCCCCTGGGTCCGTCGGTCCTCCAATAGATCTACTACTTCTAGAGAAAACCGCTGCCACCGTCGGCCGGATCTCCCACCATATATGTAGTTCGTAACTTCTAGCCCCCGCGAGCAGGTTAACCGAATTAGGCTTTGCGTTACTGTTCATTTTAACCATTATTCTTGCCCAAAGAAGATCGGTTTTTGAAGCTATTCCTTCATCCGGTGCTACGAACCCTCCACAGCAATCCCCCACTTTTTTCATAATTTCTCCAGTCCATAGATGCAAAGGAAGCCCCACCACTCTTATCCAAACTCATTTTTCTTGGTCTCCTTTTTCTTTGCAACCTGAAGACGGGGACCACCATTCCAGCTGCATCACTCCGCCCCTATATATCCTGCTGCCATTCTCCATAACCCAGATAGCCTCTTCCGACAATTCAAAACCCATGAAGAAAAGGTTCTGATTTAGAGGGTGTATAGCAATGCGCCCCTTCAGCCTCCACACCCTTTTAGTCCAAGCTACCAGCTCTTTCAGCGACTGTCTTGTTGCTGGTTGTACCTTCCAGCTTCCCACTACACCATATTTTAGCAACCCCAGATCTCCTTCTAGACTACACTCGCTAACGTCCGCCCAGATTGTCTCCTGCCTTCTTCTTCCAGGACTCATTAATTTCATCGATGTGTCTGGGAGTAATCCCCCCTTTTGTTTCTCCATCTTGCCAAGGAAAGATTTCTTTTCTAATTTTCTTCTATCTCCTATGTCCTCCTTATATCCCAAAGCTTTTAGGGCTTCTTTTAGCATAGTCCACCCATTTATCAAGCCATTACCTTTAGGGAAAAGCAGTCTGTCTTTTTCCGTCTAGATCTGTTACCGAACAGAGAAGAAAACGCCCATGCTCATTTTTCCTCATCTCGAAATTTGTATCTCCTTCATTCTCACCATCCCGAACCTTCAATGTTCTCGTTTGCTTCTAATCTGAACGATACCACGCTCTTCAGTAAAATTTTTGCCCTTTCTTCTCCAAATCGTATCCACGACATTTTTCCCCATCGCCTTTCTGTTATGAGCACCTTAGCCTTTTTACCAACCCCCACTTCCTCTACCTCGAAGGATTTGGAGTCGACAGGCTACCTCCGCCTTAGACTCAAGACCTGTAACTAGATTCACGCCACATCCTTCCTCGTGTTGAGGATGACTAAGTTGAGGGGGATGGATACTCTGTAAAAAAATATATATATATATAGATTCAGTTCGGCAAGCCTGCCTTGTCAGTAGTAAGCTAATCCTCAGACCTAGACTCTTGGTGACCTCTAATGAATCAATTCCAAATAATTCCCTTTCTTCCATATTGTTCTTTGGTTGAATGAAGTTGAAACTAACAGCTCCATTCAGTTTTCTGGTGTCATTTTTTTTTATAAGAGAATATGTCAACAGTGCCTTAAAAATTGCAGGAAAGACAACACAATACAATGTACATAATATACTCCAAACGGAAAAACAAGGAAAGAAAAACCAAAACAGTCTCCTTATTTCAAACATAACCAATCTCCAAAGCTTATCCTGGACAATGATTAATAGTTCATATACAACTTAATCCATCCTAGGAAGCAGGCATAAAGAATGTTTAATAGTCTGATCCAAATGTTTTTTGTTTATCTATCAAAAAATAAAAAACAAAAAAGTCTTGATCCAAATGCTCATCTACCTCACCTGACTTCCTGTTGCTTTCTTTCAGAAAGTCCAAAATAGAAGTGAAGGAGTTTCCTTGTAAGCTTTCTTCCTCTTTTCCGCTGCAAAAACAAAATAATGGTGCCAAGTTCACCCATGTCACACGAGACAGAGATATCAGATGCAAAAAATAGTTGATTTGGCAGGCTGACTAGTAGATGATCAGCTGATTCTTCTTCCTGTTTGCCCAACTTGGCATTATCCATCCTCTTCTATTGATATTTGTGAAGAATGGTCCAATATACTATAGAATTATGTTTCTATTCCTTTTTATCAAATTTTGTTAATAGCTTCTTTGGCATACCTACTCCTGTATATAAGTGAACAATGGAGCTACATGCTATGCAATGATTGTTATAGTTGTTTTTCTCTTTTACTTATTTGATTTCTTTTTCATAGTTTGTGTGTCTGTGCATTTTGGATGGAGATTTGTTTTTTGGCACATCTCCTATTTCTGTATGAACAGAGTGGTGTAGCATGCATGCCATATGATTGTTGTTCTAGTTTGCCTTCTCTCTTTTCATATACTTCCTGTATGCTTTGGGTTGCCTTTCTGGTGTTATGTTCTTTCTAATATATTCTGTGCATTTACCTATCAAAGAAAAAAAAAAATCAACCTCCAAATGCATGGCCAACCAACACAGCAAGTGTGGTGAAGCATTACATGGTTCACACCCACACCTGAGATCCAGTCCCAAATCATGATGTTCTTGTAGTTTCAATTACTTCTGTCTCAGGATTAGCCTTCTTCTGCACCATGGAGGGTCTTACCATATGACATATGTCTTTCCAGTGATGGCTGTTTCATGGAGAATTTTCTTACCATTATAATAGTACATGTCTGTTGACTCAATTTCTGTAAGCTTTCTGCAGTTTTGGCTGGTGTGACACATGAGCTATATTGTAGAATCTAAGGTTGTGTTTGGTAGAGGTTTCCAAAATGGAAAGTCCTTTCAGGGAAAGTTTTAATAAGAATCCCTAGAAAGGCATCTAACAGAGAAATAGTGTTGCTTGAATATTAGAAGTCAGCTCTCTTTTCCATTATGTTTTCACATCCTAACAGTAAACTTGAGCATTGGATGCCATACAAGATAAAAATGTCCTGGAGGATCTTATACATTAGATGTTTTTTATCCCTTCCTTACCCTCAGTCCGGTTTACAACTTCTAAGTGGTTAGATCCTTCAGGATTCAAACTTATCACCAAAAAAAAAAAAAAAGAACCTTCAATATTCAAATATATAAGTGGAGATAGATATGCTTTATTAATTTCAAAAATGATTTCCCAGGTCGTGCAAGGAATATCCAATTCTTTACTGGAAAATGTGTTTCCAGCTAGAAAAATAAGATCTAAATGATTGAAGGTCCTAGAAGAAATAATAAACAATTTAACTACATGTTAATTTTCAATTAAAAATTAATCTGCTTCATCTTTACTTAAAGTCCTTCCCACCTGTGCCCATCATTGCCAGGCACTTCCATTAATGCAAACATGAAGGTGGAAGGATACCACTACAGTGTTATGGATTTGAATTGTTGTATGTCCTGTTCTATGCAGGTAGAACTAAATCATTCATGCACTCTTGGTATTAAAATTTGATCCAACTAATTTGTTTTGCAGTTGAGAAATGGTCCTATGGCTGTTGAGATTGTACTGTTCGACTTTGTTAATCAGAAGTTTCTTCATGTCAGGTGTCACCTTGTTGTTCACTGAACCTCCTGAAGCTCGAAAACCAGATATAAGATGGCGACTCTATGTTTTTAAGGCTGGTGAAGTTCTCAATGGTTAGTTTAATGGCACTTACGTTTTCATTTCATCTACTCATAACTCTATTCTCAGTGTTTCTCAGTTATGTCTAGATTCAATTTTCAATTCCTTCCATCTTCAGATTTGCATGCCTTGCATTATAGATGGCATTCTTTTATTTTTTGCTTTTTAAAAATTTCTTCCATCTGATATGATATATGATGCTCTAATGAACACATTACTGGCAAAGGACTAAGATTTTTTATTGTTATGATACATGATCATTACTCTTCAAAGTCTTACTAGGCTCATCTTAGGCTGCACACACACGTGTATACTTTTATCAATTGAAGTCATAAATTATTGTAATTGCTTTTGGGATGCTTATATACACTGTTATCATTGGAAAGGGTAGAGAGAGAGTTATTTATTTTTATTTTTTATTTTTGATGAGTAAAGACAGGATATAGTAGAGCAGAACATAAGAGCCCACCAGCTGCTGAAGGTATACGGGAGTATACTAACAACGATGACGGGAGGCAAAGAGAAGGAAGAAAATAGGCAAAGATACACCTATCAACCCACAGCTATACCCACCAACTCTCATTTACATCCCATCCAAACCAAAAAAATCAGCAAAGAATTATATTTTTCTATAATATGAACATTGGACCAAGGCCACAAACTAAAAACAAAAGAGGCCTTCAATCTATGATCTGAGCAGCGCTCATCATCAAAAGCAATCCTGTTTCTCTCACGCCAAATGGACCAAAACAAGCAGAGAAGGGCTGCCATCCATGCCTTTAGCCTTTTTTTACCTGCAAAGGAACCATGCCAAGATAAAAGAGTTCCTCTCACTATGAGGGGGAAGATCCACTGCACCCCAACAATGGCAAGGAAGAGGTTCCACAGCATTTTGGCCTTTGTATAGTGCAAGAGGAGGTGCTTACCCGTTTCCTCCTCCTTTTCGCAAAGAAAGCATTTGTTGGCTAGGGCTTTGCCCCTTCTTTTAAGTTGATTCAAAGTGAGGATCCTGCCTTTAGAGGCCTCCCACGCAAAGAAACCCACTTTAGTGGGCGCCTAAGATTTCCAAATGAGTTTGGAGGGAAAAGGATGCGCTTTAAGATCAGATAAAAACTTGTAGGCAAACTTCACTGAGAAGAGCCCACCCTTAGCCTCTCTTAAAAAGTAGCTTGTCCTCCAAAGTATGCAACACCTTTTTGTTGTGGAGAATGAGGAGAAATGTCTCCACCTCCTCTAATTCCCAATTATTAAACGATACGATAAAGTAGAGGGACCGCTGCACTCGCGTCGTAGTATCTAAACATCAGCCATTGAGTCCTCTATGTGCGCAACCAAAGCAAACAGGGCAGGGAATAAAGTGCACAAGGATGCTTCCCCACACTAGGCATCTTTCCAAAACTTCACCCTTCTATCATTCCCAACAATAAACCCTACTCTAGGGAGGAGAATCTCCTAGTCCTTTCTTATCTCTTTCCACAAACCAGTGCCGTAAGGTCCTTAGAAATCACGTGTACACGAGCCCCCTACATTTTCCCTAAACTTTGTACCAATGACAGATCTCCACAAGGAGTCTCTTTCGTGAGCAAAGCGTCAATTCCACTTGCTTAGGAGCGCCATATTCAGATTGGACAGACTCATTACTCCTAAGCCTCCACTTCTTTACTTGCTAGACACCTTTGTGGACGATTGGTAGATGGGTTTTTCTCGAGAGCACCACCCCTCCTTGAAAGTCCTACGGATGCGTTCCCGACCTCTTCTTTACAATCCTAGGAAGGCGGAACAGGGACATAAAATAAATTGGCTTGCTTGATAGAGTGCTTTGAATGAGGGTGGTCCTTCCTCCCTTGGAAATAAACTGGCGTTTCCAGAGAGCCAACCTTTTCCGAAATCTTTCCTCTATAGGATCCCAAACTGCAATGGAGTTATGAGGAGCTCCCAGCGGGAGACCCAAGTAAGAGGCCGGGAGTGACCCCGCCTTACAACCTAACTCGGCAGCTAATGCCTCAGCATCATCAACCCTCCTAACAAGGATGATCTTGCTTTTAGAAAGATTAATCCTTAATCCCGAGATAGCTTTAAACCACATCAACAACCATCTTAGATAGACAAGTTGAATCCGATCTGCCCCACAGAAAATTAGAGTATCATCGACATACAACAAATGTGTCAAAACTAGCCCCTCTTCACCCCTTCCACCGACATTACAACCAGAAAAATCTCTCCATAGCCTTGTTAATAAGCCGACATTCCATGCCAATCATGAAAAGATATGGAGAGAGTGGATCCCCCTGGCCTCAAGCCTCTTGTGCTACGAAAAATTCAGCGGAGGAATCGTTTACCAAAATCGAGAAAGTAGCTGTCGAAATACACCATTTTATCCATTGCAGCCATTTGGTCCTAAAGCGCATATTTTCCAGCACCATTAGGATAAAATCTCAGCTAATGTGATCATAAGCTTTTGCAATATCCAACTTGCATAACATACCACTTACCTTTCTTCTTAACCAAGAGTCAACCCCCTCATTAGCGATGAAAGCTGCATTCAAAATTTGTCTTCCCTCCACAAAAGCATTTTGGGCAAGGGAGATAACCTTCTCGATAACCCTCTTAAGTCTGTTAGCTAAGACCTTAGCCAGAAGCTTGTATAAGCCGCCTACTAAACTGATGGGCCTGAAGTCTTTCAGATCCTCTACATCACCCTTTTTTGGTATAAGCACCACAAAGGTGGTGTTCAGATTCCTAAAGAACTTCAGGCCTAGTACCGAAGAAGCCTTATAATGTCCGCGTAAAGCCATAGAAAAGCCATCCCATTCAGTGGGCTTCATCCCCATCTCAACTCTGAAAGAGCCGCAAACCTCCTTAGTAAAAGGCTCTTCAACCTGGCTGCGCACTCGACCCACCTTTGAGAGAGCCACACTGGGAAGCCGTGCCACCCACCAAGGGGTCCTAAGAAGCTCCAAAGCATCGGCCAACGCCTTTACGGATCTCACTTTCCTCCTCAACCCATATGCCCTCAATTTTGATATTTCCCATGAAATTTCTCCTTCTATGGGATTGGCCATTATGTGGAAAAATCCTATGTTCCTATCACCTTCTTTCAATCAAAGTTCCCGGTATTTTTGTCTCCAAGACATTTCCTCCAACATACACCAATTTTTGAAGTCTTCTTTAACTGCAACTCTAGTCTCAGCTTCCTCTAGAGTCAACACCTTGTCTTTTTCTCAATCATCCTTAAAGTCACCTACAAGAAAAGCCTCGCACTTTCTAGATCCCGCCTCACCGAACACCTCCTTGTTCCAAGATTTTAGTAGGCCCTTAGGCTTTAAGTCAGTCAGAAGGATGTAGCTATGAGAGCTGCAAAAATTCAGATTTTGCCACCAATTTTTTAACAGCTCTTCAAAACCTTCGGCCTTCAACCATATGTTTTCGAATCGAAATGGAGTTGGATTCAACCTGATGCCCCCTCCATCTAGCAAAATAGGAAAATGATATGAGACAGGTCTTGGGAGAATGTATTGAACTACCCCACTGAAGCGGTTTTCCCAATTGGAAGAAACTAAGAACCGATCCAACCGAGACTTAGCACAATTGTTATGGCCTCCACTCAACGTGAAAGGGTCCCCTGCAAGGGGAAATCCCTTAGGCCTAGGTCCTCAATAACAGTCGAAAACATTGTCATTGAGGAGGAGATCCAACCACCCTTATTGTGTTTGCAGGGAGTCCCGACAACATTAAAGTCCCCGCCAACGCACCAAGGGCCCTCCCACAGGCCTCTAATAGCCCCCAATTCGTCTCAAAAGTCCTCCCTTAGGCCACTTAAGACCAGACCGTAAACCTCGGAAAAAGTCCAAAGGAAGCCATCCTTAACTTTTCCGAAACTACACGAAACAGAGAACAAACCAACTTCTAGATCAACCAACTCCAAACCTCTGTCCCAAAAACTAGAATTCCTGAAGCCTTCATTCGCAAAATTCTTCTAATCAAGGAATCTACCAACCCCAAGACTGCGAACAATACTGCTATCATTATTGTGGATTTTGGTCTCTTGAATACAGAACACATCCACCCTCTGCGATTTTATAAAGGCTTTTATCACTTTCCTCTTATCATGGTTATTAGCCCCTCTAACATTCCAAGATAGCCTTATTTAAACTTCAAAAATTATTTCCCCCTATTTCTTCCTCTCCCTTTACCACTGCGCTTCTCCCAGAATTTATGGTGCAATAACTTTTCATTTTCAGATTTCGAGTATTTTGTTGCCTCTTTCCTCGCTACTGGGTTGATCACTATGGATCTTGAAGTGTAACATATCCAAAATCTCATCCTCGTAGCCTGTTGTTGAAAAGCCCAAAAACTCGCTGAATCTAACTAGGGCACTATCTTCCCAACTAGGGCACTATCTTCCCAACTAGAGAAACCCATGTTGTCAACAGACCGGGGAGAGGCTCCCTCTTCTTGAATCCTGCCAACCCTTGGGCTCGTAATCAATCCTCTCTCTCTTTTGTTTGCAGTCACCATTCTCAATGGCCTCTGATCATTGTCAAACTCAGAGACGGAAGAAACTCCCAGGCCAGAAGAGCTCCCCAAGAGAAGAGCTCGACCAAAACAAGGAGAAGAAGAGGGGGAAGTTACAGAAGCATGGTCTCCCCATTAAAGATAACTTAAGCCTCATACCTGGTAATTGTAGAGAAGAGCCCGTCACCCTTTCCAAAGGAGTTAGGTTCTAGATTCACTACACCGACATAGCTTCTTTCCATAGCATCTTCAATAGGCACATTCGGAGCCGAAGCCCTACCTCCCGACGAAGCAACAAAGAGAGGAGGGTTGAGATCCTCGGCATCCACCCCATCGTAGCTTAAACCTGCCATGGACTCAAGCCTCAGGCCACTAAAGCCCAAGCCCATCTTTGGCACACCCATTTCCACAGGCATGAATAGCTTCTCAGGTCTTGGGCCTAGGCCATTGGGCATGCCATTTGCCTAAACAACAAGGCCATCAAAAGGTGGTGTCTCGAAGTGGGCCATGGGGCATCCCTACCAACCTTTGCAGGAGAACCAGCCCCCACAAGCCCACCCTTATTTGGACTTGGTTCCTCTAATGGATATGGTAACTTGCTAGATAACCCTTCCGACCCGAGCCTGTGCCTTGAATACCCCTCGTGATCTGAGCCATAGACCTTGTCAGCGCTTCTTTTGTCATGTCTCCTTCAGTTTTGCCATCAGTTTGCAGAGGGGTCTTTTTTTTGGGAATTGCGCTAGCACGCATGCCTGGGAGGCACTCATTGTCTTCCTTTGGCCCCTTCCCTTTTTGCTTCACCGTCTTGCTCTCAACCCTAGCAAACCCTAGTTTCGGAGGGATTTCCCACCATAACTGCAGCAGAAAACTTCTGGATCCTATCGATCCACTTCACTTGGGTTTTCAAATTTGAAGAGTAACAGTTTCCTGCTAGTCTTACCAAATTATGGCGTCCTTTGGGCATCCAAGAGGAGATTGCCCATTTTCTGACTGCCTCCAGCTCTAGGATAGGGAGACGAACCCTCCTCCCACCAACCCACCAAACAACACTCCATCTGCCCTAGCTTGTCCTTAAAGTCCTCCTCCCCCACCTCTACACAAATAGACTCCCCACCAGTGAAAGAGAATGGAGTTACCACTTCCACATAGGAGCCCTTCCCCTTTCTGCCATTCATCAGAGCTCCATTTCTGATCTGAAGGGGTCTTGCCAAAGCCTCCCCCACAAAACCCCTAGCCTTTGACCCTTCTTTGGCAACCACGCCTAGATGACGGAGCTTCTCTGCAAGTAGCTGCCACCCACTTGTCACACCCATTCCCTCTGGCACTACTAAACTGAATCTCTTCCCGCCGGCATCTCTCACTGAGCATAGAAGATAAGTTCCTGCCTTGTTTGAGCGTCGAGACTAGCTGAACCTTCTGCCCTCTTCCTCCCATCCAGAAGCCCAGTCTTCTCTCCTGGAGATTTTGTCGCAGTCCCCTACCCTAGCAAGAGTTTTTTGAGACTGAAATCCTCGAATCTTACCCAAGACGTCCTTCCTTTGCATCTTTCCCAGATACAACCTTTCAATTTCTTCCTAGAATCCTCCATGACAATAGCTATCGACTTAGCTTCAATGGCGACCAAGCCTTGCCTCCTCTTTCGGTGCGCATCCCGAGAGAGGCTGCTAAATAAAGTGAAATTTGGGTAGAGAGAGTTATATAAGACCCCTTTGCCTTTCTCAGTCAGATGAATATTCTTTGCATTATAAATCTTCACACGCAAAAGCTACAAAGGAGTGGATATTCTGACTGTTTGATTGGATGTCTTGTTTGCTGGATTCCTCTGTTCTACATGGAGCTTATTCTGTAGGTTGATCCATACATGGAGCATGAAAGTTAAGGCACACTACTCAAACAATCTGAAATGCATTAGACTGATGCAGTTTATTAGATCCCTAAATAAGATCCTTTCATCGACAAATTCCGATTCTCTGTTTTGATCCCCATACATATTGGGTTTTCCTTGTTTGAACAAGAATAAATGAAGTGGGATATGTTGCTCGTGAACTTTGGGGTATGCAATGGTTTTTTGCTTTAGTTTTAGATCTTCACTGGGTTGTGAAAAGCTGAAGTTAGATACAGCAAAAGGTGGTTTGGCTTTTGGCTTCAATTGGATTGTTTTGGTATATTTGCCTCTTATATAAATTTCCCATTCCATGTAGCATGTGACATGGTAATTTGGGTCATCTGCATGTTCTTTTTGTTTTATCACTTTGATTTTCTGAGCAAAGACTCTGATTTACAGAGCCCCTTTACATACATCGACAGAGCTGTTATCTTTTTGGGAGAGAGAGAAGGGTGGCAGATGTTCCTACAGACCACCCTTCATGCAGCAAGCAACATGCTGTTATTCAGTCTCGCAAATTTGATTCTATTGTTTTTCCAACTTTTTATTTTATTTTATTTATTTATTTATTTGTTTACTCTTGATTAGGCAAGTTGAAAAAGAGCAACCTGATGGCATGTTGTCAAAACAAATCAGGTAAGATAAGAGCCTTAAACTAATTTAACAAGGAATGCCTATGTACTGGAAACTTCTTCTTTAACAAAGTGCTTCTAAATTCTATCATTTTGAATATCAATGAATTTAGGCCTTATGTGATGGATCTGGGAAGTACAAATGGAACTTTCATTAATGTAAGCTTGTCTCTAGAACTCCATCTTACTATCATGTGGATATACACTTGGTTCTGTTGTTTTTTGTGCATGTGAAAATTTGACAATGTCTGAAGCCAGTTCTCATTTCATTTTTTTTTACCTTTTCTTTTAACATTTTCTCTATGTGCTTTCAGGATAGTCGCATTGAACCTCAGCGCTATTATGAGCTATTTGAAAAGGACACTATTAAATTCGGCAACAGTAGGTATGCCATCAGTAAAGATAAATGCTTTGATTGCTGTGATCTGTCATACCATCCATTCTATCATCCCAGCTTTGGCATTTAAACAATGTCAATCTTGTGCTGCAGTGTTAGTAGCTCCAGATTTTTTTTTAGTAACGGACTTCTCAGTTATGTTTTTCTCTCCTTGATTGGAGATTTTTAGTGCAATTGTGGGATACATCATGACTAGTAAAAAAATATTTTTCTTTCCTTTCCTAGGGAGAGAAAGGATGTGATAGTCTTTTTTTTTTTCTTTTTTTTTGGTGGGGGTGGGTGACGAAGAGGATACTTTCATAAAGTTGGAAATAAAGATCCAAGATGCTGTAGACATGGCCTTTGGCTTCCTTTTCTATCAGATTGGAAGATTGGCAGACTTCTCTGAGGATAGAAAATTGGTGATGGTTGAAGTGATGGCTTACCTTATGTTGTCTGTCTGTTTCTATCTTTCTATGGATGAAATTGATCATATATATTATTGCTTATGTGCACCATATCAGCTAAAATTTGCTTAGTTGTCAAGAATATATGACATTCTTTCTATTGTGCTTAGCCACATTAGACAGACATCTAACAACTTCTGGGTTTTAAGCTATTTTTCTTCTTGGAATGAAAGTAGAGATTTACTATAAAGGAATGAAAGTAGAGATTTACTATTGAAGATTCTCTTGGCTTATGTCGTACCTGAAAAAGAAAGCATGTAAATAACCATTGCATAAAAAATTGTTCTCATTGGCAAACTGGGTGAGACTCCTTATGTTTTTCTCTCAGCTAGGCATAAAAATTTGTTCTCGTCTGCAAACTGGGTGATTCCCTATGCTTTTCTCTCAGCTATGTTAGTTTGCAAATAGAGATTCTTTGTAACACGAAAGGTGGATCTCATTTTCATCCTGGAAGAAAATGCATGCTCTGTTTTGCATCACTTTTTCTTTTTACCACTTTATAGTCTTGCGGGATCATTTTTTCAAAGCCGGGTGTTACCTTGACCCTACCTCTCTAATGCACATAATTACTAACTATTAGCTAATGAGCTTTCACTCCTTTGAGCGTGAAGACGTAAGAAGGGTTAATGACAAATGGCTCTTAGCTGGAAAGCACGATGCACATACCAAAAACTCTAATGCACTCATCTTAGCCTTCACTTGTTGTAGTTGCCATGTGTGCTTTATAACTTTTCCCACCTTCCGATTCCGATGATAGTTCTGATCTTTGCACCCATTTCTTTTGATGAATCTGCAGCCGCGAGTATGTAATCTTACATGAGAACTCATCGAACGAAGGGTAATGCTATGGTATGCGCTAGATGGGAAGGCAGCTTGCTTGCAGAAGAACTCAGAAGTATGGACGGTTTCCCTGGTGAATATCGCTCCCATCTTTCACCTGGTTGCTAATTTTATATATTTCTTGTATTTGATATGTGAGTGAAGCTGAGAGGGTTTTCCTTACTGCTGGATGTTTGAGGGAGTTGAAAACCGTTTTTGTCAATTATCTTGGTTTCCTAGTTTCTCAACATTGGAACCTTGGAGCTGGTGGAACATCATACTAATACTAATTAATGAATTATATCTATAATCTGAAAGAAAAATTCATTTGTGGGATGATGGTGATTTCCCCTCATCCCCATTCATTTACTTCACCTGATTATATTTTCATATAACTAGGGGATGGATCTAGATACTTGTTTCCTATTTAATTATTTTTGTCAATTGACTATTGTTGTGAACAACTTTCTCATTTGCCTCAACTTGTTTCACCCCTTTTAGGCTTTTACTACCTGGATGGGCATAAGTATATGCATACTCTTTTTATTCAAGAAAGGTATTTTGATGCTTGATGACAGCATACTAGTTTGAGCAGATTTAGTATCCTAGGAAATTAGTCTCTTACAGATTGAAATGGGGACTTGTTGGAGAGCAGACAAATTTGTACTCCTTTGAGGTAAAAGCGGGGTGTTGAGTTGAAATGATTTAATAATATCTTGATTTGAGACGTCAGAGGGTCTTTGGGTTCAAAGTGGATAATATTTATATGATAGTGTGGATTGTTACAAATTGTATAAAAGCTAATTTTGATCTTGATATGAGGGTTTGTTTGTCTATTCGGCTACCCATTGGACACAATGAGAACAAAGTATATAAAAGTATTTATATAGTGAGTGTTTGTCACATCCTACTCTTTACTTGACAGGCATGTTATGAAGTTGCGAGGGTTTTTGAAGTAAATTTTTACATAATTGGGTGTTAAGAGTCATTGCAATTAGGATTAATGAGCGCCCTTCAACTAGAACTTTAAAAACATATTTAAATTCAATGTTTTATTTTTATACTCCTTTTAAATTATTTTATTTATTTATTTGTATAAATTATTAAATAATAAATTTTAATTTTCTTTTATTTTTTCTTTGTGAAATTAAATACTAAAAAAACATTTTATTTATTTATCAATAGAAATTATTAAATAATAAATTTTAATTTTCTTTAACTCTTTCTCGTGAAATAATAATAGACATCAGTTGTGTCCTACGGAATTCTTTGGATGATTTTCTTGTGGTGAAAGCCATGCCAATCTATCTAAAACTTTTCAGAGTGGACAAGCTATCTCGTTTTGGTCCTAATTCTGGGCTGACATAACGAGTGACGCTACATATACTTCGAGGCTGGCCATATACCATATCGGATAAAGAAGAAACTTTCTGACATTATATAAGTATGAGCTCTTTTTAACTTAATAGACACGTTTCAAAACCGCGAAAAATTTGCGCTTAAAGCCGGATAACAGCGACGTCATGGCTATACGAAAGGCCATATCCCATATTGGAGCAAGCGAAGAAACTTCACGATATTACAGGTGATGAATTCGCTGAACTTATCAGACGTTGCTTTTAAGTTCGAGCTTTCGCCAAAGCTGACAAAGATCTATGTGGTTGAATAAGGGCTAAAAAAAGCCGAAACTATGAGAGTTAGAGAAGCTGCATCCTGGATTAAAAAGAACAAAAATTATTAATTTTAAATGCTACAAAAGTAAAATGACAAAAAGAAAGTAGTTGAGGGGTTAAGTTGATAAGTGACTCATAGTTGAAGGACATAAATGAAAAGGGAAGAGTGGATAAAGGATGGAAAGGGGAGAAAACTTCAAAAGGATTATTCGGATACCATGCATGAAGTAGGCTTCCTCTATTTATAAGGGAAAATAAGAAAAGAGAAAGAAGAGACAAGGATTAGATCAAAAGATCTGATTGAAAAGATAAGGATAAGATAAGATCAAATAATTTGATTTCGTGGCACTACATCGTGGCCCCATCACAAATCAAAGAAATCGACGACATAAAAGAATGGCCAAAATAAGCGAAATTCGGATATTTACTGCTGGCAAGATTACGACACACGCGACGGCCGTGATTTGTCCACACTAAGGGAATCTTATCAAAATGTGCTCTAAAAAGAAAGAAATACAGCTGCCATATGCTTTTGCTAAATCTTCGTCTGCTTTTAATAGTCTTCCTTTGCTCATATCACGATATGCTCTTTCCTTTATGCCAAATCTTGTTGAAAGTCTTATATGCTTTATTCGGTCATCTTTATCCTCTAATCTTAGGGCTGTTTATCTGGGCTTTTCGATTTCGGCTTAATTGCCTATTAAACTTTAATCTCTCAAAGAACCTATTATGTTATTGAATAACAGGTTTTTTTTTTAAAACCTCACCCATTAAATTCGATTTGAAATGTCTTTACTAGCTACCGTTGATCCTGGATTAGTTCATTAATCCTACTTAACGACCAGCTCGCTGAAGACATTTTACTAGCTGCTAAGCCCGTGTCTTGTCGATTTTCTAAAATTGCAAAACTATTTGGATGTTCTAATTTAAATTTATTTATTTCTAAGACCTCATTTTTATATCTAAGTTCTATTTCATTATCTACTTTGGTTTCATATAATCTTTTCATAATTTGATACTCTTGTTATGATTTATCATACTTATTTTTTAATATTTCTAATTCTTCTCTTAGTAAGTGATCTTGAGAAAGAAGTGGGGGAAAATCATATACTGTATCAAATTTTTTTTTTCATCTGACTAGGTTTTGCAAATTCAAATAAGATTTTCCATGATGATTTAAAAGATGTTTTACTAATGAACTAATAAAATAATTATTCCCTATATTTGGTTTACATTGATTCAAGGCCTGGGTTAAATCATAAAAATCTTTGAAAAATTGTCTGAGGTGATTTGAAATATTAGGAATGACTTCTTCCCATTTTTTAAAGATTCATGTTCTATGGCCTTGGTATATAACATAAAAGCTAAAATTTGTACTACCATTGTTCTTTTTATGAAGATATTCAGATAGGCTATTTAAGCAAGTGATAAAATACTTTTTATCTAAATTCTTATTAATCTAATTATTAAAAATTTGATTAAAACTAATCCAAAGATTGTCTATAATACATTTTTATTCTTCTTCTAATTCTATATGTGACAATAGATTAAAAGTTATATTACTTTTAGGGTATGCTTTACAGAGAGTTCTTTCCGAAAGTAAATACCTTTTTCTTGGCTTCTATAGGTAGGAATAATCTCAGTTATCTACTTGTCCATCCGTAACATTAAAATTAACTTATTAATCTACTTAATGAATATGCTAAACTATTATCTTTACCTCTAATATGTTCTATTTCTATTTTTACACATGTATTAATTATTTTTTATGTAAAATTTAACCATCTCCTTTGAGAATAATTTTTTTCATTTTTTAGTTTATTGAACTTTACTATTACTTCACAGTCTGTTCTTATTGTGATTTCTTCTTTCAAAATTATGAAGATTCTAAAGTTATCTAAAACATATATTATTGCTAAAACTTATGCATCAATGCTTCTTATGTTTCCTTTTTCTTTATACTTTCCACTGGTATATATGTAAAAGGTGGTAATTTAATATAGTTTTAATCTTTTAATTAGATTAATATCTTCTAAGTAAGTATTTTGTCAATTTTTCCTATTTTACCGACAACGGTCTATCAATTTTACTTAAGTCTTTTATATATGGTCTTACATAATTTAATAATCCTAAAATTTTTTATAACTCTTTTGTTTCTTCTATTTTATCTAGAAAATTTAAGATTTTTTCTGATATATATGGTTGTAGTACTATTTGTCATTTTCCTATTACTACCCCTAAAAATTCTATAGTAGTTTGAAAAAGTTGCATTTTAGGTTTACTAATTATGATACCATGTTGTTCAAATTTTTTAAATACTAATTGGAGATTTCCTATGTATTTCTTTTTATTTTCACTATAGACTAATATATCATCTATGTATATGGCTACAAAAGAATCATATTCCCTAAATATACTATCCATTTTTCTTTGAAATATAGAAGGTGCATTTTTTAGACCAAATGACATTACTAGTGTAAGACCCAGGAAATTTCCAATTTATGGAAAAAGAGTAAAATCGTAATTTCGGTTAAAAATCCAAAATTTATTCTCTAGATCTCGGATGACAAAACGGATTTCACCGTTGGAATCGTTTTCAAGGTAATCTAGCTAGCACGCCGACCACGAATCTCCGAGACAACAGATTTGCATCGCCGAGGCACCGAGCATCGTGGGCCATAAAACGATATTTGATGCGACAAAAGTCAAGACAGAGGACATATACTCACAAGTACACATGTTACAATAGCAGAGTAAACGATAAATGAACGGCCTAGATAGTGCCAAGTGGCAAAAATCTAGAGGAAGGGACATAGATGTCATTTTGTAAATGTTTAAATGATAATAGGACAAAATAGCGTATAATGCCGTCTCCTACATATTAAAAAGAAAGACAAAACGTGGGAAAAGAAGGAAAATTAGATGCAGTAGCTGATTTTGAGAGTTTTAGTGAGAGAACATCCAACTTCTCTATACTCAGAGGGCGATCCGACCGCCGAAATCCTTCTGGGCAAGAATGAAAGTCGCTCTTACGCGAAGAAGCCTACGCTGACTCGGTTTTGAGGAGTTTCGACAAACTCCGTGAGGTAGGGGTTTCATCCTACTTGGAGTTTTGCTAATTTGCTTAAGCCAGATTTACGATGCTTGAGCTGATTGAGACCACGAGTGGCCAGTTACTGGTCTTAAAGCTTTGAACCTAATTGTTATGAAATTTTGAAACCCATTTGTGTCAGTCTCGTGATCGATCACAGCGGCCTGGGTTGTAAATTGTATAAATTAGAAACAATTTGTGTTTGCGGATGTGTAAGGAGACCGAAATGACTAGAGTAACTTGGCTTCACAAGGTGAAACCATATCGGTATTTAGATGTGAACGCGGGACCTGCGTTTACTGTTCACGTGAATAGTGACACGAAAATAAATTTTTGTGTGAAAATGTGTTTGGTCGAGTAATTCAAGTTGAATTACTTGTGTTTGATAATTAGCCAAAGTGAGCTAATTTTTTGTGTAATGGATTGTGAAATTACAAAACATGTTTGTGTGATTAAATTATGTAAATGTATATCATGTTATATATATTTGCATGTGTTATATGAATTGTACTGGAATTGACATCATGCATTCCATTTGCACTGGGGCAATTCCTGTAAATACAGGGAGTGAGTGCAATGAGGTGGATACTTGAGAGAAGTGTTTCGAGGGTTGACTAATTATAATAATTATCGGAGGGTAGTCCATATAAAATATCAATCGTCGGAGTCGGCCCAATTGATATACATCGGAGGGTTGTCCACTAAATAGAACATCGGAGTCGGTCCACTACTTATATTGGAGGGTTGTCCACAATTAAAAACAAACATCTTTGTTTTGAAAAATAATGTTTCTCATACATGGCTTAAGCAAGTGTGATAGAGTCGATGAGGACTCGGGGTCTGAGTTGGTCATGTAGACATTCAAGTAGGATCACACATTTACTTGAATGTATGTTTTCATTAGAGCATTGCATATGCACTTAGGTGGAGAGTAGCCCATTTAGGGTGATTCCACTACTGGGCGATAGCTCACCCTGTCGAGGGATATTATTTCAGGTACAGGGAGCGCATGAGGAGACGGCTCATCATAGAGACCGCTTTAGAAGAAAGCCGGGTTGTGGCTTTGGTGTGTTGGTATACATGTATTAGAAGGTTGTAAACTTTCAATATATGTTGTATAAGAGTAAAATTTTAACTCTTGTAACTATGTGTATAGTTGATGTATGATGATGGGTATTGTAGTATGGGCCCAAGAGGCCGTTTTTACTCATATATATATATATATATATATATATATATATATATATATATATATATATATATATATATATATATCTTGTGATGTTGATGATTGGGACAGGTTGTTCTTGGGTAGAGCTCCTGGGTACAGCGAGCACTTTGCCCATTCTCATAGAAATGCTTCTGGCCACTCCGACATTCACGCAGAAACAGCTGGTCGATCAGTCAACGGACCCCCGGTTTTGGGGTATGTCACAATTAGATCGTGAGCCTAGGTATACGGCTACCTAGGGCTTGAGGGGATTTGGGATTAGGCCATAGTCTTTGAGGTGTAAGAACATTGCCACTAGGTGTGGTTCGAAGGCCGTAGTTTAGGTATGAGATTACCTAGAAATCACGGCAAAACTAGACACCGCATGCATGTGTTTGATGTGCTTCAGGTGATTTAATAATTGTGTGAAATATGCATAACACAATGATGTGATCATGTATTGTGTATGGTTTGTGTGCTTAGTAGATAGAACATAGGAAAATTTTTGGGAGTTTTTACAGTGTGTAAAAACTGGAACAAAGAGACGAAAGAAAATAAATTTGAATAAATTTATTTAGTTTAAAGGAAATGAAAAAAAAAATAAGGTGAAGAAAATAATTTTCTAAGGTTTTACAAGTTGTAAAATTGAAGAAAATTGAATAAAATAAATTTTTATAAATTTATTCGAAAGATTCGAAATGAAAAAAAGAAGGTATATATATATATATATATATATATATATATATATTTTTTTTTTTTTTGTATTTTCCAAGCATAAGAAATGTGAAAAATAATAATAATAATAATGAAAAAACAAATAGTGCGTGAACTGGATTCGGGGCTACTACCCAATTGTATTGTGACAAGGGCTGCAGTTAGACTTGGAATTGTATTGCAATATGAAGTGTATTGCAAAAGGAAAAATAAAATAAAATTTGTATTGCAATACACCAAGTGTATTGTGACTGAGAGATGTGGCTTGATCGGGCTAGAAGGAGGTATATCAATACACAAATCAGACATGGACTGAGTCGGGAGAAGGTGTCACGACAATTTTTTATCGACCGAGGCGCCTAGAAGTAATGGTATAACAGTATTGTATCGCAATACACCTTAGTGTATTGTGACTGGGCGAGAGATGAGATGTTCGAGCACTCCTGATGCGAGTGTTAGTAGCAAGAGGAAGAGAGTCAATTTCTTCTAGTTCGTGAAAGAGGCAGAGCTTCTAATTCACGAGGGTTCTAGAGTCGCACTTACCCGGCGTGACAGATGAGAGTTTGCTTGCTAGGGCCGGGCAAGATGGTGTGCCACTCACTGCCGCAGCCGACATATGAGGAGGGATTGCCCCAGAGATGTGGATCCTAGGTTTCGAGACGCAGCCCCACCAAAGGGTAGGACAGAGAGGATACAATACATTCCTCCACACAAATGCAGAGATGTGCTGTGAGGAGCCGCGCCTGGGGCTTCAGTGGAGCTACACGGGCACCTCCCGTTTCACAAGCAGGCCCGAGAGGCCAAGTTAGGGGCCGAGGTAGAGGACGAGGCCCACAGGCAAGGACATCAGGGGTTCAAGGGCGTGTCTACGCCATCACACCGCAGGCTAAGTCAATGGATCAGCCAGTTATACAGGGTACGTTTTTGCTATCTCGCCTATGGGTAAGAGTGTTATTTGATTCTCATCCTAGAGATTCGATTCATTGCCGTGATTAGTCGTGGATCGAGTCATTTGAAGGTGTCGAGACCTGTGAGGAGCCTTTGTATGCGGAGTTCTCCCCTAGGGATTAAAGGCGAATAGGGATGATATGTCGTGGTCATGAAATGAGGATCTCGGGACTCTACTCAAATGACTGAGGATCATGGATACGTCGAGTTCATGTCATCCTCGATGGATCAGTCGATACCATGCTGTCGTTATCGATTGTGAGCGTAGAGGTTGTCGCCACACGCCAGACGCACTGCGATTTCGTGGGGACAAGCATGACATTCATTTCATACAAGATACGAGTCCAAAAAGGTCGTGGATGTTAGTTGTGTCATCTACAAAGCCTTTACTCCCAAAGGATTCCAGGAGAGACCGATTTAGACTCACTCGAGTAGCATGCGAGTATGTGGATGTTTTTCCGGGATGAAATACCCGGACTACCTCCACCGAGGGTCAGTTTCAAGATCGAGTTACACCTCGGGTAATTTCACCCATCTCTATGACTCCGCATGTGATGACACCAATTGAGTTACGTGAACCTCGTGAGTTCAGCCACAGAGTTACCGGATTGCTAAGTTCATTGGGGACCATGACTTCACCACGGGCGCCCAGCTTCCGTTTTCTATGAAGAAGAAGGACAAGACCCTTCGATCGTATTGATTACCGATTACAATCAGGTTACGATCAATAATCTACCACCACTGGTGGATCGACGACGGTTTGATCAACAGAGGAGCTAGCTCCATCGAAGATGCACTTTGCACCGGTTACCATCACCGAGGGTTGCACGATATTCCTAAGGCAAAATAAGCAGACGCTAAGTATGGGCACTTTGAGTTCACGGTGATGCCCTTCTGACGACGAATGCACCAACGATATTCATGGATCTCTCATGCATGTGGTATTCCAACCCTCTATCTAGATCGGGCTTGTCGAAGTCTTCGTGGATGACATTTGATCTACTCCCAAATGGCGGGAGCATGAGTATCACTTGAGGATTATGTTACGCTATCGAGATCACGCTATACGCCAAGTTCCAAGAAGTGCGAAGCCTGGGCTTACCGAGGCGAGATTTTCGGGACACGTGTGTCGATCGCAGATGCTGGATCCAGAAGGTCGATCGTGATGAGTCGGGAGAGGCCGGGCCGCCTTCGAGATACGTAGTTTCGGGATCACCGGGTATTATAGCAGATTCACGAGGATTTCTCCCTGATAGCAAAGACTTATGACGAGGTTGACTCCTAAGGAGGTCAAGTTTGACGGGATGACTGATGTGGAGGAGGCATTCCATGAGTTTAAGAAGAGATCGATTTTTGGCTTCATTCTTGATAGTTTCTGACAGGGGATGTGGGTACACAAAGAATGTGATGCCTCGAGTCGGATCGGGATGTGTTTTGATGCAAATCTCAGAGGGTAAGAGTTTATGGTTCCCTGGCGCTTGAAGAATCATGACCGTAATTACTCCACACACGATACTTGAAAGTTGGTGGTCGTAGTCTCGCCAAGATTTTGGCGCCACTACTTATATGGCGCAGGAGTTCGAGATGTACCTGCACCACAAAAGTCCTGGCATATTTTCACGCAAATGACCTCAAAATGAGGCAACGCAGAGCGGATGGAGTTCATGAGATTATGACTTCACTTTGCATTACCATCCTGGTAAGGCAAATGTGGTTGCTGATACACTCAGTCGAAAGTCATGAGGGGCGTTGGCTAGTATAGCTTCTCGGGAGTGGCGGATGCTCGAGACTGTGGGACAGTTTGGGCTACAAGATAAACGCAGTGCACTCAAGGCACGCCGGGGAGTTTAGTGGCTACACCGCCTCTCGTTGAGCAGTGATTAAGTCCTGCACGCGTGGACGCAGAGATAAGGTCCATCGTGGACCGGTACACAGTACAGTGACGAGGCTAGACCGGCCCACAATGTGATGGTAGTCTTCGTATAGAGGATCGGGTAGTGGTTCCCCATTCAACTTATTTGAGAGAGGAGATTCTCAAGGAGTTTCACTGTCGATCATTGCGGCATCCAGTGGTACTTAAGATGTACCAGATCTTCGCCGCCGAGATACTCGAGCGACGAAGAGACACGTAGGGGACTTTGTGCGATGATGTCTCACATGTCAGCAGGTTAAGGCTGAGCACCAAAAGATACAGGCTACTTCAACCATCGAGGTGGCCGAGCGGAAGTGAGAGCACCGCCACTACAGAGCCTGTGACCCACTTGCCACGGACACCGCAGAGACATGACGCGGCATAGTGGATAAAGTAGATCGCTCACGGTTGGCACATCTTTTCTAGTCGTATGATGACTTCACATTGGAGAGATTCCCCACATGTATATTCGAGAGATAACCGGCTACATGGAGTACCCGCATCCATTGTCGATTGTGCGGACCCGAGGTTTACGGCGCACTTTTTGGAAGAGTTTCCAAAAAGGCTAGCGCACACGGCCGACCATGAGCAATGCCTTTCCACCCATAGACATGGTCACCCGAGAGGACTATACAGTGTTAGAGGACATGCCGCGAGCATGCATCTTGATCATAAGGGTACTCGAAGAGCACTTGCCCTTAGTGGAATTCGCCAACAACAAGCATCAAAGTAGTATACAGATGGCACCATATGAGGCATTATACGGGAGGCCATGTAGATCACCGCATGCTGACCGGAGTAAGTGGGGAGAGTTCCATCATCGGGTCCCGATTCGATTAGAGACAATTCTCCGAGAAGGTGAGCTTGATACGACATCGCCTTCTCACGCCGAGCCGGCGTAAGAGCTATGCATATGTGTCGACGCCGACCCTTAGAGCTCCGAGGTCGGGATCACGCTTTCTCAGCGCGATGTCAAGCAGAGTGGTCGCGCTCAGCCAGCGTGCTGGAAGCCATCGCCAGATTCATCGGGCCTTTCGAGATACTCGAAAGGATAGACACTGGTCAAGGCACTAGCTGGCTTTACCGCCCAAAGATGTCGTGTCCACGAGGTATTTCACGCCCATGCTCCGTAAGCATACCCAGATCCAAATTATGCGGTGGATCGGGGACAGATCGAGGTCGACACCGATAGACCTTCCGAGGAGTGGACCAAAGATGCATTTTGATAGCCGTGATCAAAGTTTTATGACGCAAGACCGTGAGGCTAGTGAGAGTGCTAAGGGCGGCACTATGGAGTGGAGTAATCAACGTGGGATAGCAAGGACACAATGCGGGCCACTTATCCCTCTTCCCTCGCTTAGCATGAAGGCACGTGAGTTTAGTCGTTAATATTCGGGGTCGACGAGTTCGGCATGCATGGATAGCACATTACATATGCATGTGAGTGATTGTGATCATTCAGAATTTCGGGACGCAATTCCTTTTAAGGAGGGAGAATGGGCACCTGAAGAATTTTCAATTTCTCGTGAGGGCACAAAATCGTAATTTCGATAAAAATCCGAAATTTATTCTCTAGATCTCAGATGATGAAACAGATTTCACCGTTGGAATCGTCTCGAAATTAGCTGAATAATGTTTAATTTTGTCGAATTCCGAGACCGTTGGGATTTCAGACGCTGGCGCGTCGCAGTATCTGCGTCGTAAACGATATTTGATGTGAAAAAGTCGCATATATACGATGTACTCATGTTACATGTTACATGAGTAGAGAAATGATGGAAATGGATGGCCTAGATAGTGCCAAGTGGCAAAAATCTAGAGGAAGGGACATAGATGTCATTTTGTAAATGTTTAAATGATAATAGGACAAAATAGCGTATAGTGCCGTCTCCTACATATGAAAAAGAAAGACAAACATGGGAAAAGAAGGAAAATTAGATGCAAGAGCAGATTTTTTGAGAGTTTTAAAGGAGAGAACATCCAACTTCTATAGATTCAGCGATCCGACCGTCGAAATCCTTCTGGCAGCACAAAGCTGCTCTACACGAGAAGCTTCACGCGTGACTCCGGTTTTGAGGAGTTTCGACAAACTCCGTGAGGTACTGGTTTCATCCTACTTGAGTTTTACACTTTGTTTAAGTGTATTTACGATGTTTGAGTCAATTGACGCCGTGAGGGTTTGACGGCTCCAAAACTCGAACCGAATTGTTAGAAAATTTTGAAACCCATTTGTGCCGTTCGTGACTGAGCACGGGCGGTTTGGGTTGTAAATTGTATAAATTGTGAAACAATTTGTGTTGTGATGTGTATGAGGTCGAAGACTATACACCCGATTTCACAAGGTGAAACCGGGAGATCGGGTATTCGATGTGAATAGTGACTCCGAGGGTTTCATTGTTCACGTGAATAGTGACATGAAAATAAATTTTTGTGTGAAAATGTGTTTGGTCGAGTAATTCAAGTTGAATTGCTCGAGTAATTCAATTTGAATTGCTCGTGTTTGATAATTAGCCCAAGTGAGCTAATTTTTGGTGTAATGGATTGTGAAATTACATAACATGTTTGTGTGATTAAATTATGTAAATGTATATCATGTTATATATTTGTATGTGTTATATGAATTGTACTAATCGATATCATCATACATTCCATTCAGACTCACCTAGAACAATAGGAGGAGCAGAATGAGGTGGGTACCCGAGAGAAGTGTTTGAGGTTGACTAATTATAATAATTATCTGGAGGGTAGTCTATAAATATCAATCGTCTGAGTTCACCCAATTGATATACATCTGAGGGTTGTCCACTAAATAGAACATCTGAAATCTGCTCACTACTTATATCTGAGGGTCATTCACAATTAAAAACAAACATCTTGTTTTGAAAATAATGTTTCATACGTGGCTTAGGTGTTTGATTTAGCTTAGCGGGCGACTGTATCTCGAGTTTGTCACGTAGACATTCAAGTAGGATCACGATTTACTTGAATGTATGTTTTCATTGAGCATCGTGATATGCACTTGTGTGGAGAGTAGCCCATTTAGGTGATTCCAATCGCGATAGCTCACCTTATCGAGGATATTATTCAGTACAGGAGCGCATGAGGAGATCGACCATCATAGAGACCGTGAAGAAAGCCTGTGGCTTTGTGTGTTGGTATAAATGTATTAGAAGGTTGTAAACTTTCATTATATGTCAGATAAGAGTAAATTTAACACTTGTAACTATGTATAGTTGATGTAAGATGATGTATTGTAGTATAAATTAAGAGTCGTTTACTATATATATATATATATATATATATATATATACAGCATATATATATATATATATATATATATATATCTCGCTTACGCTGATTTATTTGGCATACATTTTGGGTCGAAGCTCCGCACAAAGGAGACTCGCCCAATTTTTAGAGAAATGCCCGTCACCCGACATTCACAAGTGTTTCCGTGGATTGACGGGTAGTCAACGGACCCCCAGGTTTTGGGGCGTCATAACTAGCAATTCAAAATGTCCTTTTAGACATGAAAAATCTGTCCAAGGTATACTATTTTCGTGCATCTTAACTTGTCAAAATCCCGATTTACAGTCAAATTTGCTAAATATATTGCAATTCTTAATATTTCATAGTAAATATTCTTTAGTAGGTATATCATATCCATCATCTTCTATATTATCATTAAGTCTTTTATAGTTTATAACCATTCCACTTTTTCCTCTTTTTTTTTCACTATATTTATTAACTAGAAAAGTCAACATCTGGCGACTGATATTCTAATTACTCATAGTTTTAATAAGTCATTTATATGCATTTTATAATCTTCTCTATCTTTATCAGTTGCTTCTATTTTAACTGTTTTTATCTTGTATTTTGGATTTTTTATCTTTAAAATACAATGTATCTTATCTTTTTCCCAAAATTTTAACACATTTTCTCCTATGATTTCTAGTTTTTCTAGTTTTTCTATTATATTTTGTATATGTTCTTGATTTATCATTAAAGAGTTTATCTTGCTATTTATTCTTACTAACTCACCTAATTTCTTTTCTTCATTTTATATTTCTTCTTTTAATTCAAGCCTATTTTTTTCTTTTCTAGAGTTTCATTTGTAAACTCGTATTCTCCTTCTTCTTTACATTTACATTATTCTTTTTATTAATTTTCCTTTTTTGGGATTTTTTATTTAATTTTTCTAATTCTGTAGAAGTTATTTTTTCTCCAATTTTTAATGGGCTTATTATACTATGTCTTGATAAACCAAAAAAATCTTTACTAAAAATTACTTGTTTGTTATCTTTTAACAAAAATGATAATCCTAATATTACTTGATGTCTAAGGTTTAAATGTTTTATCCAAGTCTCGTCCTAGGGTACTAAATATTCTGGGCTTGAATAACAATTTTTCATAAACAATATTTTAGCTCCTTCCTCTAACTAGTTTTTATAGTGATTAAAGCTACCATCTACTTGTTAGGCTACCATGGGCATTTATGCTAATATTATGAAATCTTTTGGTAATATCTTTTTATCTATTATTACACGGGTACATCCTGTATCTAATAGTGCATTTGTTTTAATAAAATAATTTCTTATTCTTATGGTACATTCTATCCATGAGGCTTTTATATTTCCTAATTTGTTACATATTTTTATAAGATGTATTATTGTTTCTTCTGTACTCATTAATTCTTCTTAAATTTCTTATAGTTTTTGTTTTCCCAAATATTTCTCAAGTTTTTTATTTAGATCATAGTAGTTGTCTTTTAGTAAGTCTATTTCATTTTCTAGATATACTATTCTTTCTTCTAAAGAAAAATCTTTTACTGTTTTTCTTTTATTGGTTGGTTTTCATCTAAACATAAATGAAAATATTCTTCTATACATATTATACATCCTTTTAGAAAACATCAAGTACATTTTGCTCTATGTAATCTATTTGGAAACTATTTACATTTAAAATATTTGATACTATCTAAGCCACTGTTTTTCTTCCAAGTATGTTCACATGTCGTATTCATAAATTCTAGCCTAGATATATTTGATTCAATATCGAAATCTTCATTGTAACTTTCTGAAATTTTTTTCTCGTCTTTTATGCTTACTATGCTATATATTGTTTCTGTATCAAAAATATCTTCATCTACTTCTACTAATTCTTCATTAGTGCATTCTAAGAGTAGGCTTATGATATTATATAGGTTTTTCTTTAAGGGACAATTATTGCTTAAGTGGTCTAATTCTCCACATGCATAACATCTTAGTTTATTTTTGTATATCCTTCTAGGATTATATTTTCTAACATGTTTGTTGGGATCTAGGTAAGACTTTCTTCTAATTGATATTTTTAGATAATATTTTATTATGTTTATATATGGTTTGTATTTTCTGTCTTTTTTCTCTTCTTCTATTCCGTATGTTTGTGGTGTAAATATGTTTTTACAAAATCTATACTGACTTTTCTTAAGTTGTCTCTGGGTCCGTATTTCACTACATTTTCTTTTAAGTATTTTTATTATATGGTTTATTCTATGACCTACACTCCATAGTTCTTCTACCATCTCATTTTGTTGGACTCCTTTTAGTTCTCTTCATGAAGCTTCTCTTTCTCTTCCTAAAGTTCCTGGCAATTTTTTAAATAGTTTTCATTTAATTTCGTTAAATCCATTTTAAATGACACAAAAATGGTAATATGTTTGATATAATTCTTTTATATAGTTCCAATTTTTTATCTGCATTTGTTCTAAATGTAATAATGCTTCTTGTTGTAAAGTAATATGTCCCGAGTTAGGATCTTTTTCGTAATTAGGCTATTATCTGATTCCACTAAAATTATATGAATTAGCTCCTGCATCGAGTATATGATTATAATTTTCTCTAAAATTTGTCTTATATGATTCACATAGTGCTCTAGTACTTTCTCCTAGAATTGTACATGGTTTTTGGATATGTTTCTTGAGGTATGTTTTTCTATACTTCTGTTAGTACTGGGTACTTCCATACACATCTATGACACTATTCCATAATTGTGGGTCATGGGCTGCTATATTTAATATTTGTCCTGAAGCTTGTCCTTGGAACTTATAAGGTTTTTCTATTGGATAAAGTCTTCCTTTTGGTCTAAAATCTATAGATTCATCATATGAATGACTTGGCCTAGGTCTATTTATATTGCTAACTTATGGTCTAGGTAAATTTCCTCCTCTATGATGGGTTGCTCCCATATGTTGGTTTCTAGTAAAAGGTGTCGAAGAGGTTGTAGTACTTATATCATCTTCCATCATATCTAATTTTTCTTTTATTTCATTTTCCTTTTCTATTAGATCAATAACAACTATATTTCCTAATGTATCATAAATTAATCTTTCATCTTCTTCAATTTTTCCTTTTTGTAATGCTAATGCTTCTATTTTTAATATTTCTTCATCATCTACTATTAGGCCATCTGCTTGGTAAAATATTCTCTTTATTGGATAAGTTTTTCCTTCTAAAAGTATATAATTTATTACTGTTTCTATTAATTCTTCTTAGTATTCTTCCCTTTCTTGGTGATTGTTATCTGTTTATACTCTATAAATCTTATACTAGTTTCTCCTAAAGTATTTTGATATACTAAGGAAGATTTTGGTATAATTGTTTATGTTCTTTACTCGAAGTCTCCTAAATCTTATCTTTAAACTCAAGTAAATTTTCTGCACTTATTGCTTGTGGTTTAACCATTCTTACTCCTCTGGTGGTTAATAAATTTACTATATCTTCTACTTTTATTTTTACTTTATTATCTGCATAATTTGTACATCTTCCAATAAATCCTATATTGATTACTAAATTACTTCCTTTCACTTGTTGTTCATATCCTTTTGTTTTGATTCGTAAGTCTTTGAGACTCATCATGAAGTATGGCATACAATAAACTATTCATGTATTATTATTCATATCTATTTCGAAGCTTGCTATCATTACTTTTCTCATATCTGTCCAACTATCATCATATATATGCATTAGAGTTTTTGTTCCTAAACCTTTTCTTCTTAATCCTTTAATAGCTATAGTTATTAATCCTAAATGACAAAAAATATAGCTTTTCTTTAATTTATCTATCACGCCTTTCCCACCATTCCCTAATAATTTTCATATAATTGTATCATTTCCTAAACATTGGATTTCTTCTTCTCTGATACATTTTATAAATTTATTTCGTTTTTCTAATATTTTTGTTTTGTATATTACTTCTGGTTCTAGAATTTTTAACCCATTGATTTTAAAATTTTCATATTCTATTTTCGGATCTATAATTTATGCTATTTCTGTTTCATACTTATCAACTTGTCTAAGTAATCTAACATTATGATTACTTGTTTCTCCTGTTTCTAATATTGTTATAGAAATTCATGAGAAAGATCTCCTACTATCCATTATTTTTTTGTTATCTGTTTGTTCCTAATGTGATAAGTCATGTGTATTGCTATTGATTTCTTTGATTTTCCTATTTCCAAATTACTTATGCCTTTGATGAGATCTTCTATATCTTGTGATTTTGAACCACTAGGCTTATCTGGAGTCAAAATTTATGATTTATGCTAATTAATAATATTATTATCTTATTTTGTTTTATTATAGTTAAATCCGATTACTTATGTGACTTCCGAGCTTAACCGCTAGTAAATTATGAAAAATTTTAGCTTCTTCTATTATTTGAAGAAATGTTTTATCGTTTGATATATTATTCATATGCTAATCTATTTAGTTCTTTTAATAAATTTGTTTGTTCTTTATTTGTCTCTATAAGTTTTTCTAATTGAATAATAATCTTTGTATTTGATTATTCTCAGTGTTTAATCTTATGTGCTAGTGTTCTATTTTCTTTTATAAGATCTAATGCATGGATATAGTCAAGGTTTTTTTTCCTATTAGTTCTACTTTATTTTCTAAACGTTTTATCTTATTAAAATATGGGTTGAAATTCTTAAAATTTTCTGAAAAATTTCTTATTAAATCTACTATTGTATTAATAGTTTTATACAAGTTTTCTAAGTTTTCTGAGTGTATGTTATGTTTGTAGTGTAAAACCAGAGAAAATTCAATTTTTCTGAGAAAGGGTAAAACAGTAATTTCAATAGAAAAATATGAAATTTTTTTAGATCTCGGATGACAAAATAGACTACACCGTTGGAATCATCTCGCGAAATCTAGCTACCACGTCGAATTTCGTCAAATTTCGAGATAGTTGGGATTTCATATATTTTTCGGCACAATCGGTAGCAACGAAATGACACTCGACACTCGCTTTGATGCCATCGAGCCACGCGGTCAAATGGAGAGCAAGTCAAACAAGTCTATGGGACCATGTGACATGTCACCACTTGATAGCCGAAATCCAAAGTTACTGATAAGTGATACAAGTGAAATCCAAAGGAGTCATCAGAGAGTGACATGCACACGAGGCCTCCCACTCGACTTTGGACCAAAAAAAAATTCACGGGAGGAGAAGAAGAAAGAGGCGGAAAAAAAGAGAGCAGAGAAGAGAGAGCAGAGTAAAAACGAGAAAAGCTCTAATTTCTCTCTACGATCTACGGAGATCGGTGGGTCGGTTTTCGTCGAGTCAAGAACTAAAGATCATTCAAGCCAACAAAGTGCTACGCTGCGGGGAGATCGAAAACACGAGATTTCACCAAAGATCTAAGTAGAGTTCGAAATCAAGAGTTTCGAAGTTTAGGAAGTGTCCACGACTTCCTAGAGCAACTCTACGCTCAAGACGAATTTTTCCTACTTTGGTTATTTTCTATCTTGTGGCCGTTGGTTTGTTTTCGCCCCAAGGGGATGTATGGTCATTTGAACTAAGGGAAGTTGCCCGTATTTTGATCTCATGACAAATTGACTTTAGGACTGGTTTTCGGGTGAGAAACAAAGGGAATTTGGCTGTGTGTCCTTTAGGTAAATTATAGTTGCATCAGTGAACTTGATGTTAGGCTTTTGAATTACCTAAATCGAACTCTATGTACCCCAAGCATGGGGTCCGCTTACTCCGAAACGTCTAAGTGGAAAGTCTCTGTCTCCGCCGGCCCCGGTCTCATGAGTCCTGGTCTCGCTAGGTGAAAGTTTGTTCGGCTGGGTCTGACTATTCATGTAAGGCCTCTAACTTTGGACGGCCATAACTTCTTCGTTCGAACTCCGTTTCGGGTGTTCTTAGACTCTATGGAAAGCCCATTGAGTCAAGATTCCACCCATGGGATTATGGAGGACATTGGGGGATCATAACCTTGCTAAAATCTATGTTTTGCACCGAGTGTGCAGGTTGCTTGGTTGTGTCGATGTGAATAGCCGGGTTTTGACATGACCATTGCATGGCATGTCAGAGGCTATTGTATCAAGGTAGAATTGCTATGGAGCAGCCTTTAGGAATTCGTATGACATTATTTGTTCAATCATGGATTAATGGATGCTTATATGCTTGCACTATATGTTTGCATGGTGTGCATCATACATGTAACATGAGAAATTGCAATGACATTAGCATTGCATCTCGCACGTGGACATCAAATATATCGGGTGTGGGTTCGATATGGTCATCTCATCGTGTTGATGAATGCAGTAGTGAGTCAGATTTCGACGATGTCCAATAAATGACTCACGGTTCAAAACATAAAGTAAAATATAATTAATGTGTGTTGGGCGGAGCAAGAAGGGGGCCGTTAATCCCTTCAAGTGAAAAGCCTGGAACATGGGTGTAAGAGACCCGCGGTGTAATCCGAAAAGTTTTGTTGCCCAAAATAAGACACTGTTAACACATAGACTTTGAGTTGTGTGATAGGAGTCGGGATTGACTTGAGATTAGTTGCCCATTGACACTTGCATTGGGTATTGGTGAGCCGGTAAGGGCTCGGTATATGTGTGTCATTGGTACTATCAGTGACGGTTGTTACACTTAGCATAGACATGTGTGAGGGAGTCGGTGAGTGACTCGGGATATGAGCATGAAGACATTTCATGCATGACATACGACATTCATGTAGACATTTTCACTTGAATGTGTATGGGTTGGTTTGATCATTGTATGAGCATTTAGGTGGAGAGTAACCCTCAGAGGAGATTATCAATACTGGGCTTTGCTCTCACTCCCGTCAGGGGAATCTCCTTTAGGTGTAGTTCAAAGTAAAGGGCTGACTGCATCTCGGACCGCACATATGAAGAAAGTCGGATGTGGCTTTGGACCATATTTTGTATATGTATATTAGAACGATTAGTTTTAATATATCATTTTGTATAAGAGTGTATGATTGAACTCTAGTAAACATATCAATACATAGTTGCATGTATAGACTGGTGGTATAAGAAATAACAGTGGTCGCTATGACTCATGAATGACCCGGTGTGGTATATTGAGCCCGGATGGGTCATGTGATGTATTGTTATATATGTTAGATTGTGGATAGAGCTTCCCGTGCAGAGGAGACTTTGTTCGATTTTTTTTGTTAAATTATGGATCTCGAGAAATGGGACATGATGGTATGGCGTCGGGTTACCCGACACCCACCGGTTTTCGCAGCTCACGCTATCAACGACCCCGTGACGGGGGCTTCACAGACAGTACTGTTTCAGCACACTAATACCAAGACTCATGGGGCACTTCCGCTTTAGATCATACATTCATTGTGCATTTTGATGAATTGATGTGTGTGATATGTGCATGATTTATGTGAACATTTACATGATAAATTGTGTGTGGAACACTAGGGTTAGAAAACATGACCTTAGGAGTTCGAAAAACATAGTGAACATGAAAATTCGGAAATTGAATTGAATTGTATTAGTGGTTGGCATGTGCACCAACTTTGTTACCGTTTGACATGTGTAGATGGCAAGTCGAGGGCGGACGAGGTCGCCCACGAGCAGCCGCACACCACCTCATTTTTTATCACAGCCTCGTGGAGGTCATGGGCAGCATCACATTATCGCACGTGCTAGTACTGGGATCAAGGAGGGTCGAGTAACATCTAGAGGTTTAAGATCCATCATCCTCGACATTCATAGGGGGAGAGGATCTGATGGTGGCAAACCATTGGTTCTAGGAAATTGAGAAGATATTGGAGGCCATGGAAATTACCTCCGACGCGACTAAGATTAGACTAGCTGCATTCCAACTAGAGGGTGAGTCCCAAGTAAGGTGGGACTAGGTTAAGACCTCTAGGGACATAGAGACAATGACTTGGGCAGAGTTCCATGAGCTTTACATGGGCAAATATTTTCCACCCACCGCCAGACACGCAGGGCTACCTGTGAGTTCCTGTAAATGTTGTGCCGAACGATTTACAACTGACGGAGTACATGGCTAAGTGCATAGAGTTAGCCCGTTTTACTGATGACTACGTGGCCACAGATATGACCAAGGTGAGGGAGTTTGAGAATGGGCTGAAGTTGTCCATCCGGGGCAAGATTGTGGGATTCCTCCTACAGGACATAAGCTCTATGGTCGACGATCATGGCTCACATGAGAGGAGATGAGGGCACACCTGAGTATCCCGAGATGCGGGTGCTAGTGGCAAGAGGAAGGAGAGTCAGTCTTCTTCTAGTTCGGGAAAGAAGCTGAAGGCTTCTAGTTCACGAGGGTTTCAGGGACAAGGTCACGGCTATCAAGGCTAAGGCCGGACTAGAAAGCCTGGGCCGCTGTGGTCGATGACCCATTATCTCGCCATCACCGCCATATGAGGCGGATCAGCCCCCCAAAGGCAAGTGATCCTGTGGTTTCTGACGCAGCCTCGCCATAAGTGGGACAGCACAAACACGCTTTATTCCTTCACACCCCAAGACGAGTCGAGGAACTCGTGATTACCCCTTGGCACCGCACGCACAGGCCAGGGTAATGGGCCGTGGGTAGAGGATGTGGCCCATGTGCTGTGACATCGTGGATTTGTGGGCGTGTCTACGCCCATCACGCCCACCGGGAATGAGCCAGCGATAAGTAAGCCATACAGTATGTTTATGTTATCTCGCCAGGCAAGGGTAATATTTGGATTCTAGTGCATCGCTCATTCATCACTACATCACGTAGAGAGAATTAGCTTAGAGGTCGAGACCTCGAGGAAGCCATTATACGTGAGTTCTCCTAGGGACTAGGTGAGCGTAACTGATATGTCTGTGGTTGCGAGTTAGAGATCTTCGATCTTACTCACAATGGACCCGAGGGTCAGTGGACATGTCAAAGTTCGATGTCATCCTGGAATGGATTGGTCATTTAAGATACCGAGTCATTATCAATCGTGGAGACAGGAGGGCTACCGCCACGTGATTCGCACTGTTACTTTTCAAGGACACACCATAAGCCACTGCACCGTACGATCTCCGTAGCGGCACGACAATGATGGGTCGGCTTGCAAGCCCACTCGAGGGACGAGGTGAGACAAGCACTTTCAGACTTCCTCTGCACATCTCATGAAGTATGAAGATGTTCCTTCTAGGATGAAGCACGATTACCTCCGTAGAGGGATGTGATCAGACGAAGTTACACCCTGGCACATCGCCCATTTCTATGACCCCACATAGGAAGGCACTAGTTGAGTTGCAAGAACTCAAGGTCCAGATACAGGAGTTGTTGGACAAGGGATTCATTAGACCAAGCACTTCACCATGTGTCGCTCCGGTTTTGTTTGCAAAGAAGAAAGATAAGACCCTTTGACTGTGCATTGACTACTGATAGTTGAACAGGGTTACGATTAAGAATCGGTATCCATTATCGAGGGTTGATGACTTATTTGATCAGCTGAGAGGGGCGAGAGTCTACTCCAAGATCTTTGCATCGGTTACCATCAGTTGAGAGTTAGGGAGGTGGATATCCCTAAGACAGCGTTCAGGACGTGGTATGGACACTTTGAGTTCACAGTGATGCCCTTCGGATTGACGATTGCGCCAATGGCCTTCATGGATCTCATGCATAGGGTCTTCCAACCCTATTTGGATCAGTTTGTCATGGTCTTGGTGGATTCATTTTGATCTAATTCTATTTGAGGAGCAAAGACAGGATCATTTGAGAGTCGCTTCACAAACCTTCCGAGAGACCATCATTTATACGCCAAGTTCAGTAAGTGCGAGTTTTAGCTTATTGAGGTGAGATTCTTGGGGCACATAGTGTCAACTTCATTTGTATCAGTGGACCCCAAGAAGGTCGAGGCTGTGATGAGTTGGGAGAGGCCGAAGTCAGTCTTCAAGATACGCAGTTTCTTGGGATTAGCAGGGTACTACAAAAGGTTCATCAAGGATTTCTCCCGACTAGCAAAGACTCATGGATTTAGATTCGACCCGAAGGAGGTCAAGTTCGAGTGGAATGATCTGTGCTAGAAGGCATTCCAAGAATTGAAAAGGAGGCTTACTTTAGCTCCTATTATGATAGTCCCGGAGATGGGGCAAAGGTAATACGCGGCCAGGAAGCCTCGAAAGCTGGATCGGATGCGTTCATGCGCCCGGGAGGGCAGAGTTTATGGTTCATGTCAGTTGAAGAATCATGAGCAGAACTACCCCACACACGACATGGAGTTGGAGGTCATAGTCTTTGCCTTGAAGATTTGATGCCATTACCTATACAGCGAACAGTTTGAGGTGTATTCAGACCATAAAAGTCTAAGGTACATCTTCACGCAACGGGACCTCAATATGAGGCAACGCAGGTGGATGAAGTTCTTAGAGGATTACGACTCTTCATTTCTCAGACACTACCTTGGTAAGGCAAATGTGGTGGTCGATGGACCCAATGGAAGTCACTGGAGACACTAGTATAGCTTCTCAAGAGTGGCAGATGCCCGAGACTATGGGACAGTTCGGACTATAGTATAGTGAGCAGGCTTAGGGTATTTTAGGGAGTTTGGTAGCTACACCGTCCCTATTGAGCAGAGTGATCGAGTCCCGTAAGGACGTAGATAGTGTCCATCGTGACCGGCACAACGTGCACAAAGCAAGGCTGGGACCATCCACTCATATGCTAGTCTTCGATATAAAGGACGGGTAGTGGTTCCCCAATGGACAAATCTGAGAGAGGAGATCCTTAGGGAGTTTCTCTGCTCCCGATTTACAGTGCATCTAGGTGGCACGAAGATGTATCGTGATCTTCGTCGCTAGTACTACTGTAGCGGGATGAAAAGACACGTCGGGGACTTTGTTGGACTATGCCTCACGTGTCAGCAGGTTAAGGTTGAGCACCAAAAGCCAGTAGGGCTACTCCAGCCATTGGAGGTGGCTAAGTGGAAGTGGGAGCATATCACGATTGATTTCATGTAATCGACTCATTGCCTGACACCACAGGCATGGGATGCGCAGATGGGCGATAAGGATCGTCGACTAAGTCAACACATTTTCTAGCCGCACTACTGACCTTCATAAGACCGGAGGAATTCTGCCTGTTGAAGTCCGAGAGATTGTCCCATTACATGGAGTGCCGTTGTCTATAGTGTCTGATAGAGATCCCGATTTACGACACTTTTTGGAAGAGCTTCCAAGGCCACAGACACCGACCATGAAAGACCGTGATTTCATCCGCAAAAACGTATGGTCACCGGAGATGACCATACAGATTTTAAAGGACATGTTGCGAGCATGTGTCCTGGATCATAGGGTAGCTGGGGGCGAAAGATCATCTAAATTGGACTCCGCTTATAACAACAGTTATCAGGCGAGTATACAGATGGAACCCTATTAGGCTTTGTATGAGAGGTCATGCCGATAACCGATTTGCTGGATAGAAGTGGGGGAGAGCTCCATCACTTGTCCAGATTTGATTAGAGACACCTCGGAGAAGGTGGGTTTGATACGGCAACATCTTCTCACTACTCAGAGTCGATAGAAGAGCTACGCCGATAGGCGACATCGACCTCTAGAGTTTAAGGTGGGCGATCACGTCTTCTTAAAGGTGATGCCTAAGAGATGAGTGGCCAGGTTCGGCAAGTGGGGAAAGCTTTTGCCAAGGTACATCGGACCCTTCGAGATAGTCGAGAGGGTGGGCACATATCGGTCAGCCCTACCAATAGCCATCCGTGTGTTCACGAGGTGTTCCACGCTCCATGCTCCGGTTTACTTCGCATCCAAATTTCATGTATGACTGCAGATTACGCTGATACGCATGGGACTTCAGGAGTGGACCAGTGGGCATCTTGATAGCCGGGACTGAAGCTCTTGCGACGCAAGACCGCGAGGTTGCTAGTTGCGTCAGGGCAACACCAGAAGTGAGGAGGCAACGTGGGGAGCTAAGACACAATGCGGCCACCCATCCCTTTTGTTTAGTGGATTCAAGATACGTAGCTTAGCTTGTTTAGCAATTGTGCCTAGTTTACATGCATGATATAGTGCACATTGCATATGCATGCGAGTGATGTGAATGTGCGTGAAATTTCGAGACGAAATTTTTTTAAGGGGAGAAGAATGTAAAACCCGAGAAAATTCAATTTTTCTGAGAAATGGTAAAACGATAATTTCAATGGAAAAATCTGAATTTTTTTTAAATCTCGAATGATAAAACGGACTTCACCGTTGGAATCATCTCAAGAAAATCTACCAACACGTTGAATTTCGTCAATCGAGACAACAAATTTCACGCTTTTCTCGGCGCACCAAGAGTAACGAGTGACACTCGCACTCGTTGGAGGGCTCACATCGAGCCACGTCAAAATGGAGAGTAAGTCAAATACAAGTCTAAGTGGGACCCATGTGTGACATGTGTCACCACTTGATAGGAAGGAAATCCAAAGTTATGGATAAGAGGATAAGGAAACTAAGGGAGCCACAAGAGTGATAATGTGGAGTAAGACGAGGCCTCCCACTGACTTCGACCAAAAAATTCTATGGGGAGGAGAAGACAAAGAGAGGGAAAAAAAAAAAAGAGAAAAGATAGAAGAGAGAAAGATGAGAGAAAAGCTCAAACTTCTCTATACGATCTACGAAGATCAGTGGGTTGGTTTTTGTAAGGCCAAGAACTAAAGATCATCTGCTTGACAAAGGCTACGTGTAAGTACCAAAAACACGAGATTTTGCTGAGGATTCAAGTGAAGAGTTTTGGAAATGAAGAGTTTCGGGTTTAGGAAGTGTCCACAAGACTTCCTAGAGCAACTTCTACGCTTCAAGAGGTAGGTCTTCTCCTACTTCTTTTGCTATTTTCATCTTGCCAAGCATGTCACAGGTTTTCATTCAAGGGGATGTTTGCTGCATTTGAACTACGGGAAGCTACCTCATTTTGATCCCAAGCATTAAATGACTTCTTAGACTGGTTTTTAGGTGAGAAAGAAAGGGAATTTGGCCATGTGTCCTTCTCGTGTAAATTGTACCGCACGCTGAACTTGATGTTAAGCTTTTTGAATTACCCAAATCTGACCTCTATAAATTTCAATTTATTGGTCTGCTGACCCGATTTGATGGAAAGCTCAGTCTCGATCGGTTCGCCCGACTAGGGTTGTCCGACGAAGTCGGTCCGGCTGGCTCTGCTCGGTTGGTCTCGCCCGGCTTCGGGTACATCCGGCTAGGTGAAAGTTTGTTCGGCTAGGTCCGTCCAACTAGGTGAAAGTCTGTCTGGCTAGGTTCGTCTGGCTAGGTGAAAGTTTGTCCAGCTGGGTCCGTCCAGCTAGGCGAAAGTCTGTCCGATTGGGTCCGTCCGGCTAGGTGAAAGTCTGTTCAACTGGGTCTGACTATTCATGTGAGGCCTCCAACTTCAGACGACCATAACTTCTTCTGGGTCCGAACTACTGAGTGTTCTGTGACTCTACTTAAAAGCCCATTGAGTTAAGATTCCAAAATTACGGATCGCTGGAGGATGGGGCGGTGATCATAACCTTGTCAAATCTATGTTTCAGACCGAGTGTGTAGGTTTTGGTCAGGTCAATGTGAATAGCTCGTTTGGAGCATGACCATTGCTTCGACATGTTGTAGGCTATTGTATCTGCAGGAATTGCCATGAGTTAGCTCTTAAGGAATGCCGTATGACATTATTTATTTAGTCATGGATCGATGGATGCTTATATGCTTCATGATATATGCTCGCATGGTAATCGGGCATGAAGTACAATCGACGAGAATGGTTCATGTAGTGTGCATCATTCATGTAACATGAGAAATTGCAACACATTAACATTGCATCCGCATAGGGACATCAACATATCAAGGGTGCATGGGTATGGTCATCCATCATCAAGCAGCCGATGGTGAATGGGTAAAGGAGTTTCAGATTGACGATGTCCAATAAATGACTCACGGTTCAAAACATAAAGTGAAATAAAGTAATGTGTGTTGGGTGGAGCAAGAAGGGGGCCGTTAATCCCTTTAGGTGAAAGCCTAGAACATGGGTGTAAGAGACTCGCGGTGTAATTCGAAAAGTTTTGTTGCCTAAAATAAGACACACGGTTAACACATAGACTTCGAGTTGTGTGATAGGAGTCGGGATTGACTCGGATTAGTCGCCTCCACGGCACTCTCAGACGTGGCGACTCCGCGGCATCGCATAGCGTCTCGATATTAATACCCCGAAATATACCCCAGTTTTCGACATGTTTAGGTATAATATAAGGTTTGTCTTATCTCGAAATTAAGAGACTAATATGAAAACGATAGTTTCGAATTAGTATGCTAGAGAAATAGTAAAAAGGTCAAATTGTAAAAGAAGGATCCAATGGTCATAAAGTTAAAGTTGATAGGCTAAATTAGAATATAGGATGAGTGTGATGCAAATAAGAGAATTAAGGCTAAATAGCAAAATGGGAAACTAAGCCAAAAAAATGGCTTTCCAAACGTGGCCTTAAGGGAGTGGATAAGATGAGACCAAATCGTCTCTTAACAGAGATTTTTCTCACTTTGAAAAGGGAGTTAGGCTCCAATGCAAGAGGCATAAGAGAAGAGAAGAGAAGAGAAGAGAAGAGAAGAGCAAAAAGAAAGAAGAAAGAAGTGTTTGCAAGAGATATAAGGTATGGAACTATGACTATTAGTATGGATACATGTTTTGGGTTGTATGGAGCAACCTTAGAGATAAGGATTTCTTATTTGGCATTTGATCTTCCTAGGGTTTTGTTAGGATTTCATCCTAACCCTAGATTTCTTGAAAATAGGGGTGGTAAAACCCTAAATGGTACAAGATGAGTATAATCCTCCCCTTTAAGGTCGGGATTCATGGTTTAATCAGAAATAACGGAGCTCGTTAACAACCCTAATCCAATCCTTGTGTTTGGATTATGTATGGGTTATGTCCCATATTAGAATTGTTTTGGGAGTAATTCATGAAAGGTTTTGAAGAAAGATATGTACGAAAGATGATTTGAATAAAACAGGTTATGCATGAATTCGGGAGTGGTTTCTCTTGATGTGTATATAGATTATTGAGTTGATTTTGGGTAGCAAAATATGGGAAAATGGAGAAAAGCCACCTTTCTCGGGGAAATTCGAGGGGTGGTACTGTAATTAAACAAAGTGGTACCGGTACCATAAGTGTTCTCACACTGGAGTTCCAGATTCCGCATCGGCATTCAATGCTCTACTTTGACCCGTCAGATTCGGGCCATAACTCGTCATTTCTTATCTGATTTGAGTGATTCAAGTTGCTAGTTAAACTAGACTTCAAGAAAAACAAAACATCCTGAAATAGGTACCTTCTAATTCTGACTCTATGTGGCCCAAAAATTCACTCAAAGAGGGGCTATGTTCAAGCCACTGGGTTCCTGCTTTTGAACATGTGAGCAATTCTTATTGTTTGAGACATATTCCTCGAGTTTCTCGTTGCTCGATCGATAAGAAATTTAGCACCTTAGCTTCAAAGGAGTACAAAGAACCAGTGTCAAATATGGAGTTAAGACCCTGAAAATGGGTATTTCAAACTCGTCTTTGTGTAATATGGGCAAATGACTAGTTTCATGAGAATGCCATAACTTGCTCGATGATTCAACTGAACGATTCCAATTTCTAGCAGTTAGATTCATAAGAGGACAAGAATACATGAACGGCGGTGAATAGATAGGTGTCATACCGCACAAGTATCTCAAATGCCGTATGCAAATGCATACGAATAGAAAATATAGAAATGCACACGTGATGGGATGCTAAGCATTTAAACACTTAAAACGAACCTAAATACGAATGTGGGGATGAACATGAAAGGCAATATGTCATGAACACAGAATGTGATTAAGATAGGTTATGAGTTCTGAAAGACATATGATCGTATGACTATCTAGAACCGATGAATGAATGGGCAGGCACGTTCTGATCGGTGCTTCCTAAGACCGGCCAGCGCGCCACGACACTCGCTACGCAGGCACGTTCCGACCGTTTCCTAAGATTCCCCGCCGCACGACACTCGCTACTCAAAAGATCGCTCGATCGGGCCAAGTCAGCACTCGCTAGCGCACGACACTTCCGCACGTGGGTAGACACCGCCTCCGACGCAGATCGCACCATACCTTTCCTGCCCTCGTGTACTATGTCCATTCCATTCACGGTTCCCGGCCCAGTAAACCACCATGTGATATATGTTAAAAGTACACGATCAAGACCTAAGACGCTTAAGATATCAGACCGCATCAAAATCTCTGGGTACCATATGTTTTGATTTGTATAACAAAGTCATGAAACATGTAAAAAGGAGACGAATCAGATACCTTAACATGAATATGTATAAGTCTGAATATGATTCTGATACAAACCTATTGGATATGTTCTAAATCTATATGAACTCGGTATCTATATTTAATGTGATTTGTACCTATTACGGACTAATGTCCGTATTTGCATAAGTCTGATCTTACCTTGTATGTATTAAGACTCTGAATGAAGAATAAGAGTAAAGAAATGAATATGGTAAAGATTTGAATGTACCTACGGATACCTCTGTATCTGTTTTGTAGTACCTACGGGTACTTTTGTACAAGTAAAATGTTCTGTAGTACCTACGGGTACTTCCGTATCCGAAATACAAGAATAAGCTCTGTAATACAAGTATAAGTTCCGTAAGACAAGTATAAGTTCCGTAATACACGTATAAGATCCGAAATACAAGAATAAGCTCCGTAATACAAGTATAAGATCCATAAGACAAGTATATGTTCTGTAATACAAGAATAAGATCCGAAATACAATAATACGTATAAGTTTCAGAGTACCTACGTACCTTCAGATCCGACACTTCTGTGAGTACCACGTACCCTCCGTATAAGTCTCTGATAGCGATAAATCCTTCGCAAGACTCCACGTACCCCGTATGAGTATAAGTTAGTACTCTTACTGCACTTTTAATTAAATATAAGTTTGATATAAACACAAGTATGTGTCTTGGGACATTTTGAACAAGTAGTACTTACGAGTACTTCAGATAAGAATAAGTCTCAAGAATACCAAGAGATATCGCTCCATAATATCTCGTAGTACCTACGGTACCTCCGAACAAGTGTAAACTCGTAAAGATAAGTATAAGCCCTATGGTATAAGTATAAGCCTTGTAGTACCTAAGGGTACCTCTGTATAAGGATAAGCTCTGTAACTCCTTCGAGAGATCTGAACAAGTATAAGAGAGATAGAAGTATGAGTATGTGGATAAGTACCTCCGTCTAAGTATATGTATAAGTTCATTTCCGTATACGAGGAATCTGAATAAGTATGTGTCCTACGAGAGATAAGTCTAAGTATATGTATATGTAAATGAGACTCAGGACTGTATGTATTGATATTGTAAACACCACTAAGGTGATAGTTTTATTTTGTATATGATATTTTGATTATGTTATAAGACTTGGGCCCACCAATGTCTGAAAAAGTAAGTAAAGAGTCCCAGTATATAGTCTCTCGCGCCCTAGACCCGATTCGGATCCGCCATTCGGGTCGGACCGGGAATTGAAGCGTGACACAGTATATGTGTGTCATTGGTGGCCACTGATGCTTGTCACACTCGACATAAACACGTGCGAGGAAGTCGATGAGTGACTCGATATGGGCATGAAGACATTCCATGCATGACATACAACATTCATGGTGACATTTTCACTTGACGCTGCATGGGTCAGTTTGATCATTGTATGAGTATTTAGGTGGGGAGTAACCCTTGTAGAGATTATCACCACTGGCTTCGCCCACCCCATCGCGACCCCCCCCTTCAGCACGCTAGTGCGGTATGCAACACCACATTCGACCAAGACATATGAAGAAAGCTTCTGATGTGGCTTTGGACCATTTTTGTATATGTATATTAGAACGATCTGTTTTAATATATCATTTATATAAGAGTGTATAATTGACTCCTAGTAAAACATATCAATACACATAGTTGTGGCCGTATAGTATTCAGGTACGGTCAGAATGAGGCCGAGTGGTTGGTTATGACTCATGAATGACCCATCAGGGTATTTTGAGTCTAACTGGGTCAGTGTGACGATTGTTATCTAGGTCGAATAATATAGAGCTTCCTCGGCGTCGAGGAGACTCTGCTCTTTTGTTAAATTATGGATCTCGAGAAATGAGACATGATGGTGTGGCATCTGGTTCACTCACTAATCGGCTCGCAGGCTGAAGGTTACAATCGGACCCCGGATTGGGGTAAGGCCACATATGAGGTTATTTTTTATAGTTGCACTTAAGTTTAGTTGATTTCATTTTAATCGAAAAATAAAATGTAAAATGGACTAAAAGAGATGACTTTAAGCTCATCAAACTCCCTAACTAGTAATTTGCCATTCCTCAAAGAAAGAAAGAAAGATTTGTTTGTCCTCAAACAAGAGGACATTTTTTCTGTTTTCGTTTTTATTCTCTATATGGGTATTCAATTTAATTGCAATTCAAGGTATGCAAAATTTTCAGACATTTAACTTCCACCCAATTCAAGGTTGGTCTCACTTTTTCGCTATACAAAACTAAATGTTGAAATTGTTTTACAAACAATATACCTATTGGATCCGGTTGAATAATGAATTATTTTCCTTTCATTTCATATCGAAATCATTTAACTCCTAAAGTCTTTCACAATTTTGATTGTTTCCATTCTTTCCAAATTCCATAAGCTTGCTTTTCATATTGATCTCCACTAATGTAGGTGAATTCACCTTCAAGATCAATCAGTCTGGGCTTGTAATGTTAGGCTCGGGGCAATGGTAGGATGAAAGGAATTTTTTTTTTCGTTAAGAATACCCTGGAATTATTTTTCTTTTCTACCCTTTCCTTCTTATAGCTTCTCTAATCAACTCCCCCAAACTTCATGTTTGGGACACTCTGATTTTCTCAATTTAACTATATACCCTCTATTTCACACTCGGTACTCACCCTGGACCTTCTTGCCTGCTCATTCAGGATAGTGCTGTTTTGTCCTTGTGCTTCTAACACCCTAGCTTAACTTCGGGTTAGTAATCGTATACTGTATGGCATTAGGTACTAGGGTGTTGAAACACCCTCGAACTTAATTGTTCAAGAGCAGGCCACAAGACAAACTTATCCCTGTAGCCTTCTCTTTCTCGCTTTATTTTCCCCTCGCTTTTTTTTTTTTTTTTTTTTTTTTTTTTTTTTGCCTTTTCTTCTCTATTCCTCTTTGAGTTCTTCAAAATATACATCTATACTTCCAAACTTCTTTCTTCTTCGAACACCCATGGGTAACTGGCTGGTTCTTACATCAAGGATTGAATTTTCTCTGGATGGGTCAGGGGTTTCTTTAGCTTTTTTTTTTTTTTTTGAAAATCACCGTTTAGCCCAATTCATGGAACTAAGGTATATGCACCAACATATTAATATCGATGGCTAGAATGTGGCTCAAACTATCCAAGAATGGCTCCCGCATCATTTCGTCGCCAGATCACCCAGGATTTCGCCACCGCTAATCTAACAAATTCTGTAACCCTGGCGGAGCAATTTACCAACTATATGGAGTATCTTGACTCATTTTTATTGATGAGAAGTTGTTAATTGATATTCAACAGATCCTTGATTTTGATCATCAGATCACAAACTCAAAATCATGTTTGTTCCTTCACAGACAATCTTCTTCTATTCCTGACTTATCGCTAAATATAAGAAATTCCTCGCACTCAGATTTCAACAATTAAACTATATGCATTTTGTCCCCATATAAATTTTCCTTCATTTCAGCCTACTCCTACTCTAACTGCTTCATACAATCAAGCTAAGGACCTCTCAGCAGTTTTTATTTTGAAACTAATTCCTACCTTGATTTCCTAATCATACAACCACAAAGCAACATAATATTGAACAATCAAATGCAAGATAGCAACAAGAATTCAATTTAAATTTCATATTTTATTCCTGATTTATTTGCAACTGTTGGATATACAGTAATTGATAAGGATGATAGGGAAGGTTAGGCAAAGAGAAGGTCTATTTTTTCTTTTTGGACGAGGTGGCAAAATGTCGTGGGATCCAAAGTTCAAAGTGTTCAAAACGAAATGGAAACGAGGGAATTTCATTTCCTTCTTTCTTTCTCTTTCTTAGTTTCTCGTTGTTCTTCAATGACAATCTCATTAGAGATCCCAGCTTTCTTGTTGATTACATCTTGTCTTTTCCCAAAAGCCATTAATTGGGTTCTCCAGATTTACTAATCACATGACTTCGAAATTTAGAAAGATTGTTGTTAATCAAATCTAAATTTTCCGACCATTCCATACACTTTGTAGGATTGACCTCCCATTGCTTTGTCTCTCATTCGGTTGTTTAGCTCATGCGTAGAGATTTGTATAGTAATTTGGAAACCCTTTGCTCTTGCTCCCGAATTTGGTGTCATGCTCCTTATCTCTTTTCTCACAGCAATCTTGGGTTGAGCATCTCGATCAAAGTTTGCTTGTTATAGAAGCTTCATGACTCGGTTGAGTTTCATTAAAGATCTTGATCTCTTTCCGCCGTTTCTCTCTTGAACTCCTCTCCCTTATTTGCTTCAACATTTCCCCATCACATTTCCTCTTTTATTCGGTTCTTACCCTTGTTATTCTCTTCTTTGGATCTCACCTTATGCTCCCTTTCTTTACGTTTAATTCTTCTTCCATTTGTTGGTCTCTTCTTTTAAATTCTTTTTCATCATCCCTTCTACGAATTCACCTTTAGGTTCCATTCCTTCTCTTTCTTCTATTCTTGCGCATCAAATTGAGGCTTCGGAGTGAATTGTCTCTTGTGCTCCTCTTGAGCTTTCTCAGTGTTGAAATTCTGCTTTTATGCGGGATAGGAGCTGGCCAAGGGGATAGAGAATTCTATTGAGTACATCTTCATCACGCCCCTTCATTATCTATGGCTTATGTAATCATTGTGGTCGAATTGATGTCAGGTGCTCTGCTCCTTGATCGGTGGCCCCTCTGGGTCTCGCTTTTACGGTTCTTGACAGGTTTCACCTCGATCTCTACCGTACTCCCTTTTTCCTGCGATTTCTTGGTCCACACTAACTCTGTCGGAAGGAGGGTGAAATCTTAGGACTTCTTCTTCGAGCTCCCAAACTCCTTTCCTCCCATTGTGAGCAAAGAGCGCGTTGTTCTTTGGGTGAGGGAGAGCCAGAACCTCTTTGTTTCCTTCATGATATCTCGTGATAGAGTTCTCGATATTAAGCTCCTATATTGATCTTGTATCCCTTTAGTATGGCATACGAGTAGTACGGCTTCTTGTTCTCTCAACTGGCATAAATGTCTTGTTGGAACCAAACGGGCGCCGGGAGTAAACCATACCTTTGCTTAACCTTCAGTAAGGCTCCTGTTCGAGTTCTTGGCTTTCCTTCTTCACGGTCTACTTCGCCCCATGCAGTGGTGAGCTTTCGTGATCTTTCTAAGATTTGGCTTTGAAATTTTCTTGAATTTGGAGCCATGCTTGTGCGTTGTCATGCCATGGAAGCCGTTGATGGCCTTCGCCGTATGAGACCGGACTCCTCTAACAACGGCTCCATCCTTGGCTACCACCATGTTGGAGATAAAACTCTCTCACCGGTCTTTGTATATCCTGCCTTTTGGTCTTGCGCAAAGACTCTCCCATCCTCTCTGTTCCTATCATCTCCTTGAAGAGTCACGGGGTTTTGAATCTCCCCTCTCTGTAACAAAGCCCTTGTGCGTAATACTTCTTCACGAGAATAAGCCGTGGAGACGAAATCTTCTACCTTCTTCTCTCTTTTCTGCTCTACCTAAATCAGACTGGTGTTAGGCAGCCTCCACCCTTGTTCTTCGACGAATCTCATCGCTGTTCTCCTTGATGAGTTTCTTCTTCTTACGATTGTTCGTGTTCCCTCGTTATCTCGTCGAGGTTAGGGACCGAGTGTGGGAATTTCAGCCATTGGAGGCGAGCTTTACGATGGTTGGAATGCTAGGGTTTGGAGGTTGGGTCGGAGGGAGAGACGAGCGAATGGTTATGTGGAGTTGGAGTGAATGAAATAGTATCCAACGGTTGTTAATTAATCGTTTGTGGCGATTATTAGCTTCATTTGAAGCATCGCGACTTGATTCCGCCTCCCTTTCATTTGAGATCATTAAATTTAGGGCTTTTTGAGACCAGTAGTTAGCATGTATGCACTTGACATGTCGCATGACATACCCGGGATGTCGCTGACATGTCTGAGTTCGGGAATTGTGGATGTGGTGAAATTCCTTCTCAAATTTGAAACTTAATTCCTTTGCGACATCGTAGTGGTGTCGTGACATGAATCTCCTTTCTACTACCCACTAAATTGTTCTTCCTAAGCCCGGTCACGTATCAATGTTATGTATGGACATTAGCTAATGTTGCGACATAACCCTTTTTGTTGTGACCAAAGCCTTTAATTCAATGATTTCAAAAACTTGGAATTTTGTTCTTGTTTCTAACACATTTAGACATCTATCCAGGTATATTTCAGGCAACGATTTAACAATTAGTTCAATCATAACTGCAGGATTTGGTTAAAGAGAAGGTTACTCCCCTTTTTCTCATGTTGCGACTCCTTTTTGCAGGTCTGCTGGAATCCGTTCCTATAATTGCAGCCTTTATTCACGTCTTGAACCCTTACGGAAGATCACTGCTGATAATCCGAGAAAGATTCTAATTTAAATCTGATCAATTTCTAATAAAGAAATTAAATCTATCCTTCTAGAAAACATATTAGACTTAATTCATATTGACAACTAAAGAAAGAAAAATTCAAAATTTAAAATCAGCATTGAAATCCTCTTTGGTTGCCTCCCATTAAATTGCTTTCAGTTTTGAGTCCTTAAATTTAGACTTCTTTGTTGTGGTACTTCTTCTTTTTCCCTTAAGAACCGATTGGAGTTCTTCAACTTCCTCTTTCTGTTGAGATAATCACTTTAACCTTTGTCCATTGACCTTGAATTCTTCACCGATGTGAGTCTTAGGTCATCCTTTGCTCCAAATGTAGTACTTGCTACTCACGTGTATGTCAGCTCGATTGGATTTTAATTTCCACGGAAATAATTTCGGTCTAGAGTTAAACAGCGAACTGTTCCTGATTACGAACTCTTTTCTCAAGATTCTCTACGATCATGCCATTTCTTTGTTTTATCTTTGTATATTCGAGCATTGTCATAGCTTCATTTTCTCGATTCTTCCAATTCGAACGGTTGGAAGCGGTCTCTTCCTTTACGTGCCAAAATCGAAGTTTAGCTATGATAGCACATTGCCTTGTATTTTAATTCAAAGGGTAGATGACATAGTTTACTTAAAAACAACTCTGTATGGGGACATTCCAATGGGGTTTGTATGCGATCCTGTAGGCCCAAGTGCATCATCGAGTTTGGAAGACCAATCCTTCTGTAGGCTCGCGTCTTTTCAAGTATTCTTTTGATCTCCACTAATTGAAATTTACCTTGTCCATTGGTGGGGATGATGGCTAAACTCATTATATGCTTGATCCCATATCTTGCTCATGAGTTTGCAAATATTTTGTTAACAAAATGGGTTCCCCCATCACTAATAATGGTTAGGGTTTGAGCACACTTTCGAAATATTCTTTGCAAAGAAACTCACAGCGTGTTAGCATCGTTCGGATGCTGCTTCCACCCATTTGGAACATAATCACGCTAGCGGTATATAAATGTTCCAAATGATGGTGAGAAGGTCTATAAAATCTATTCCCCAAACATCAAAAATTTGTATCACCATAATACCTTTTAGGGGCATTTCATTCCTGCTGCTGATATTTCCAATCCTTTGGCATCGATCACACAATTTCACCCATTCTGCACAATCTCTGAAGATAGTGGGCCAATAAAACCCTGATTGGAGTATCTTGTGAGCTGTTCTTTCTCCTGAAAAGTGTCCCCCATATGGTGATGCATGGCATTCATTTAAAATGTTGCCTTGTTAAGCATCGGCACACATCTTCTTATTATCATGTCGGCACCTCTCTTGAATAATAGTGGGTCGTCGAATATAATATCTTCTCCGATTCGAGTTTCCTCTTACATTGGTAAGGCTGAATTACAGAGGCATTACTCCACAAGCGGATAATTCACAATATTGTATACCATGGAAGTTGGAAGAGCCTTAACGATTCTTTCATCTGGGAAGTTCTACGTGCTTGCATTGTCTTCTTCATCTTTGTTTCTTTCTACTGCAGACGGTGGTGGCTATCACATGTCACAGCCTTTTTATCTTTATTTCCAAATCAAACTCTTGGCTGACACCCATCTTATCAATCTTGGCTTGGCTTCCTTTTGACATCAGTATTTGATTCTTTATGATGCAGTGTGAATTACCACATGGGATCCCAAAATGTATTGCCTAAATTTTTCACAAGCAAATACCGACTAGCATCTCCTTTTCAGTTGTTGAGTAGTTCTCTTGTGCTTCATTGAAGGTCTTACTAGCATAGTATATGACCTACGAATACTCTCCTTTCTTTGCCCACGACCACGACTCCCATCGCAAAATCAACGGCATCGCACATTTATTTAAAATCCGATTCCATTGCAGTGCGGCCATTATAGGTGCACAGCGCAATCGATCTTGATTTCATCGAAAGCATCCTTGCGGGAATCATCAAATTGAACCTTGTATCCTTTTCGATGTCGCATGAGTGAAGTACGGCTATTTTGAAAGTCTTTGATAAATCTTTGCAAAATCCGGCATGCCCCGAGAACTTCTTACTCCTTTTCTTGTGATGGGTGGTGCGAGAGTCTTGATAATGGATACCTTGGGTAGTCAGCTTCTAGTCCATTAGCTGAAATTTTATGCCCCGAGAACAATACCTTCTGTTACCATAAAATGGCATTTTCCCAGTCGATTATTGCTTGTCTTGGCATCTTTGATCGCATTTCGGATTGTTTAGACATTGATCAGCTGGATCATACACGTTAAAATCATCCATATGAAAATCTCCATCACTTCTTCAACCAAATCTGAGAAAATAGACATCAATACCTCGGAATGTATTTGAGCATTACATAGCCAAATGGCACGTCATACGAAGGCAAGGTACCGCGGGGCGTGTGAGCGTGGTCTTCTCTTGATCCTCTGGTGCAATAGCCAATCTGATTGTACCACGAGTACTTATCGAAGAAAGCAAAGTGAGGGTGTCACGCTAACCTATCAACATCACGATCAATAGAAAGGCAAAAATGATCTTTTAAGTTCTTCGAATTCATCTTCACGTAATCAATACATACCCTCCATCACATCCTTGTTCTTGTTGGAATCATTCTTTTTCATTTCGATCCTGATAAACCACTCCTTTCTTAGGAACCACATGTTTGGGCTCACCCGGACTATCACGAAATAACATAAATAAACCGACATTCAACAATTTGATTTCTTTTCGACTACTTCCTTCATCAGTTGAGTCTTCTGATGTTACGGATGGTTTGAGAATCTCTTCAAACGAGAATCTTATGCATACAAGTATTGTTGGACTAATACCCTTGATTCCTCAATGGACCAAGCTAAAGATTCCTTATGCTTCATATTAATATTTGACTGAAATCTTTGTTCTCGGCATCAACAGTACGTGAAATAATCCTTTGGTTTCTTGGTAATTCTAATCGCCCTGCATACTTTAAATGACATGGCGACTCTTTTAAAACTAGCCCTTATCTTGTTATATGATGGAATTTTCCTCTTTTCACTATTTTCCCCATTATCTTTTACATTGTGCTTCAAGTTCAACACGAGTTTCTATAGAATGAAAAGCTAGCATGGAAATTGAGAATAGACATCTTCGAATTATCCCAGGAATTCATCTCTTTTCATTGATAAGCGGGTCTGTTACAATCATTCCTCTTTTAGGAGATGAGTAAAAACAAAATGTTTACTGCAACCTTCCTTGTCCCTATCTATATTTGTCATACTTTTGAGTCAAGTTAAATGTAGCGACTTCTTCTCAACCCTCAAGATAAGAACTCCTTTTACGCATGTGTGTGAGGCGGCCTCGGTGGTAGGAATGGTCTTCCTAATAGTAGGGAATTTTCGTGAATCTTCTTCCATGTCGGAATGATGAAGTCTAGAATTAAACTTCCCAACGTTGATAACATGCTAATGACCCTTCTGGTTTCACCGATGATCATCTACGCCATTTGTAGAGTAACGGTTGTGGATCGCTCCCCAAACTTAATTTCTTGGCAGCAGCAGACGTAGTTGATACTAGCTCCCGAGTCACGAGAGAACTGCAGGATTCGATCGCCGCCGTCTGAGGAATTGTGAAACTTCGCAGGTGCTTCATCTTTCTTGGTAGTTCTTTCGGTCTTGCCGCGCAAGTGGCTGGTGTAGTCACCTAATCTTCTTCTACTATTTTCTTTTCTTGCTTAGTATGTCCTTGAATTTGCATAAAGTGGCGTGCAGTGCCGCCGATGAGACATCTTGATCTCTAACCGGAAGTTCTCAAGAACCTTACCATTTGCTCCTCACGTCTTTGATTTAACGATCTTTGTGGAAATGGGATTATGAGCTTTGATCCTTGGATGTTCTTCCTTTCCTACTCCTTCTTTATCATTCTCCATTGTCTCTTCCCCTCTGAGCCTGCTACTTCCTTCTTTGTCATCTTCTTACCTCTCTTCCTAACTCCTTCCCACTCTGGCCCACCTGATATGCGGTCTTTGGGTTCTTCCTTGTATCACTTGGGAAGGCATCTTTCCTCTGGCTTTGCAGGGTTAGGGCCAGCTGCCCTACTTGTGTCTCCAGGTTCTTCAAGGATGCATTGGTAGTGTTCTGAAAAATTTTAGAATTGGTACTTGGTGCTTCCCGATTCTCAGGAAGGCCTTTGTTCCATGGAGGTTCAACGAACTTTGTCCCATGGCTGCGACATCTACGTTCTCGGCTAGAGACACTCCTCGGCTTTGGTATTCGTCTGCCAACTCTTTCACGTACATTCTTTATTTCTTTGGAACCCTAGGTGGTGTACCATGATGAGGGTTACGTGTCTGCCTTTGGCCTTGAGAAGCCCCTCCCATATCTGAGAAGTTCTCATGGTTCTGAGTCTTTGGGTGATAATGTCTTCCGGAAGGTGGGATTGGGTTTAAAATGATAAGCTCTTGGCTCACCCATAATTGACCTCTGCGGCCTCATAACAGAATTCTTCGGTTACCCTCTGGCACTTCCGGAGTCGTGCTCCTTTCGATTGCTCCTATTTCATGAAGCGGTGTGTCTTTCTTTCTTACTTGTCTAACTTTGTACCTGTGGCATCCGGCTTGGCCTCATGGGTCATCTTGCTTCGACTCCATGATTCCCTTTCCTCTGTTTCCTCTTGCGTCGAGAGGGAGTTTTCATGTTGACTGGCGGATCTTCAATCGGCTCCTTTGCCTCTTCGGCCACTTTTTCTTTTGAATGCTCCCACGACATGAAGCATCAATGATCCGCCTTTGATACTCATTCGCGGCATGATACCACATGTCCATTTGAGTCTTGGTCCTCCATACATTGGACATCTTCGTGACCGTTTGAATCTTTCCCGAAGCTACATACGGGCTTTCATCTCTTCCCCTCTTTGGAACCTGATGATTTCTCTCCTTCTTTACGTAGTTAGGGGGAAGAATCACCTAAGTAGGCTTCAGTAACTCATAAAGTATCCAGTAGAACCATCAGGTAATGATTCATACCATGTAGGCTGCTTTGTATCTCTTAAGGAGAATGGGGTAAAGTGCGATTTATGACACGGTCTCGCTACATTCGACAACGGTATTAGCCATCGAGGAATCTTCGGGTGTTCGTTTAATCTTCGATTAGGATGACCGATGATAAGCGTCTTTGCTTGGACCATTATGTCGATCTTCAATTCAAAATTATTATCAATATGAGAATTTATCTCGATCGTGAGTATTCTTCATATAATTGGTCTCGAAATCCTCCATTGTAATATCGGTATTTGAGCCTTCTAGCTCTGTATGTATTCCGGCACGATCACACTTTCTTCTTCCATGGTTGAGTTTACGCCTTCTAGTCTTCTCAGACCCAAGGCGTCCTTTCTATTTCTGTGTCAGCTGGAATCAGATCGGTGTTTTGTTTCCTATGCATCAAGGAAGTTTTGCAAAGCAAAACACACTTCCATTAATAAGTTAGTCAAATTAATAATCTCATTTCAATATGGCTTGTTAAAGGTCGGTGGCCTGACATGCGCTTGAAAAATATTTTTGGTCTTTTAATTTAAAATGTCCAAATTAGTATTTCCTTCTTTTGTCTAGATATTGATTTATGAAATTCTTTCGATCCATGATAGCAGCGCCGCAAAACGTTGGCCGGTAATAGCGCTTTATTTACAACAACGCACCCCGAGGACTATTAATTAATCTGACAACCTTGCCATAAAACTTGTTGGTAATTATAATATGTAAAACAAAATCTCTTAAAATTAGTCATTTTTCAAGCTCGGTTTTGATTTGCACAATGCAGTCCATAGTCCAACTAGTAATAAAATGGATTTAAGTCGAGATATCGATCTGAGAGATCTGAAGAATTTTAAATCAACTTCACCCTTACTACTCAAGCTCCATACTATTTGGACACATAAGTATAAATGATGAAATCGACGTGCAGGTGCTGGGAAAATTAAATGAACATAAGAAAATAAGCATTATGAAAAAATAAACTTGAATATAAAGAGAATAAGGAATAAGTGATAGTTAGGAAAATGATCATCAATTGAATAGTAATCGTTTAGAGAACACATTAAGATCAATGCTATTGTGAAGAATCAATTCCTGCTGTAAACTTGTAAATTTTTCTGTGAATTTTCAGTTTATTTCCGAATCTGTCCAAGGCTAAAGTAGTTCAGCTGGATCTCTCCAAACTTCACCTTTCATTACCTAATTTTGACCTGATTCTCTCGAGATACGAGAATTAGATAATATTTTTTAACAAGGACATCCCTATATAAGCGAATTTTTTAACTGCAATCTTATCACACATTTTGTGAATGTAAACGCCAAGCTCCCAAGTTATCGGTCAAGCAAGGATATATACAATTTCAGGTTGCTCTTCTTCTCGAATTAGAATAGATCACCCTTTCCTTGATTAGATCTCAGCTAACACGGGAATGACATCACTATCCGAATTGAGGTGAACTCTTTGTTTGTTTAAATGGATAACTCGTTCGACTCGGTCTTGATTTCAAGCGAGAAGAGGATTTATCCAAGAAAACTCACAAAGCACAACAGATCAAAAATAGCAGGTTAATACACCTTTAAAGAGATGTTCATAGCTCCCAGGAATGTCTTCTCTGTGTCACTCAGAGGACCTCCTTGAAATCGGAACAATAGAAGTAAATCTTGAAGCCAGGTATAAGCGATATTCGAGAGAAACTTTAAACAAGTTGTAAATAAATTCATAGTGAAATTTGCGATTTGTTGGAAATAACAATAGGAAAGATAAGTTCTGACAATAGCATTCATATAATGGAAGCTGGGTTCCTTGATTACTGAATTACACGCTGCAGTATTCCTCTGATCATAAGAATAACTGCATTTCGAAGGCTATGGATAATAGAATTCAGAAAATTTATGCGAACTTCAACTCCGGCGGTAATTTGAAAGCAAAATGAGTATGTGTCGGCTTCTTGTAGCTTGATTACATCAATTCAGAAAATGAAGCAAAAATAAATGGTATGAAAACTAAATCTCTAAAAAAAATGGCCAGGAAAACATAAAATAAGGAAGAAAACAAAAGAAAACTAAAAAATGAGCCTTGTGACTATCCGGACACTCGTGCGTGGCCGTAAGTACCTTTCTTGTTTGGATAATTTGTGTATTTATAGGGTTCTAAATTAGGCCCCTAATCGATGTAACTTTCTTTGTAGGCGCCAGAGTATCCAGGCCCGAGGATTCTTGTTCAAGTCGACTTAGGTTTCCTTGTCGTGACATCATCGGTCGCGACCTGATCCACGTCAGCGACCCCGCGTACGCACTATATAGCATGGTTGTAGTCATTCTTGATGTAGCGACACCATCATCTTGTCGCGACATCTTCTCTTAGCGGGTTTCAATTGTTCTCTCGATGCCATGACGTCGATATCTTATCGTGACCTCGGCTTAAGGCCTTCGCAGTCTTCAGCGATGTCTTGAGGATGTCGACGATCATCTTCGCGACATATATCTTATGTATGGAGAAACTAGCGGTCGCTCATGTTGTATCGCGACATCAATGTCTTCAGCCAGCGACATCCCTTTATGGCTCACGCATCTTTGATACGATTACCGTTCCACGATGCGCGACTTGATCTCATGTCGCGACATCAACATAACTTCGCCGATCTTCACTTGATGGTTTTGATGCCGTGACTTGGCCTCGATGCGTGACGGCGGTTCGTTTCCCTTCCACTTTCATCTGCTGGTTCTTGTGTAGCGACCTCGTTCTCTTGTCGCGCGACATCAACTAAATCCTTTGAGACTCCTCGTTGTTTTCGGTGTCGCGACTTGATCTTAGCTCGCGACATCGGCTTCGGCGGCTTCACTTCTGTCCAAACCTCGTAGCTTCAAGGTTCTTATTGTGACTCTGTCCTAATCGCAGCGCGGCTAACATCGCGACACAAGAATCTTTGTCGCGACGTGATTCTCTTAGGCTCCACAGTTCTACATTATTGAACTTATCGTTCACGATGTAGCGACTCGATCTCATATAGCGACCATCAACTTAAAAATCATTGCGATTTTCAACTTGTCTTGGTGCCCGAGCATTGTGTGTTGACCTCACTTACAAAAGCTTTGCAACTCCAGGCAGTGGTGTCGCGACATCAATTTAGTTCTGCGGGGCTTTCAAGTGGATTCCGCTCTTGATGTGGCGACATCGAGGAGCTGATCAAACGTTGCTTTATGACTACTGCTGACTTTGATCTATTCGTTCACGATGTCCACGACATGCGGTATCTTATCGCGACATCACATCGTACCTTCACAAGTCCTGATCTGTTCTTGATGTCGCGACCCCGATCTCACGTCACGCGACATCGGCTCATTTCTTTTGAGTCTTTCTCGTAATAAGTTTCAGCCTTCTGAAACCTAGCTTGTTATCACTGTCGCGACCTCAGGCGAAACGTATGGCAAAAGCGCATCAATAACATGAAACATTTCCTTACCCTTTCACTTAGTGTTTGCCACCTTTACATATCCCATATTTGCATTTTTACCAACTTTGCTTTTCTTCTTTCTTGCTTCCTCCACTAATGACAAATTGGTGAGTTTCTTTATAATTACGTATATTAAATATTTCATTTTAGCCGAAAAAATAACGAGAAAAATGGACTAAAAGAGATGACTTTTAAATATCAAAGGAATATGGGAATTCCAATATGTTTTTAAATTTTCTATTATGAGATCTAAGTAATCTAGATTTCTAATTGAATGATTAATCTTTAGGGATTGTTATATCTTCTATATGTTCTTTTCAATAGTCTATAATGAGTAGAGTTTCTATTAGGTTAATCAATTTTCCTATTAGTTCTACTTTATTTTCTAGCGTTTTATCTTATTAAAACCTGAGTTGAAATTGCTTAAATTTTCTAGAAAATTTTATTATTAATCTACTATTGTATTAATAGTTTTATCACGAGAGTTTTCTAGGTTTTACAGTGTGTATGTTATGTTTATAGAGTTATTTTTATAGTTACACTTGAGTTTAAAGGAATATTGAATAATATGTTTTTAAATTTTCTATTCATAATATGAATTTAAGTAATCTTCTACATTTCTAATTGACCGATTAATCTTTAGGGATTGTTATATCTTATATATGTTCTTGGATAGTCTCTTGGGTAGAGTTTTTATTAGGTTAATCCAATTTTCTATAAATGTTTTCTAGTATAATATTATGTGCTTAATTGTTTTCTTATAGGAAGAGAGCTATATATAATGTTTCTACTTTCTAGGTAATTATTATGTTGAGCTATAAGTAAATTCCCAAGGCTTTCTATAGTTCTAGTTTTATCACCTATTTCGTGAAAATTAATAACTTATTTTATCTGTAAAATTTTCAAATCTGGACATGTACTAAGTATTTAAATAAATAAGATAAATAAAGTTGTTTTATATTTGAATTTGTTAATCTTAAATGTCTACTTTCTAAATTATTTCTAAGTATATCAAATACTTGTCTTTCTTTGTCTAATTTTTGAGTAATTTTTGAGTGGAGGCTCTTATCTGGATTACTGTCCAATTTGTTTTAATATAATTTCTTATAATATCAAATATTTCTTTCCTAAAGGCTTCGTCAAATAAAATTTCTCTAGTAATTCTTCCTATTGGATCTATGCAGTCTGAGCAAGTGAAAATAGAAAAAGTCAAAATATTTCGTTTTTTTTTTACTTTTTTGAATGATTTTTTCTTCAAAAAAAACTAAATATTCAAATATAAGAAAATTTTATGCTTTATAATCCAAGTAAAACTCCTTTGATGTTTAAATGTAATTAAATAAGTATCTTATTTTAAAATTTTTATTTAAAAATTATTTTTATAAAAACTTAGATAAAAATTAAAAAATTGATTTTTTTATAAAAAGAAAGCAAATCTTATCACTATTATTAATGATAGCTATTTGTCCTTCAGAAGCAAACAACCAAGAGTGTCTAAGAGTGAAGAATTGTTTTCTATAGCATGAGAGGGCCTTTGGGCAAAAGGTCAATTTTGAAAAGTCTTCAATCTCTTTCGACGCAAATGTTCTAGGTGACTTAAGGACAACAATTAGGCGGTGTTTTTTTTTTTTGTACTTAATATCGAATATAAGCTTTGATGAATGATGCCCAATAATATTAAGTATTAAGTTGTTGTTTTTGCGTTGGATCAGTGGTAGGGATAATGATAGGACGGATTATTTGTGTTACCGTCACGCTTTCTTAATGGGCGAGGTTTGGTTTAATTGTAATAGGGTTTTTAACGCGGGTTTAGTTTGGCACCTTGAAATAAAAGGATGAGTTAGTCAGGTTTGGGTATTTTACTCCTTCCGATTCAGATTATTTTAAAAATAATTTTTATTATTTTATTTTATACTAATATAATAATAATAACAAAAATTAGAATGTTTTTCATAAATAATTTATACGCATTCTGTAATATTTTCCTTTTTATGAAATATATTTTAATATAATAAAAATAAAAAGCAAATATAAAAAATAAAAAATAAAAAATAAAAGAATGTCAGATGTAAATGGGATTGGGTTTGAGGAGTACTGCAGTCTTAGTCTAAAATGCCAGCGCATTTAATTTTTTAAACTAAAGCAAGTTTAGGGTGAAAAAAATCGCGTGAGATCGGGAATGGGTAAAAATGCAGGCCTTTTCATGTTATGCATTACTTTAATAGTATGTATTGCTAGCTCTTTTCCTTATTCAGCAATGATGGAGTTTTTCTTGTTTTGATGCAAAATGACTTTTTTTGAATAGAAAAACCCAAATGTTTTTACTTTTTCTATTCATAACTTTTAAAAAAATTTTCAAATAATGTGAAAATTTTAAAAAATAAGCAATTTAATCTTTGAAAGGCTGATCCAGCTGCCAGCGTTAGTGATCCTAATTAGATCCCAGGAGTGTTCCCAACATCCTCTTCCTAAATGCTCATTCAAAGGAAACTTCTGGTTTATTTAGAAGTATTATAACGCCACAGGAGGTGATAAAAAGGGGCGAAATCTATAGAATTGGTAAAGGGAATCAAGTGAATATCTAGCTTATTGTGTTTGAGGATTCTTACGTAGGATCAGAAATATCGATGTAACGGATATATCGATGGTGGATTTTCACGGAAATGTCGAAAAATATCGTGGATATTTTTACAAAAATATCGGGTATTAAATTTTTTTTTAAATATTTTAATTATATAGATTATATGAGAAATTATTATTAATTTTAATTAAGGTAGATTAAAATCGAAATGGATTAGTAATTATTAAAATTAAATATGTTATATTTAATATATTGAATATTATTATGTTAAAGAGATATTATTTATTTGTTTTGTTATTATTATAAATATTATGTAGATAATGAGAATTCAAAATGATATATATTATAATTTTAATTTTTATATGATATTATTTTATTTAACTTCTTTAATTAATATTTGATTTAAAAAAATATTATAAGTTATAATGTAAAATAAAAATAAAATAAAATATTATAAAGGGATTATGAGCAAAATAAATAATAAGAGAAAATAAAAAAAATTTTGCACCATATATAATAACATATATAATAAGTGCGATCGATATAGACGTAGTTGAGTGTGATTGGATGGACTCGAAACCCTTCCAAAGTAATTTTTTCATATTTTAATTTTTTCATATTTTTTGAGTTAAGAAAATTTCGAAAAAATATCATATTTTTTTGAGGAGAGATGAGTGCCAAGAGAAATTTGAAAGGGAGAGAGGTACATGTGAGAAGAGAGTAGAGAGGCAGTGGGACCCATTGGCCAGGTCACTAAATATGAATTATTTTTGCAAAATCTGACTTTTTTAGTGCTGTGTAGCTTTGTTTGGCGGGTGCAATTTAACCATGTAGTAAATATAATTTGCCGTTTTGGAAAAATGGGATTTTTAGGGATAATATCAGTTTTCCGTTTTAGTAAAATCGCGATTTTCGATTTTTGTCAAAAATGGTTTATCTTGCAGAAAGCGATTTTAGCCCGAAAAATCGTAAGAAAAATCAAATTTTTGTTCATTGGTTGCCATAAGCTAGTCTGTTGAGGTTAATTGATCATAAAATTAGGGCGGGGTCGGTAGAACTTTAATTTATTAGTTCAAAAAAATCGGGACCAATTTGGCCGGTTCGGCAGCCTGCTTTATGGTTATTATTGATGACTTTAACATAAAACCATTTAATAGTACCCGCCTGTCTGGTTTAAAGGTAGGTTGTAGCGCGTATATGTTTAGCTCGCAAAAATCTGGCCAAATTTGACTTAGCCCAACCCAGCCCGTCTGCCCAAATTGCCATCTCTACCCGTGGCTACTGGACTTGACAAATCTGAGGGTGGAGACCCAACCGACTGTGGGTGGAGGCCATGGTCAGTAAAATCAGGACAACAAATTTGGGTTCTCAAAGATAACATGATTGACTCTATTAAAAGGCCGATACTTTGTAGAATGAGAGAATCTTAGTAGGGAGATTTCCAAAAGAACCAAAAGAAAAAAAAATAAATAAAAGATTCCTTTGATTCTACAAGAAAAGCCAAAACATAATCTATAATGATGAAGATAAGGTTTCAAATCTAATACAATAAAAAAATCAGATATTCATCTGAAAAGTAAAACAACCCGTGAATCAAAGATTCGGTAAATTCAAGAAGCAATGAGGAAACCTAACTTTCTTACCTAATGTCTATAAAATGGAACTAACTTCTACGCTGAAGGTGTGAATTAAAGCACCGCCTCGAAAATCGTTATTACTCGAACGATTGGAGTGGAGAAGACATTGATTCCTCCTGACCTGCGTGGTGTGGTGCAAAGTGATTTAAGATTCAGGTATCGAACGAGAATCTCCGTGAGTGGAGAAGCTGAAGAAGATGTAGTGCGAGTCTCCACTGGAGCGGAGAAGCCGAGAAGACGATCGAGTCCCGACGGTCACATCAGGTAAGTCTCCATTTAAGAGCATATAATTATTCTTTTCAAAACAAACTATATTTGCAAAAGGTAAGTCTCTATTTTAGATACGCATATTTTGTTCTATAACATTTATGTTTATATATTTGTAATATTTGTAATTATGTTACAAACGTCTACATACATATTTTCATATTTGTAATCGCATATTTTATTTAGGTTTTTTTTATTACCTATTTAGATCATTCATATTTTATTTTGATTTTTTTATTACCCATCAAAGGTAAGTCTATGATGCTTACTATATGGTTTAGTTATAAAAAAAGAGCAGATAATATATAATATTAAGATAATATAGATATTTAATTTTTAGATATGTAGATATTAATATCTTAGTTAAACATTATCCAAATAGTACATAGATTTTTAATTTCTAGATATGATGAAGATATTAATATACATTACTCTTAATAAATTTAGATATTTGAAAGCAGTTTTAATAAGTAAAAAATCTATTAATATTATATTAATATTAATATATTAGCATATATTAACTATTGATTGATTTTATTAATATTAAATGAATATGATAATATATTATAAATGATTATAATTATTTATTGATATTTTTCTCTATATTTCAATCCTTTTGTGGAGTACAGTAAAAGAATATCTATCTTCTTAAAAAATAGTATATATACTTATTAAATTCATCTTAAATTAACTAAAATAACAATTTTAGTTAACTTAGTTGAAAAATAACAATTATGTAAATTTATTTAAAGTAAATGAGTAGAAATTTAATCTTTTTTGAAGAATAGTCATATTAGAAAAATAATTCAATTGTATGATATTTTTTGTTTTACTTTTATATATATGAATAGATGACATTTTGAAATGGCTGAAACGTGATATTGGTTGGGAGCGTGCGAGTATTTGGTGAGATGAAGGCACGGAGGTAATGTAAAATGTGTGAAAAAATTATACGCCAGAGAGAATTTCTGTAGTTAAAGTAATCACGTTGCCGCATGCTATCTCGAACAAATTGGAAGGATGTCGATGTACTTAACGAAATGGCATAATGCATTAAATTGTATATGTCTAATGGTTTGAAAAGAAAAAATTAAAATGAAAAAAAAAATGAACAACTTATAGTTAACTTTAAATGAAGATAATTTTTTATGAAATTGATATTGAGTGATTATATGATGAAATTAAGGAAGTTGGGATGACTGATTTCGAAAGACGGCAAATGAAACATGCAATGAGAGAAAGTCGTCATTTTTTTTAAGAAGGTAGACAAGAGCATGAGAGGGGTGATACTTCCTCATAACCTTGTGGTACCGGGATGGCTTGATACGTAGTTTCAGCATAAGAGAAAGAGCTAACATACCTCCATAGGGAATTAATCCCTACATGTTTCCTTTAAAACATAAATCAATTAAAAATTTGTTTTTCGTTGAAGATGCAAAGAAAGTGGGTAAATCTATCCCTAATTTTTTTTTCTTTAATGGAATATCTTTCAATGCATTTGATAGTAGGCCTTACTATCAATCTATGATTGATACCATAAGCGAGGAAACAAGCTTCGGGTATCGGGGTGCTCACGGAAGGTTCTAGTGAGATGCGTATTTGGAGGGAAAGTGCAGGCAGGTATATATATTGCTTCAAATGGCCTGTAGATACCTGATCATGTGATGGTGAATCTAAAACTGAAAACATATAAATGATTTCGTGGTTTATCATAATAGAAGCATGATTTACCTTTCTTCGATTAACCTGACCAACATACCAAAGACGGAAGATTACATATTTTCTCTTATGGATTTGATTGTGGAAGAGGTTGGGGAGGAAAATGTTGTATAAGTAGTCACTGATAATGAGGTAAGTTTTAAAGCAGTTGGTATGTTATTGATAGAGAAGCGAAAACATTTGTTTTGGTCTCCATGTGTAGCCCATTGTATTGATTTAATGCTTGAAGAGATATTGGGCGTAAATAAATTAGGGATACCCCCAGATCAAGCAAAAGATGATCACAAAGGCTTTTAATTATAATAGCTTTAAAAAGTAGTTAACGATGAAAGTGTTATTAAGGATAGAGATCTCTTGCGCCCGATAACCTGATTTTCATTTGAATTCGTTCGGCTTGAGTGTCTTATACGTTATATGAGGTTGATTTGAAAATGATGTGTGCCTGACAAATGAGTAGTGAATTCAGCAAAGATCGAAGCGAAGGGTTTAAGAATGAGTATCCGGCACTTGTGTAGCGTGAATTCCACGGAAGAGAGGAAGAGAAAGTCGAGCCATCATGGACCCTTTTGTGAAAGTTTTGAAATTGGTGATCGAATGGTAGGCGAATCACCTTACATCAATCATTTATAAAGCAATGGATTAGAGCTAAGTGACTATAAGGCATCGATGAAAAATTAGGAAAAATATTGAAGTTATTGATAAAGGTGGTAAAATAAATTGCATAGACAAATGCATGCTGCAAGTAATAAAAAAAATAATCCTAATATAGTTATTATTATTTATTCAAATGCAAAGTATTATAAGCTAATAATTTTTTTTACTTATGAGTATATTTTTAAATTGATATCTCCAATATTCAAAGCAATTCTCGCCATCGAATTAAAATTGGGTGACAATATATTTTTAAATTCAGTAACACGATATTCAAAATCAATTCTCCCATAAATACAGAATTAAATTGGACTTACATTATATTTTTTAAATTCAGTAATCAATATTCAAAAGCAATTCTCACCATCAGAATTAAAATTAGGACTAAAAAGAGCGTTATCAAGAAATTTGGAACGATTTGGATAATGACGAACTTTGAGCGAGGGTATAAAAATAACTTATGATATTTATATATATAAGATGTTCTATGTTTGTAATGTGCATTAATAAAGTAAATAACATTACAATGCGGTGAAATGTTGTTGAAATTCGAGGATAATTTGATACAGTAACGGAAAAGCGATAAATCGATCCATGTGTCTTTCATTATATTTATGTAACATAAATAAGAATTGTCATACGTTACATTAAATATATATTGGGGCCTAATATGTTTTTTTTTATAATAGTTGAATGGTGGTACAATTATGGTGATGAAGGTCCACATCTTCAAAAGATTGTTGTCAAAGTTTTAAGTCAAACATGTTTTGCATTGTGTTGTGAAAGAAATTGGAGCATGGTCACGATTAACTAAGGCTACTTGTGATCGTTTGTGATGAAAAAGTACATAAGTTAGTCTATGTCCACTACAATATGCGACTTCGGGTTAAAAATTTGATGTAACAATGAAGCGATGAAGATTTGTACAATCCAATTGACATGAATCATATTTTTAATGCCGATGATATATTAGATGAGTGGATACGAGGAGAAGAACCTATTTTATCATCTGATAATTTGGATTGGTTGGATCAAGATCTTCCCTCTAAAAAAGGTAGAGAAGTAGCTCATGAAGATGATGGTGGCATAAGTTACACGGTTCAAGCGTCTGCAGTATTGTAACGAGGAAGGGCGGTTAATTTATTAAGTAAGGAAGAACTCCTCAAAACCATTTATTAAGTTCGATAGTGGTGATGGTGACGATAGAGTCAATAGAGGAGGTAGCAACATTGGTGGGGGCAATGAAGATAGTGAAGACATTAATGGGGACAATGGAGCAAGTGGTGGTATTGGAGCAAGAGTAAGTCTTTATTGATGGTGAGATATGTTAATGAGTTGATAATAGCATGTCCGCGAATTTTCAAAGGAGATGAAAATTATTATGCCCACCGAAGATACAAATCATGGATATAGGCGGGACATATAGAACCAACGGCTGCCGGAAAAGGCGATTACATTTCTAATGATGATGACTATTCGGTGGACATGAACCCACATATCACAACTATCACGAGATTGATGAACATTTCCAAACGGTAAACTCTGGGATCAGACTTCTCGATTGAGGAGTAGATGGATCATATTATAACTTCGAGATAATGATAATTAACTTGACACTTTTAACGTGGGAATGATTTTGATCGAATATTATTCCCAGTCTGACGTGAGTATACCGACATGCCCAATCTTGATAGTATTAGTCTCTTGCATATTGAGGTTTGGATACTATCGGTATAATATTGAGTCGAAACGTACCTCAGAAAGTCATATTTTCTAATTATGGATCGTGAGTGATAAATGTCTAGTAGAAACAAAGATAAATCATTACAATTATTTCAGCCATATTCTCATACAAATTATAGAACCTGGTTGCATGTTGTGTAAAAGACTAATGATGATGATTATTTTGAACTAACATAATAGTTAACATGATATTTATCTGTATTAGACCGACATTTTGTTAAAAAGCTAATACATTTGATATAAATATTCTTTTACATTTTTATTATCTTAAGAACTTTTATTGATCTTTAATAACTATTTAAGTAATATTAAATATGAAAATTTGTTTATTAATTTTCTGTTTTAGCCCGACTTCATTATATATATATATATATATATATATATATATATATATATATATATATATACATATTTACATGGTTTAAACAAAATTTTTTAACTTTTAATTCTTTTTATTTTCGTATGTCGACCTCTTTGACCAATACACATTGTGCGTCGTCTTTGGATCAGAGTCAATGATGATCTAAGTAACTTTTGAACCATATTTGCCGATTGATGGTGCTCAAGAGGGAAAGGAGAAGGTGAGGAAGCAGAGCAGATAATAGCCATGGTTTGCTGGAATCTTTGGAACTGTAAAAAACATATGATGGGCTGGAACATACCCATGTCTCAACTCAGCTTTGCTATCTCTTTACAACTGGAAGTTAATGAAACTCATGGTGCATGTGCTTCCGCCTCCATTGCTTGATCCAATCATCGGAGGTAGAAGGAAAGCAAGGTCAGGATTGGGAACACTTAAGTGTATAATAGCAGATGATCCAGCGGTGGAGGAGCGGGATTCAAGTTTAGTGGGAACAAGATTAAGTAAGATAAGTTTTACAAATTTTTTAAACTTGGACTTCAACTTAATAACTTAATGTTTAAATATTTCAGTAGAACGTATAGCATTTGAGTTTGAATTTCCTAGAATATAATGAAAGCGTTTCAAAAAAAAAAAATTTGAGTGAGGCGAGATACGCGGAGAAGTGTGATGAATCTGACTGCAGAAAACAAAGCTTCAGGACTGGTTTTGTTCTAGTAATTACCGGGTGTGATGATCGTAGCAAAACGGCAGCTAAGATGGCACTGGAAGCCTTTGGGGTGTAGGGAAGCTTTGGTGTGGATTTACAGAATACTGGCATGCAGCTGGATGTCAGTGTTATATATTGTGGAATCAAATTCTAAGTCCTACTAGTTTCAGCAGTCAACTCATAGTCAGTTTCATATGCCAGGTTTGGAGTTTTTAGGAATTGCAAGTGCCTGGTTGAAGAAGGCCTTCAGGTTTGCTCATATTTCCTGTGTTATCAGTTGTAACCAAATCAGTTTGCACTCATTGACTCTTACAAGGCGTCTATTTCAAGGTGTGATCTAGTGGCTGGAAAATTTTCCTCCTCCATTCTATTTGATGTATTTTCTGGACATTCAATGTGGCTTCCAGTTTCTTCTTGTAAAAAATATATTTAATCTTGTCAAGCACTTCTCAGAACAAATTTATTCTTAAAGTATAAACTAATCACTGTTTATCAACCTATTTTAAATAGAGTTTATAATAAGCATCATGCTTTAAGCTTAGTACATTTTCTTTTACACATGTTTTTCTAATTTTTCTTTTTCTTCACAATTTCGATTAAACAAGCACTTACAGAAACAAAATCTGAAAAACAAGAAAATGAAGAAGAGCTAAAGATATCTAAAATCAATGATGCATTACTAAAAAGGTGAGTTTGGACTTTGAAGGAATTCAAACCTCTGGACAATGGTTTCCCCCAATACAATCGACAACTCCGAATGGGAAAAGGAAAGGAGTAGCAGCCGGCGTTAAGCCCTCTTCTTCTTGGAGGGTTTGTGAGTTGGAGTTTGTGGTTGACTTTCATAGCCTGAAAGCGGGCCTCAAAATGGCAATACACCAAGCCACAAGAAGGAATTTGATACGCTCAGCAGCAGCTTTTCCCGATGCTCTCTGATGTCACCATTTCTACCATTATAGCTGTCTGCAGAGAATTCAAGCTCTCGCTTCATTTTGGATTTTCTAAATGTTTTCATACCTAAATCTGATATTAAGAGAAGAAAAGAAAGAAAGAGAAAGAGGATGAGGAAGAGAATACACTGTAGAAGTGAGAGTAGAGGCTCCCTTAGATCAAACGAATTGGTGGGCAACCATGAGCTCAGCATTAAGGCGTGAGGTTTGAGAGAGGGCCAGGCGAATAAAACCACCCAGACGGGAATTCTGAGAGATCGAGCTGCGCAGTAGTCACCGGCCCGCTCAACGCTGTACGAAGTTTTGAGGTCCACCAGTGATTTGGGAAGAAGGGTCTCCGATGTTGTCTGGGCGATCGAAGAGGCGGCGCCACCACTGCGATCTCTGGAAGAAGACGAGCAGCAATGCGTCAACGAACTTCCTCAGCTCCCATCTTGTTCCTCTCTGGTTTGACAATAAAGTGGATCTCCATGGACTTTGTCTTTCTTTTTCAATGATTTGGTGATAACATTTTCTTGAAGTGTTTTTTGTATCTTCTCTGGGGTTACCAACAGCAGCTAGTTTCTTTGGCAACACGTGTTTTTTTCTTTCCTATCAACTTCGGTTATAATGTAGTATATCGTTAAAACAGCTGCACTTCCTTTCATCACTGAAAGCAAATGATGAAAATATGGTTTAGTGGATATATCGGTCACTAGTTTCTGAGATATATCCGGATATGTTATTAGTGAGATATCGATATATCAGAAGAATTCGCAAAAATGCGTGTGAAATCTTTCAAAAGTGTAAAATGGCCGTTAACATAGAAAATGACTGTATGGACCAGATTCTGCGTTACAATGAGCTTTTAAATCAAAATGAGGGTGGTGAAACAAATTTATAAAAATTTGATTGAAGGGATGCCGTGCTGTTAAAAGCAATCTTTATCACAAGAGCGTGGTATTCGATAATATTGATTATAGGTCGAGCATCTGTATATAAATCTGACAATACAGCTTCGTTAGGAAGTGGGGTTCGTGCATGCTCGTTTCAAATATTAGCTAACATTTTATTAATATAACTATTCAATAAATGTTGATTTATTAATATTATTACTAAATTAACTAATTTAAAATATGAAGTATCATATAAACTGTACAAAGAAAAAATTGGGTGAAATGAAGATAGGATATGGAATGAAGAGAATTTGTAGTCAAATGGATTATTTATAGGTATTTATAGATTTTTGGGTCAAAATAATGATGGATTCGATGGTAAAAATCATTTATCATAATATAATGATATAACCGTTGGTTCAATTTTTATGCACAAATCCGACCAGTGATCTTCTTTAAATTGTTGGGATCAATCCATGTGGTTGGGATCGTCGAGGAATTTCAAATATGACCGTTTTTTGATATATCTCAAATATATCATTATGTCCTTTGATATATCTCGATATATCCCGATACTAATACTATATATCTCAGATATTTTCTGCGAAAATTAAACTAACGCGCATTGTGCCACATACCCGATATTTCCGCATGAAATATCGCATCGATAATCTCGTTTTTGCCGATTTCCCTCAAGCGATTGCTCAGATTGCCCGATACTCGTGTTGAACATTACCGACTCATGTGGCGTGCTCGGATATTTTCTTACTGCGCGAAATGTTAAGTGTTTTATTATGAGTTAGGTATGATGAGTGGCTTTTCACTTATAATTATTATTTTGATAAAAATGTTATAAATAATTTATTGAGAAATGTGAATGATCACACATTTACCGATGAATAATTATGAATGTACTTTTTATTATATTAATAAGAAAACTCCTACCATATATGGGATCACGATAATGAAAGATAGGAGAGAAAAAAATGAATTACTAGAGTTCTTTCTTTTTGTTCTCTCAGTTTCTCTCTTCTTTGTGTTTCATTTTTTTTATAACAGATTGTGGCACGAGAGATAAGATAACAAAGTCACAAAATAATAAGGCATTCTAAGTATGTATTTTTCCTTTTTCCTTTTCTTTCTTTTCTAAAGAATTTTATAGTTGAAAGGTATAAAAGCTGGATGTTATTCATAGCACAGAAGTTATAAAAATTTAAGTTAATAAAGATTTCTTAAGTCATTGATTCACCTTGCTAAAAATATGCAGCTCTTGCGTGTGTGATAGAATGAGAAATTTGAACCATAGCCCTCAAGTTCTCATTTTTTAAAACATTACCACATGAGCTCGGATATATTATTATTAATTTTAAGTTATTGAGTTATAATTTTCTTATATCTTTTAAGCACTTATTCATATCTGTTAATTATTTTGAGAAAATGACTAATATCACCAAGCTCGAATTTCTACTTGATATTTGGCGAAGAATTATTTATCTTGGATATGGATGTTGAAATCGCGCTTGGATGTTATGAATCTTTGGAAATCTCTTATCAAAGAAGAATCTGCATAAAGCGAGATCCTGTATTTAAAAACTTTAATATTCCTTAGTCATGCCATTATTGATGAAGGCGCCGAAAGTGAATATCTTATGGTCGAGGATCCATTGATCCTTTGGAAAGAAGAGGTTTGAAAACGGTATGACCGTCAAAGACATTAATACTTCCAAGGAAGCCATTATGATTGGATTCATTCCCAGTACAAGATTTTGATCGATGACTACTCTTCCGGCCTTGTTCAAAATTAGCTCTCAAGCCCAAAGTATGTGGAGAAAAGTGTCGGATGAGGACATGCTTGAAAACATATACATTTCACGCCTCTAATAACTCTGTGTAATAATATAAAGTGTCATTTATCAAATATTCTAACAGAGTGCACTATTATCTCCTGCCTTAGTGGCAGAATAATGAATTGTTGTTAAAAAATCACCAATCTCACCTTATTGAATCTATATCATTATTTGAAGCCAATGCCACAATTCAAACTAAGAGACGTGGGCATGGATATTTTTATGGACGAGGCCGAGGTCGTAGTCGTGGTCGCCGTATTTCTTGGAATCAAGGTGATTATAATCAACCTCACAATAAGAAAAACAACTCCAATAACCAGTAGCTTAATCATTCAAAAATATTGCTCGGGGAAAATGATTTGGGCCATAACAAAGGGTTTATGAGACTTAATGCTACAGGATGGAATGAAGGTCAACTCACATGCTTGTCGTGCTCTTGGCATTTAGTTGACCGCTATCAATGCTCCATAAAGGAAAATGTAACCAAATTGAGACCACTTTATTAATGGTCCAAGAACAATGGATCCTGATAATCCTTATCAAGTATCCCTTCAAGAAGTTAACAATCAAATTGATGACAATTTCATTGATAATGATGGTGCAATACCTTTAACTTATTTTAATATCTCTGACTTCTTTGAAGATCCAAGTGGAAAAATTGACCATTTGATTGGTGATGACAATGTGTGTTATGATTAACATACTTGCTTATTATTTTACTTTTTATTACATATTTAATACAAACTGAGTTCTTCTATTTAAATTTTGTCTTTCTTTTGAAGATATATGAATCATTCTCCTAGTGATGCATGACTTGTTGGTTATGCCACAACTCACAATTTTACGTAATAAGAAATATTTTTCAAACTTAATTTTAGTTCCATTTAATGTTCAAACTATCTCAGGTCCCGTTGACCTAATTAAAGGCTCCGGAAGAGCTACTATTACGCCTAATGGCACCAAGTTTCAAATTGATGACGCCCTTTATTATAATAAATCTAATCAAAATTTACTTGGTTTCAAAGATATTCGCCGAAATGGATATCACATTGAAACTAGGAATCATAATGGAAATGAGAATTTACTCATTACTGGGCAAAAACAAATCTTGGAACAGTTGATTTCTTCATCATATGGATTATATCAAACAACTATTAGACCTCTTGAGTCTCATCTTTGTCATGAACCGAGGAAGTTCAATGACTTAAAAGCATTTTACAGTGGCATGAACTTGAACACTCGGGAAAAAACTTTCAAGCCAGTCCATATAAGTTAAATTCTAATGAAGCGAGACAAATTTTAGTTATCTTTTGCTTGTTCCATGATTTTAGTTATCTTGCTTGTTCTCAAAGAAAGTATAATTATTAAGACCATTTTTTACAAGATTGTTTTTGATTCCCCCTGCATTTTCTAGAACGTATTCAAAGGGGATATTTGTGGGCCCTATTCACCCACCTATTTCGTTATTTTATGGTTTTAATTGATGCGTCACTAGATTGTACCTTCTTTCTACCTAAATGTTGCATTTTCAGTTACTAGCCCGGATAATTTGACTTTTGGGGCACAATTCTTTGATCATCTATCAAGACATGCAATTTGTCTTGATAATGTTGGTAATTCTCCAATCCTTCCTTTATTGTATGTGTCAATGAATAGTGTTTTAATACTCTAGTACTCATGTTCATACTCGAGAAAGGTTGGCTGATCATATCAGCCATGATTAATTGCTAGACTATTGCTAGAACACCAAATTGCCTTTATCGGCATGGGGGCATGTTATTATTGATGCTGCGAATTTAATTCGCCTTCGTCCTACAACTAATCAAGATTCATCTCCATTACAACTTGTTATAGGTTATCAACCTAATATTTCACATTTACGTGTTTTTGGTTATCCTTTTTATGTTCCCCTTGCACCCATTCTGAAGGGACCCAACCCGGATTTCCTTTTCCTAACCCGAGGGACCCTCCCGTCACTCCTACGGATTTGAGAAAACATTTTTTTAAACCCTTTTTAAAAGTGAATCCGTGGAGCGAACTCATTTATACAGTTATGCTCATTTCAAATCTTATTAAACATGGTGGGAATTTTTTTTTCTTTTCCTTTAAACATTAAACCCTTTTTATACGATTAAACATTTTGTAGAAAATCGGATAGAGTTTCCTCTATTTTTCGGACATTTCCCAATTTACAACATAATAAAACATTTCACCTTGCCAATAATGTTCATTTTACTCGCATCCTTCTGGACATCAAGTCCACCTGAAGCAATTTCAAATCTAAATTTAAATCATTTTCTATTCTATGAAATATATAACAAATATTTTATAACACATTAAGACTCAATTAAGTTATAACCGCAAAGCATGCCTCTACCATAGAGGATTAGAGCTCTCGTAGTTCATTTCTTTAAAACATGTATACATTACAAAATAAATATGCACAAGTAGTTATTTACAAAAGATGCATGCATTTTCAAAAAGTGGTTGGCATGAAGCGAGAAGTGTCAGCGGGCGGATCAAGCAAGACTACTCATCGATCTCTACCCAAAAACATTTGGAAAGGGTGACTAAAGGGCTGATGAAAGCACGAGTTCATGAAATAATGTTTCCATATATAGTTTAAATAAATTGTAAAATAATTATAAATATCTCATTTTAATAAACATTTACTTTATTTTTCTTTCCTTTTTTAAATCCGTCATATCAATGGAACCCGCTGCCATTAACCACCGTTGGCCGTGAAAGAACTTTGATAAAAGCAGTCTTACGATCGCGTGACCCAAAGGAACCTCCAGATAAATCATGCATTTCTTTTAGATAATTGCACTATGGAATAAATCACATCATGCGTTGGTACATTTTTGTACTTTTCAAAAAAATTGTGGCGATGTGCCAAACTACTGCTTCCATTCTCTATAAAAAAATCTTATCCTTTCCCCACATGTACCATGCAATATTTTAAAGCACTTTAGTTGACTTTCCTTTAAACTTAATCTTTGTAACATATTAAGGGTAACCATGGTCAACCATAAACATCTTCATATAAACATATATATACATATATATATATATATATATATATATACCTATATATCTCTATATATATATCTCATATATATATATATATATATATATATATATATATATAATATTATAAACATTTAGAACAATGGAAGCCATAAATCATTAGCTATATAAAAACTATGAAACCTTAATTATTTATAGTATTTTCAACATATGTTCCATAAATTAAAGAAACATTTACTTTTCATTTTAAACATTTATAACATAGATATGAAATATATATATTTGTAAACATTAATATATATATATATATATATCTCATATATATCTTATATATATATTTCCATAAACATTTACACATTTTCCCTCACCTTAGTTATTTATTTCCTTTTTCCTCCTTTAAAAACCTTTCACCTTTGTCCTTAATCACTTTCCTTCTACAAGTCACATTATTCATAAAATCCATTAACATTCATACCTTAACAATATTCAATGAAACCATTAACTATAATATACTCTCTATCAAATTAGAAAGCAACCCTTAAGTATTTTCTTATTCAACTTAATCTCAACTTAACCAGTTTCATTCAATTAAATCAAGACTCATGACAACATCATTACAAGTCTTAAATCAAGTCATTAGCATGCATAAGTGAAAAACCCACATGCCCTTCACCTTAGCAAAAATTACATTTATACTAATCAATTATTTTCTTAAAACTTCAATTCTAGCCCATTCCATTAGTCATTTACTCACTTCCAATTGATTAAAATAAATTGAAACTCAACTTTTTCATACTTTTCCTAGGGTGGTCAAATCCTACAAGTCACACATTCATCCTTGTTTCTTCAATTTCTTCCATTTTCTTTCAACAATTACATTTAACAATTCATCCAATACCATTGATTCAAATTCCTTCAAATCAAACCAATGCATTTCAATTAAACCCTCTTGGCGAAATTTTGTATATAATCTCACTCTTTCTTTTCAATTTCTTAGCAAAATCCACATAGAATCATGTCAATTTAATAACTAGAAGTGTTAACATAACAACTCAATTGAAGGTTTAGATAAATAAAATGCAGAGCCTAATTGTTTACCTTAATAGTTTTGGTGTCTTGGTGTTAACTTAGAATTTAAATGAAATCTTCAAATCTACATAAAGGGATATGAGGAAACTCATTACCTCTCTTGTAATTTCACTCCACATTAACTTAAGAATTCACATAGACTAGTAGTGATCTCACCTTAAAAACTTGATTTTTTCACTTAGGATTTGATAGGGTACTTCATGGAGATGATGAACACTTGAAATGGCATGGTAGATAGCTTTGGAAAGAACATGCAAAATTTTCTCCCTTGCATGGACATGAAGTGCTTCCTTTTTAGCTTCATTTTACCTTTCAAATTATTTGTCTCTCAATGGCCACCACAGCTATTAAATGCACTTTAAATGATCCTCGTACCTAATTTGCCCCTGGTGTGTAGTGTGACTTCACCAGCTGGTTTAGCATCCTTGAATTCTAGTGGTCCCATATGTAACCATATATAATCCAAAATAACCAAAAACCACTTTATTCTCATAAAATCCCACCTTGAGCCATAGTTGAAGCAACTAACTCTCGCATGGTTAGCCTAACGTAATGTATCACTTTAACTTTAGTTGGCACAACCATCAACTAACCAAAGTTAAATTAACTACTTTATGACAAATATCAAAGTTAATGGCAAGCTCTCATAGGTCATTCTTAATCACATGGATGCCAGCTTGCATGGCATATTCTATGGTTCTTGCTTTGCTTACTTAGATTGAGCACCAATAAATGACTTAAATGCCCTCTTTGAAAATAACGTATTTTTTATATGGTAAAAACTCCGAAAATGTTCCATGATCATTGTCATAAAATTGATCATGGAATAACTCCTGAAGATTAAACTTATTTCCTATCATGAGACATTGTTTTAGAAGAAAAATCTAGGGGGTACAAGGAATATTTTTAAAAATATTTAAATTAAAAAAGACACATTTTAGTAAGCATTAATTCAGTTACTTCAAAACTATGCAGATTCCATTTAATTCGTTTCATTTTCTTAGACTCAATACATTGATACAAGAACATTTTTCAATTTTTTTGAGACTCGTTTTCAAAAATTATTATTCAATTTGTTTTAAGTTCAAATACGCTAACTTAACAAGAAAACAATTTACTATTCTTAAAAGCAAATAGAGGTGGGGATCTTTTTACACTCATCGAACTAAACTAGGTCCTCAACGCCGTCTTGGTATTTATGTTGGCTTTCAATCTTCATCTAATGACCTTCCTGTTGAGCTATACAGTGAGTTTTTCTTTATGATTGCCAGTTGTCATTTCAATGAAGATGTTTTCCCATAATTGGGGAAAGTCAATTCAGGAAGAATGGCAAATTACATGGGCTGAATCATCCTTTTCTCATCTTGACCCCATAAATCAATCGAGTCAAGGGTTCAAAGATGGTCATTTACAATTTTGCAATCGATTGCGTGCATTTTATTGATTCAACCATGAGTTACAAATCACATATACGAGTTCAAATATCCCGACACGGATTGAAATTCCATTGCGAAAGTGAAATATGGCGTGACCTTGATGAGCTAAACCCGCGATTAAAGCGCGGACAATCCTATTAGCTCAAAGATCTGATTCCTAGAAGAGGGAAAGTGTTAAATTCAAATGCTCACGAAGAGCATACAAATGTGAAAGTTAAATGATGAACTAATAGCACATTAAGAGAAATATCCATTTGAACAATCATCTCATGAGATTGTACCGATACATAACAATGAAGAGATATCTATTAATTATATGCATAAGGGAAAAATATGTGGATCGAAATACTACCCTTATAGATGATGCTTTTTCTTTCCAAGTGACTATAGACATCATAAGCAATGATGAAGATCAGGAGCCACAAAATATGAATGAATGTCGACGTCGAAATGATTGGTTAAAATGGAAAGAAGCAATTCAAATAGAGTTAAAATTACTGACTAAATGACAGGTATTTGGACCAAAAGTTCAAACACCTAAAGATATAAAACATGTTGGATATCGATGGATCATTGTATGTAAGTGAAATGAGCAAAATGAAATCATGTGATATAAAGCACGCCTTGTAGCCAAAGGCTTCTCACAAAGACATGGAATTGATTATGGGGAAACATATCCTCCCGTAATGGATGCAACTACATTTCGTTATTTAATATATTTAGCAGTCTCCAAAGGACTTGATATGCGGCTGATGGATGTAGTCACAACTGTTACTATGGATCTATTGATATAATGTTGTAGCATACCTGAAAATCCACTGAGAAGGATTCAAATTACTTGAAGTAATGAATTGAAAACCCGCAGACATGTATTCAATCAAGTTACTTGATCTTTATAAGGATTAAAAGCCGGTCATTGAATGTGGTATGTCGTTTAAGCGATATGCTCAAACAGGATATGTGAATAATTCAATTTGCCCATGCATTTTGTATCAAGAAAGTAGCAAATGATTTGCAATTATTAGGTATATGTGGATAATTTGGTGTGATTGAGACTCCTAAAGGCTTATCAAAACAACAGACTACTTAAAGAAGGAATTTTAAATGAAAGATCTTGGGAAAACAAAATATTGTCTCGGCCTGCAGATCGAGCATTGTTCAAATGGTATATTAATCCATCAATCAACATATACAGAAAAAGTCCCGAAGTGCTTTCATATGTATAAATCACACCCCTTTAGTTCCCCCATGATTTATTGGAAATTAAACTTAAGTGACCAAAGATCCGTTTTGGCTTAAAGAAGAAAATGAAGAATTGCTTGGTCTTGAAGTACCATATCTCAGTGCAATTGGTGCACTAATGTATCTTGCAAATTATATGTGACCAGACATTGCTTTTATAGTTAATTTACTAGCAGATGCCGGTCAACTCCAACTAAAGGCAGGCAATTAAACATGTATTAAGATATCTCTAAGGGACATGTGACATGAGATTATTTTATTCCAAAACATTGGAACCACAAATTTTCGGTTATGCAGATGAAGACTATCTTTTGAACCCTCACAAAGCCCGATCACAAGCAGAATATATATTTACTTATGGAAATACTGTTATATCCTAGAGGTCAGTAAAACAAACAATGGTGGCCATCTCCTCCAACCATTTAGAAATACTTGTCATGCATGAAGCTAGTCGAGAATGTGAAACCCCAGAAAAATCCAAGATTTTGGATAAAGGGTAAAATAGTAATTTCGGATGAAAATAATTTTTTCCAAATTAATGGACAAAACTGACTGCTGGAAATCGCCTCACCTAAATTTAGCTACCACGCTTAATTCTCGCTAGATTCTCGAGGTGGCTCCGGATTTCATGTTTTTCGGCGCATGTAATGTCGCACACAACCACGTTGTGGGATGCCATTATGTAGACACTAAGAACGCCTACGCCATTCACTCTGGTTAATGGCTCACAATGAGCCATGTGCTAATCCCACGGCTCATCGAGCCATGCGATTTACGCTACAATGGCGGGTTTAAAAACAAGAGAAAAATATGGAAAATGAGAGCCACACCTTTAATTGAGGAAATGGGGGAAGCAATTTCTCCTTGAACGGATGCGCGCGCTTTCAAAATGAGGAGAAATGCAAATATAAAAAGGAGTTATAAACGGTGGTAAAACGGTATTTAAATGCAGAAAAGAGTTAAAAAGAAAATGGAAGGAATAAGACAAAGGAAAAAGAGAACGTGGGGGAGAAGAAAGAAGAAGATTATCCAGTAGCTTCAAATTGATTCTTTTAGTGAGAGAGAGTCTTCCTTCTCTGGGGACCAGAATGATCCGACCGGTCACCCTTCGAGATAAGAAGTGTTGTTTACACTTTATGACAACGCGCGACTCCGCAGCTAAACCCAAAGCAGGCAGGATATTTTCCTACTTTGCTTACTTCTTAAATTTCTAAAGACTTTATAATGGTAGGTTGCTTAAGGAGGCGAATTAGTTCCAAGTTTGGGATTAAAGGGTATGCATTTTATGACCTGCTTCACACAAATACGACTCATGAGAGTTAGGCTTGAACTAGAAACCGAAAGTTTTTGTGTCATGGTTGTTTGATGTGATGATAAGGATTGGAACCAAAATGGTTCAAGTTTGCTAAGGGGTCGTGAGGTACCCTATTGAATGGTCCCAAGTTTGAGACCCACCGTGTTATTGTCGTTTCAATGACACGCAGCTGCGGTAAATGCGATGCCGATGCATGCTATTTTAATGTATTAACAATTCATTCAGATGGGCGCATTATACGATAAATTATAATTGTCCATGGTGTAAATGTTTCATGTAGTGCTCATTCATGCATGAAACATGAGGAAATGCATCGGGCATCATACATTCCATATGCACTATCACATAACGCTCCGTGGGTAGGGTAAGGTTTATTCACCTAAGATTGGGTGAAATGAGTCGGAACTCGGGGAAAAATGGACAAAGTCTAAGGTAGAGATTCACGAAAGTGTGTAAATGATCAAAAATGATAAATTACATGTCATGAGCAAGTTTGCAGATCCCCCCCCAGGTGAAAGTCCCAAATGTTATTCACTTGCTGTATGAACTCCGACAATGTAAGTTCGTGAAAATGTCGGGGAAAAAGGAGCGCGGCACCCTACTGTAAACCCTAACCATGGCCCACAAAATAAAGGAAAAAGAATGTGATAATTAAAATCGAGGGTCTCCAATGGTTTAGTCAGTGGCGCAGACTGGGTTTTATTCCACGCTGCATTCCAGCGAGGTTTGCCGTGACTCGGGTCGTGAGCATGAGGGGTCGTGATCTCATGTAGATGATATAGACATTTACATAATAGTAACAATTGTATGGAATGTGATCGATTGCTTATATATGCCAACAGATATGCATTTTTTGTGGGAGTAACCTCGTAGAAAACTTTCTAACGCTTTGCTCACCCCGTCGTGTGACTGACCCTTTCTGCACAGAGACTATTCAGAGATTTGACACTCGCAGGTGTTTTTTGAGAAGAAGTTTAAATGTGGCTTTGAGTAAATATTTGTAAATATGTATAAAACTTTTTGTAGAACAAGCATGGAAACTATGAAAATATAGTTGATTATTATCATTCGAAAATGCCATGGGCTAAGAGGCCATTTATCAGTATCTTCAGACAGATGTAGATTTTCATCGACGTAGTCAATGGACCCCCTGGCTTAGCGCCACAGAATGTGTTTGGTTGAGATCCATGATACAACACATCGGAAAATCATGTGGATTATCTTCTATCAAGAACATACCAACAGTATTATATGAAGATAATGTTGCGCGTATTGCGAAAGTCAAAGGTAGATATATTAAAGGTGATCGAACTAAGCACATTTCACTAAAATTCTTCTATACTCATGAACTTTAGAACAATGGTAAAATCAATGTGCAATAGATAAGGTCCAGTGATAAGCTAGCATATTTATTTACAAAATCCCTGCTCACTACAACATTCAAGAAACTTGTACACTCAATTGGTATGCACTGTAAAAGATCTTTAAAATGAAGTATTATGTCACCATCGTGGGAGAGTTGTTAAAGATACAAGATAATAATGCTATTTTCCCTTCATCTAGGTTTTATCCCACTAAGTTTTACTGGCAAGGTTTTTAATAAGACAATACTAACTATCTAGTGATGGTCATTCAAGGGAGAGTATTATAAATAATTAATTGAGAAATTTGAATGACCACACATATTGCCTATAAGACTTCATGTGTCAAAATACTAATTTTATCAATTATTTATTTCTGTATAATCTTTATTTATTTTATCAGGCATAAAACATTAAGTGAATAATTTTCTTATTCTTCAAGTTCCTATATGTCAGTGATCAATCAATTTTACTCATTAATAAGAGTCACATGTCGAATTAATAAAAATTTTATATTGAGGATGATCACTCTATAACATAATTGTGATTAATTTAGAAAAATATTTAGTTAAATTTTTATTATTAATTATGATAAAATATTGGATTATAATTCTTAATCTACCCATAGGAATTGAGAATAAGAACATAGTCCAATAGTTTTATCTTATGGAATAATAGTTAAACCTAATCAGATAACTTTGTTCACATGCAAACATATATGTCTCAGTCCTTCCCCTAAATTTTTTAAACATATACATTTATTTGAGTAGACTCAGCCCCACAAGCATGTCCTATGTCTATTGACTAATCTTTGCGTGTGTTACATTGGTTCACATACATTACGTTTATAGCCTCAAAATAATTAATGATAATATTTTCTTACTTTGTAGTTACACAATCTGCAAACTCCCGAGTTTAAGGGAGATAACTATAAGGTTTGACGAGACAGAGAGTCTTTCTCCATTTAGGATGTATGGACTTTGACTATGCTATAAGGAAGGATGAGCCATCGACTATCACAGCGACCAACACTCCAGATGCCGTGAGACTTCACGAAAAGTAGGAAAGGTCCAATCGTCTCCATTTTGTTCATAAAGACACACATATTTGCTAGCATACGTGGCTCAATTGAGAAGCATGTCAAAGTCAATGATCTACTAAAGACAATAGATGAGTAGGTTGCTAAATTTGAAAATCCTTGATAGCATTTTGATAATTCAATTCTCGTCCCTAAGGCTCACTGGAATTAGAGGAGTGCCTGATCATATCATGCGCCTGATGGACAATTTCGGCTCAATTGAAGTCTTTGGAAGTATCCATGTCTGAGTCCCCTCAATATAGTCCATTCAAGATCTCTTATAACACACATAAGGATAAATGTTCAATTAATGAACTTCGCTTATGTGTAAGGATAGCTCAAAATGTGCTATATAAAATGTGTATGCTATGTGCCAAGTGCATGTGTCGCTCAAGTAATATAGCGATGAAAAGTAAGAGTATCATTCCCATGGAGAAAAGGGTTACTAACTACCGAAATTGGAATAGTTCTAATTTTATTTGGATTAACATAAAGGTGAAGTTGAAATAGAAAACAAACTAAACTAAAGAATGCAAATTTCTAAACTACAACGACTCAATAAAGACTAAAAAGCCTTAGAGCATAGATTTCACCTAAACAATTATATATGAACCTCCCAATTCAATCAATCAATCTTCAATTTTCATATGAAGATGTCAGTTTCACTAATGTATATGCGAATCTCTCTCTAGCATCCACACACTACCCTTAGAAAAGGTTTTATTGCTCCTCTGCCTCAAACCAACACAACTAAGGATGTCAGAAATTTAGAAATCCCAATACTATACCTAATCTCATCTATATCTCTATCTCATGATAATTAGATGACATTTCATTCATGGTCTAACTTAATCATTACTTCTTAGTCTCAAATCAAGCCACAAATCATACAAATATTGGTCAAATACTCACAAGCATTAAGACTAAATGAAATATTCAACATATGTGTGAAAATAACACATCAATCAATATAAATTAGGAGAAATCCATACATTCATGTCTTTGGCTACATCTAAACCCTAAAAAACAAACAAAAACATCTCTAAGGAAAATACAACCATTAAAAGAGAGGAAAACAAAGAGGGAAAGAGAAGATAAACAAATCTGAGTAAAAGCCCCATGTTTTCCTCCTTTATTTCCTTATTCTTCAAGCCTTTCTTCCCCAAGATGTGTGCTCTAGGGTGTTTCCACCCTAAGAGCTCTCTTTTGGAATCTTCGACCCCCAAACTCTCCCTTCAAATTCCTAATTTCTCTTTATAAGCCAAAAACCAAGAGAGCCCCGACATCCACGCTCTAGCGTGGCAAATCTGCGCTACGACATGGAGAAAATGGAAAGCTACTGGTCTTTTGTGAGCATATCCATGCTACAACATGGTGAATCTACGCCGCAGCGTCAAAATTTCACGCCCCAACGTCAAGACATAAAGGCACTGCTGTAGGTAAGTTCTAGCCACGCCCTAGCATGAAAACTCATGCCTCAACATGAGTGGAGTCACGCTACAACATGAGAAATCTAACACTATAGCCTGAGAACTATTTCTAGCTTGCTCTGTTTTTCCTTCTCTGCTTCCCGATACCATAACTTTCTCGTCCGAACTTCAAATTAAGCAATCTTGGTGTCTACAAAAATCTCTTGAAGTCTAGATTATGGATATGGCCATAGATAACACTTTAGAGTTGATGGTAAAGACTGAATCCATAAAGTGTGCCAACTGGTCAGTTTTTTAGCACTATTATCTTCTTTCTTCAACTTCTAAAATCCATAACTTGATAATTTGAAGTCCAAGTTAAGTGAATAAGGCCTTTTCGGAAAGCTTGAGAAGTCTATTATCCATCCATATAAATATTGGATCCATGGGAGATCATTCTATAGCTAAAAAATCGAACACAAGAGTTGATGCCGCATGTCGAAGCGCTTATCGATTTTCCACTTTTCGCTTGTTAATTCGATTTCACTCAGATGCATTCAATGGTTAACCTAATCATAAAGATGAAAATTTAGGGCATTAGAAAACTTATTTATATCTAAAAACCATAAAAAAACACACAAAACATAGGGATAAAATGAGTATAAACTATACTCATCATGTGTACAAGAGGAGGAGCGGCTACTCAAGGAACAAGGGGAGAAGGTGTTTTTTACTATTCTTGGTAATCAAAGGAAGAATAATCCTAAGAACAAGGGAAAGGGAAAGATCCAACCCAAGGCAGACATCAAGAAAGAGTCCACGTGTTTCTTATGTAATAAAAAATGACATATGAAAAAGGACATGAAGCACAAAGTATGACTTGAAAAGAAAGGTATTTCATTTTCTTTCATATGTTATGAATCAAATTTCACAAATGTTAACAATAACACTTGGTGGATTGACTCTGATTCAACAATCCATGTTTCAAATACCTTGCAGGGTATGTGAAACCTCAGGAAGCCAGTGGGTCATGAGTAGTACATCCATTCAAGAGGAAAGTCAAGTCACGTGGCTTCACTCGACACTTGCCAGCCAGAGTTGCCTAGCCATTTTATTTTGCACCTGGAGAAGACCTTCTATGTTTTGCTTTTCTATGAATTCTAATTTTTGGTATCAACTCAGAATCTTTTGAAACTTTGTAACTTTTGGATACTATCTAATTTTTTAATAAAATAAGAAGTTATTGGATCTGGTACTTTGTGCAATGGTCTATATTCGATACATTTTCAAGATAATAATGCTTTTAACTCATTAAGTTTAACTGTTGGAATTAAAAGGAATGTTATGAATGAAGTATCATCCTTATTATGGCATCAAAGATTAGGACACATCTCCATTAGAGAATTAAAAGGTTAGTCATCGAAGGTACTTCAAATACTGACTTTATTTGATTCTTTGAGACATGTTTGGATTGCATTAAATGAAAGCAAACCAACAAGTCAAAAAAGGGTGCAACAAGGAGTAAACATTTGTTAGAAATCATACATACAAACATTTATTGTCTTGGTATGGATGAGAGAGATCCGAAATACTTCATCACCTTCATTGATGACTACTCACATTACATGCATCTTTACATGCTTCATTCTAAGGACGAAGCGCTGGAAGCCTTTAAGGTATTCAATGCCGAAGTAGAAAAACAATGCGAGAAGCAAATAAAGATAGTGAGGTCGTATAAGAGGTGGAGGAGTACTATAGAGAAGTTACATCGAGAATGGCAAGCACCAAGTCCATTTGCTAGGTTTCTTCAAGAGCATGGTATTGTTGCCAACACACCATGTTTGGTTCTTCTAATGTAATGATGTGGTAGAAAGAAGAAATCGAACCTTAATGGATATAGTAAGGAGTATGAGGAGTAACATTAATCTTCCTCAATTCTTGTGGACTGAGAAACTAAAGTCGACAATGTATATAATAAATTGGGTTCCAACCAAGGTTGTCCAAAAGATGCCATTTGAGTTATTCGAAGGTTGGAAACCCAGTTTGCGACATATACGTGTATGGGGATGCCCGTCTCAAGTAAGGATTTATAATCCACACGAAAAGAAACTAGACCCAAGGATTATTAGTGGGCATTTCATTGGATATGCTGAAAAATCCAAGGGTTATGTATTATATTGTCCTTCTCACACCACTAGGATTGTGGAGTCAAGAAACGAGAAGTTTCTTGAGAATGACTTAATCAGTGGGAGTGGTTAATTTCATAACACATTGTTTGAAAGAGATCACTATCAAGGTCACACCTCTAGTTCAAGTTATAGATTGATTTGTCATACATACCCATGAGTTAGAAAATGCTAGTACAAGACAACCAAATATCAAGAATCCACAAACTAACCCATAGATCTCATTGTCGAGGAACAACAAAATGCCAACAACCACCGAGACCGGTTGAACAACAAATTCTCATGAAGAAACAACATTAAGGTGATCTACTAGGTTGTAAATTCAGGTTATTTCTAGTGAATATGTCGTGGTAAATTTCCAAGAATCTGATTTACAATATCGAGTCGAACACGATCTAAAACCTTTTCACATGCTATAATTTCTAAGGACCGACTTATGTATAAATGTCATGAAAGGATGAGATGAAACTATGGCATCCGATCGAAGTTCGGGATCTAATCGTTGCCTTATGGTGTAAAAATCGCTGGGTGCAAGAGGGTCTTTAAGACAAAGAAAGACTCGTGGGCCAAAGGGTCCACCAAAGGGCAATCGATCACATGAAGACCTTTTCTTCTGTATCAAGGAAAGATTCTCTTTGGGTTATTATTGCATTAATAGCTCATTTTGATATAAAGCTGCATCATATGGATATGAAAACAACTTTCCTTAATGGTAAGCTAGAGGAAGAGGTTTACATGAAACAACCTGAAGGATTCTTCTCAAGTGTCAAGGATCATTTGCTCGCAAACTTAATAAATCTATTTACTTGGCTTAAAACAAGTGGTCCCGCTTACTGCGATTAAGCCCCATAAGGTCATCACTTCATTCGCTTTGAAGAAAATGTCATGGATCATCGTGTATACTAAGGTTAAGTGGGAAGTAAGATCTATTTTCTTGTTTTATATATGTGGGATGATATTTTGCTAGCAACAACATTAAGGTTACTACGCAGAGGTGAAACAATTCTCCTCAAAGAACTTTGATACGGCTGATACGGGTGAAGCATCTACGCTATTTGCATTAAGATCCATCAAGAAAGATCTCGAGGCATTCTGGGTTTGTCTCAAGAGACCTATATCAACAAAGTTGTAGAGAGATTTCAAATGAAAGCTTGTTCACCGAGCCCACCACCCAATGTGAAAGGAGACAGGTGTTGACTAGACCAAAACATCTCCTAGAGTAAATCATTTTCAATATTGGTTTTAGCCTAATATACTGCAAGTGCATGTGTGTCGATGTGTAATAAATTGATTTAAGTCCGTATATCGATCCCACAGAGATCTCAAGAATTCTAGATCAACTACCCCGACTACTCAAGCTTCATACTATTCGACTATAAATGACATTGCGTTCCAACTTAAGAAGTCAGAAATTATACAAGTATATAATAAAAGAATGAACAATCGAATAAATCAATCTAAAGAATAATGAATAACAAATAGTTAAGAAAATAAATGGAAACTGAGTAATTATCGTTTAGAGTACACATTAAGATCAATGCTATTGTGAAGTATCAATTCGTTGTTAACACTGTTAATTTTGTCATGTATTTCCTCAGGTTTTAAAATCCATTCCAAGCTTAGTAGTACAAATGATCTCTCCACACTCCACATTTCATTATCTAATCTTTACCTCGATCCCCGACAGGGAATGAGATAACTACTTTTAACAGGACTCTAATTCCTGGGTATTTTTCTTTCGTAATACTTCATACCCATTTTTCGACTCCAGAAACCTTAGCCCTGCTCATCTACACAAGCAAGGATATACAACCTGTGTTACTCTTCTCAAAATTAGAATAGATCACCCTCTCCTCGATAGATCTCGCCACCACTGATCGCTTCTATTCGACCGAGGTGAACTCTCTCGCTTTGTTTAAATTGATAACTCATTCAACTCATTCTCGATTTCAAGTGAGAAGAGGATCATCAAGTAAACTTACAAAGCTCATTAGGATCTCTAATGGTTGTTAATATACCTTCAAAGAAATGTTCATAACTCCCAGATTGTCATCTCGCGGTCACCAAAGAGGACCTCCTTTGAAATCAGAGCAATGAAACAATTCTTAATACGTATAAGAAACCGATATTCGATCAAAAACATTAAACCCATAACCGAAAGTAAATTCATAAACCGAAATCAATTTGTCGGGAAACAACTACAGAAAGATAATTTCGACAATAAATTTCTTCACTTAATGGAAGTCGGGTTCCTCAATTACTCGAATTACACACTACAAAGATTCTCCGATAAGAATAATCGTGCATTATGAAACCCGAGGAGTCGAATTCTAGATATTCATTCGAACTTCAAAACATTCCGTAGTAATTTGAAAAGAATTGAATTCTGCATTCAGCTTCTGCTCTAAACGATAACATCCAGCTCCAGAAAATAAAACGAAAACTAAACGATAAATCTAATCTAATCTCTAACTATCAACATTGAAGAAAAGAAAAGAAAAAGAAAACTAAAGAAAATAAAGAAAATGAGCCTTCAAATTACCCGTGACTCCTTCGCTCTGTGTCGCCGCTGCTACCGCATAGCCGGGTAGCCGCCGCATGATAAGGTTTCATTCGGGGCCCTAATCCCAATGCGCCTTGCGGATTTGCCGGATCGCCCATGTTAAATGTTTAGGTCGCGACCAAACTTTGTCGACATCGATTCACGTCATACATCAACTCACGCCTTCTCTCGCAGCTTCAATGAGTCATCTCGGATGTCGCGACATCAATCTCGTCGCGAACATCAACTAAATGGATCAAAATTTTCCGCATCGATAGCCTCGATGTCGCCAGCACTTCTGGCCCCTTTGTCGCGACATCACTTTATACCTTTGCAGTGCTTCAATAGTGGTTCTCCCGATGTCGCGAATATCGATAGTCTCGCCGCGACATCGCCAATTCTTCTATAGCTTTTAACTGAACGTTCATGATGTCCCGACCTCAATCTCTTGTCGTGACATCATCCATGTCGCGACATCGATCTCACGTCGCGACATCAGCTTAAGTCTTCTGCAGCCTTCAACTGATGTCTTTGGATGTCGCGACATCGATCCCTTGTCGCGACATCACTTCATGCCTCGCGTTTCAATCGATGGTTCCCCCGATGTCGCGACATCAATCTTTTGTCAGCGACAATGTACTTCATGTTCTTGTAACTTTCAACCGAAGTTTTCGATGTCGCGACAATGTACCTTACGTCGTGACATCAACCGGACACGCATGCTTCAATCTTGTCAGCTAATTTGTTTCTTTCAACTGGTTGGTTTCGATGTCACATCAATTCCTTTGTCACGACTAACATCTCATGTGTTTGCGTACTTTCAACTGGTCGCCAGGTCGTCGCATTATTAATCTCTCGCCGCGACATCGCCTTAAGGAACTTATGCTTCCACTAATCGCTTCTTGGTGTCGCTGAATATCAATCTCATGTCGCGACATCACTTTATGGCTCGCGTTTTCGGGATCGATGTTCCTTATGTCGCGACTCGCCTTAAGTCATCTCGCAATTTCAATCGATGTCTAGATGTCGCTAGACATCAACTTAAGTCTTCGCCAATCTTCGCCGCCATTCAGATCCCCGCCGCGACTTTGCATTAAAATTCTTCAATTTTCCCCGATGTCGCACTCATACCGGATCGCGGTAACCCCCAAAACTCCGCAAATACACCAACCGCTGTTTAGCCGCCCGCTATTTCTCGCATTTTTACTCCGCCGCTTGCTGCATTTTTCCACCAGATTTTCTTCTTTCTTTATACTCCTCGCAAATAACAAATTTGGTGAGTTTCTTAATATTTCTACACAATTATTCCTTTCTTTACATTAAAATCAAATTAAAATGGACTAAAAATGTATGACTTTAAGCTCATCAAACTCCCAAACTTAAAATTTTGCTTGTCCTCAAGTAAAGAAAAAGAAAGATTTGTTTGTCCTCAAACAAAATAAAAGAAAATTTTTAAGGACATTTTTCTGATTTGTTCTGCAGTGGCATTCAATTTAATTGAAATACAATGTATGCATTATTTTATGTACATCTAGCTTCAAGTCCAGCCAAGGTTAGTTTCTTACTCTTCATAGTATACAAAACTAAATCGTTGAAATTGTTTTACAAACAACATAATCATTAGATCCTGCTGAAAAATAAATTGTTTTCTCCTTTCATCTTCATACCGAGTCACTTAACTCCCTAAAGTCCTTCATAGTTTTGATTGTTTCCATATTTCCAAATTCCATAAGTTTGTTTTTCATACTGATCTCCACTAATGTAGGTGATTTCAGCCTTCAAGATCAATCAGGTCTTTCGGGCTTATATTGTTAGGCTGGGTAATGGGTGTGGATGGAAGGAATTCTTTAGGTTAAGATTACCTCGAACCTTTCTCCTCTTCTCGCCTTCTTTCAGTCTTCCTAATAAACTCCCCAAACTTTCATGTTCGCCATCTCTTTGATTTCTTCAATCGTAACCCGTATGCCCCCCATTTCTCACTTGTAATTCCACTGGGGGAAATTTCCTTTGTTTGTCACCATTCAGTGATGATAGTGCAGCAGTTTTAACTTTTTGTGCTTTCTAACACTCTAGCTAACTTCACAAGAGTCCATACCAAATTCTATTATTGTGTGGCAATACCAGCGTTGAAACACCCCTAAGAACTTAATTGCTCAAGAGAGTTAGCCAGCCAAGATAAAACTTTATCCCTATAATCTTTTCTTTCTTACTTCATTTTCTCGCTTCTTTGTTTTTTTTTTTTTCATTCCCTTTTTGAGTTCCTCAAAAAATATATACTCCCCCAAACTTCATTTCTTTCTTCCTCCTTGGAATTCCCGGCAATCATAGGTTCTTTATCGGCGATTGATTTCTTTGGGATGAAGCTCGTTTCATTGGTTTATTTTTTTTTTGAAAAATAAGCTTGCTGCTCAATTTCGAACTAAAGTATATGCATCGCATATGAATAGGGATAGCTAGAATGACTCAAACTATCCAAGAATGGCTGCATCATCTCTTGTCGGTGTATCCTAGGATTGCTCGATCGACCATCTATGAATTCTAAATTTGGATTGAGTGGTGTGACTAACCATAAAGTACCTTGACTCATTTTGTTGATGGTAGTTAATTAATTGATATTCAACTTAGGTTCCTTGACTTATTATTTCATCTGCGGCTTCGAAAAATATAAATTTGTTTCGCTTCTATTGTATTACTTTCTCTGATACGGACTTATCGGTTAGACTTAAGTAACTTTTGCTGCTGTGTCTCAATTATTGTATTCATTTTGCCCTTATTCTGCAATTTTCTGCATTCGACATTCATAATCTAGCGCTTCATTCAGATTCAAACTCATGACATCTCAGCAGTTTTGATACGGAACTAATTTCTACTTTAATTTCCTAATCATCACGACCACAAAGCAACCAACATTGAACAAACAAATTCAAAATACACGCACACAACAATTCAATTCCAAGTTTCTTATTTTATTTTGATTCAATTGCAACAGTTAGATACAATTCAAATGGGAATAAGAGGTAAGAAGGTTAGGTAGGAGAAGGTCTATTTTTCTTTTAGAAGGAAATAACCAGGGAACCGCTCAAAGTTGTTTGGGATCTAGGTCCAGTGTACCTAAATGGTAGGAATTCGAGGAATTTTTAATTCTCTTCTTTCCTTTCTCTTCTTGGTTTCCCTCCATTTGTTCTTCAATGAAAATCTCGTGAGAGATCCCAGCCTTTTGATTCGACTCATCTGCCTCTTCCCCAGACCATTCATTGTATTCTCCATTTGGTCGCGACCTCTAAAATTTGGAGAGATTATTGTCGGATCAAATTTTCTAGCCATTCTTTTGCCTATAGGATTCAGTATCCTTTTGCTTCAACATCTCTATCATCCAGTTTATTTTCAAAATCCTTCTGTAGAGACAGCCTTAGGAACTTGAAGCCCTTGATTTGCTCCCCAAATTTAGCTTCTTGCTCTGTATCTCTTTTCTTTATCAATGTTAGGAGTTGAGAATCACGCTCAAACTGATTGTTATAAAAAGCTTCATGACTTAGTTTGAGTTTCTGTAACAGATTGTGATCTCTTTCCTTCATTTCTTTCTTAAATTCTTCCCCTTGCTACTTTAATATTTTTCTCATCTGTTCCTCTCTTACGTTAGGCTCTTACTCCCCACTTCTTTGTTCTCTTCTTTTGGCAGCTCAATCTCATGTCCTTTCATTCTGTTTAGCTCCTCCTCCCAGCTATTGGTCTCTTCTTTTCAATTCTTTTCATAAATGCCTTCTCTGAATTCACCTTTAGGTTCCACTCTTTTGTTTTCATCATTCTCTTTTGCATGGCATTGAAACTTCGATGTCAAAGCTGTTCTCTTGTGCTCCCCCTTGACTTTCTCCATGTTGGAAATTTGTGCCGCAGGAGAAATTAGCTAAGGAATGAAATTCTATTGAAATTTGCTCATCTGCCCTTCATTGTCTGCAAAAACGAAATCATTGTTGTCAGGTGAGTTTTAAAGTTTACTCTGCTCCTTGATGTGCCCTGCGGAGTCTCTTTTAAGGTCTTTTCACTTGAGCTTCATCTCTTTTCTCTCTGGCACCTTGCTCTTCTGGTTTCTTGGCCTTGCTAACTCTGTGGGAGAAGGAGTGGTGAAGCTCTGAGTACTTCTTCTTCGATTCCATATTTCCTTTCTGACCTTGAACGCCGACGGTGATTGTTGCTGGGTGAGGAATAAGACCTCTTTTGTTCCCTTCATGATACCTCATGATAGAATTCTCAATGACAACTCCTATATTGATCTTGTATCCTTTTAGGATGGCATACAACAACACAGCTTCTTGTTCTCTCCTTTATTGCACACATGTTTTGTTGGAACGAACGGGGAAGCTAGGAAATAAAAAACCATACCTTCGCTTCCTCGAGTTAGGCTACATTCCTTTGTTCTTGGCCTTCTTCTTCTTGGTTTAGCTGCACCTTACCATTAGTGGCTTCTTGGCAACCTTTCAAAATGCGGGTTTTCAAAAGTTTCTTAAATTTGGAACCATGCTTGTGCCTTGCCATGCCATAGGCCTCGTTGATGGCCTTAGCCCCGTAAACGGACTCCTCTACCACGAAAACGCTCCATCCTTCTTCCTACCAAATTTGGATAAAATTCTCTTACCAATCTGTATGCGATTTTTGGTGTGCGCGAGACTCTCCCCACCCCTCTCGCTCTATCATCTCTCCTTGAAAGGCGCAACGAGTTTTGGATCTCCTCTGCGACAAACCCCTTGTGCCGCAATATTTTTCCTTTGAAGTGCTTATTGACCACGAAATCTTCCTACTTCTTCTTCTTCTCTCATCTTTTTCCCTTTCCTTTTACGCTCTTTCTTCCCGAGAAATTGCCGGAGCCGAGGTCTTACGGTGGCACCTCTCACCCTTGTTCTTCTGACGAATCTAAATCTAGCCCATTTCTTCTTGGCGAGTTTTTCTTCGGTTGTTCATGTTCCTCATAATCTCTCGTCTAGGTTAGGGACTAGGTAGAATTTCAGCCGTGGAAACGGAAGAAAAGCTTTTGAAGGTTTGAAGCTAGGGTTTGAGTTGAGATTCGAAGGAGGAAGAAGGTGAATGGCTATGTGGTTTGAATTGAATGAAGGATTTCAACGGTTGCAATTCAATCAAAGTTTATTAAGGCTAATTATTGTCATTAAGAACACGTCGCGACTTCAATTTTTCGCGTCTTTTATTGATCATTGAATTTAGGGCTTTTTAAGAGTAATTGGGTGCACATGTCCCTCTTTATGTCCACATTATACTAAAGTTTAATCGCGACATAACTAGATTTTCTAGGAATTGTTTGATTTTCATGTTCGACATCTATTTTTTCATTTTGAAACTTAATTCTACATCGCGACTTCCACGGTGGTAATCGCGACATATACCTTCTTCCTTTAATACTCACGATTGCCCTTTCAAACGGTCTAAACATCAATGTTTTGTCGCGACATCGCATGTCGCGACATAACCTTCACAATGCGACCCGAGCCCTTAACTGATGATCTCAGAACCTTTTTCTCTTATTGTTTTCCTAACCCTTTTAGACATTACTTCTTCTCCAAGCAAAGATTTAACAAACAATTCAAGTATATCTCTGATTAGGTTAGGGATAAAGTTACTCCCTTTTTCTCATGTTGTGACTTCTACGCGAGATTCTTTGGAATTGTTCTATGATTGCCTTGCCATTCATGTCTTTGAACCTTACGAAGCTTACTTGCAATATTCAAGAAAAATCTAATTAAACTTCTAGTGATTTCTAAAAATTAAATCTATCCTTATAAAAACAAATCGACCTAATTTAAGCAACTAAAAAAAGAAAAATATTTCAAAACTTAAAACCGGAAAATTAAATCCTTATAGGTTGCCTCCCGTCGGCGCTCGATTTTGAGTCCTTAAATTTGGACTTCTTTGTTGTGTTACTTCTTTTTCCTCAAGAACCGATTTAGGTTCTTCATTTTCCTCTTCCCTGTTTAGATAATGCTTTAACCTACATCCCATTGACCTTGAATTCTTCGCGATGTCGGTCCTGGTGTCCTTTACTCAAAATGTAGTACCCGGCACCACGTGTATGGCCCACTCAATTGGATTTTAATTTCTGAAACAATTTAAGTCTAGAATTGGCGACAGAACCTGTTCCCCTTCTCTGAACTCTTTTCTCAAAATTCTCAGATCATGCCATTTCTTTGTCTTGTCTTTGTATATTCTAGCATTATCATAGGCTTCATTTCTCAGTTCTTCCAATTCAGACAGTTGGAGCAATCTTTCTTCCTTTCTTGACCTTAAAATCGAAGTTTAACTTCTTGATGGCCCACATTGCCTTGTATTCTAATTCAAGAGGTAGATGACATAGTTTTACCAAAAACAACTACGTATGGGGACATTCCAATTAGAGGTTTTGTATGCGATCCTGTAAGCGAGTGCATCATCAAGTTTGGAAGACCAATCCTTCTGCGAGCTCAGTCTTTTAAGTATTCTTTTGATCTCACAGCAAATTACCTTGTCCATTGATGCAGGATGATAAGCTAAACTCATTACATGCTTGATCATACTGCTCATGAGTTTGAAATATTTGTTTGCCAAGTGGGTTCCCCCCCATCGCTGTGATAGTTAAGGTGTTCCTGATCTGCTCGAAATATTCTTTTGCAAGAAACTCTATTTATGTGTATCATTCCTTGGGTGTGCCTTCCACCCATTTAGGCGTAATCTTGCGGTATGTATAGGATTTCAAATGATAGTAGGAAGATCCCATAAAATCTATTCGGCCATGAAATTTGTTTATCTGTAGCTACCTTTGAGGGCATTTCATTCACGCTCTTGGTATTCAATCTTCGGCATCTATCCTACCATTTAACCCACTCAGCACAATCTCTGAAGATAGTGGGCCAATAAAATCCTGATTGGAGTATCTTGCGGGCTGTTCTTTCTCTAGAAAAATGTCCCCCATATGGTGATGCATGGCATTCATTTATAATGTTGCCTTGTTCACTTCGGCACATCTTCTTATTATCATGTCGGCCTCTGCGAATAATAGTGAGTCCTTAAATATAATACCTTTATCGGTTATGAGTTTCCTCTTACATTTGGTAGTGCCCGAATTAGAAGGCATTACTCCTGACGGATAATTCACAATATCAACATACCGAGGGGGAAGTTGAGGAGAAACACCAAACAATTGCTCGTCAGGAAGTTCTGTGTATCACATTTTCCTCTTCATCAACGCTTCTTTCTGCACTTTCTGACAAGTGATCGGCTATCACATTGTCACATCCCTTTTATCCTTGATTTCCAAATCAAACTCTGCTGTGATACCTACCTTATCAATCTTGACTTAACTTCCTTTTTGACATCAAGTATTTGATTGCTTGCATGATACGGTCATGAATTACCACATGAGATCTAAAATGTCTTGCCCTAATTTTTCACAAGCAAATACTATGGCTAGCATCTCATACCAGTTGTTGAGTAGTTCTCTTATTAGCCGTTGAAGGTCTTACTAGCATAGTATATGACCTACGAATACTTTCTCTTTCCTTTAACCACGGCTCCCATGGCAAAATCAACGGCATCACACATTATTTCAAATCCACGATTCCATTATGGATGCGGCCATTATGAGTGCTTATGCCAATCTGATCTTGATTTCTTGAAAGCATCCTTGTGGAGTCATCAAAATTGAACCTTGTATCTTTTTCCGATGTCATAGTAGTGCGGTATTTTTGAAATTCTTTGATGGATCCTCTGCCTTAAAATCGGCATGCCCCGAGGAAGCTTCTCTCCTTTTCTTGTGGTAGGTGGTCTGAGAGTCTTGATAATGGATACTGTGGACTGGTCGACTTAGTCGATAGCATAAATTTGTACCCGAGAACAATACCTTCTGTCACCATAAAATGACATTTTTCCAATTCGATTACTTATTTATTTTGTCTTAGCATCTTTGAAGTCTTGTTTCGGATTGTTTAAACATTGATCAAAGGCGAATCCATACGATAAAATCATCCATGAAATTTCCATCATGCTTCAGCGAATCTGAGAATATAGACATCGCATACACCTCACGAGATATGGCTGGGTGTTACACTGGCCCAAATGGCATCTTCTAAAGAGCAAAGGTGCCATAGGGCATGTGGTCATGGTCTTCTCTTGATCTCGGTCACGATAGCAATGCGATTATATCACAGTACCCATCCGAGGAAAACAAAAGTGAGGATGTCTGCTAACTGTCCAACATCGATCGATGAAGAGGCAAAGGAAATGATCTTTTAAATTGGTACGTGTTCGACTTCACATAATCAATGCATACCCTCCATCACATCCTTGTTCTTGTTGGAATCAATTCATTTTTTCTCATTGCGGATCTGATAAGCCTTTCTTTGGAACCACATGGTGGGCTCGCAGGTATGCAAAATAGCATAGATAAAACCTGACGTGTGATTTAATTACCTCCTTTTCGACTACTTCCTTCATCACTTTGGATTCGATCTCCTTTGGTGTTCACGAGATGGTTTTGAAGTCTCTTCTAAGCGAATCTTATGCATGCAAATTGATGGACCCGATACCACTTTGGCTCTTGATAGACAGCTGTGATTCCTTATGCTTCCTTATTTTCAGCAATCTTTGTTCCTCATCATCAGTGCAGCGAAATGATTCTTTGGTTTTCTTTGATAATTCTAAGTAAGCATACTTTAAATGACATAACAACTCTTTCCAAAACTAGCCCTTCTACACTGTGGTTTCTTGATGAATTTCCTCTTTGTGATAATATTTTCCCATTATCGTTTTACTGTTCTTTGACTTAACAGTTTCTATAGAATGGCTTCTTTGTATGGAAATTGAATAGATCTTGTGATATCTTGGGAATTCATCTCTTTTCGTTGATAAAAAGCTGAATATTCTGATCATTGTTAACATCAGGATTGGAAGTATAGACAAAATCAAACTACGTTCTGAGCTCGTATCTCTGTCATGTTTTTCATACTTTTTATCAAGTTAAGCATTCCTTCTTCTCCAACCCTCAAGTAAGAACTCCTTTTGCATGTCAATCAGGCGCTCATTAGCTAGGGAATGGTCTTCCCAAAATGGCAGGGTACTTGTAGATCTTCTTCCATGTCTAGAATGATGAAGTCTTTGGGAAAACAAACTTCCCCACTTGTTGACCAGTACATCTTCAATGACTCCTTTAGGTTTCCTGTCGTCTGTGCACTTGTTTGAAGAGTAACGAGTTGTAGGAGTAAGCTCCCCAAACTTAGTTTCTTGTATGAAAGAGGCATCAAATTGATACTAGCTCTGATCGGAGAGGCTTCACGAATTCAATTCACTCCCGACAATACAAGGAATCGAGAAGCTCCTTGGGTCTTTCATCTTTACTGGTAGTTCTTTTAGAGTTGCCTTTGCAAAGTGGCGGTGAGATTCACTATTCCTTCCTCTATTTTCTTTTCTTGCTCAATTATGTCCTTCAGAATTTTTGCCAAGTGGCATTTGAGTTTACCACTTGATAAAGGCATCTTGATCTCCCGGCTGGAAAGTTTTCCAAGAACGTATTTGCTCCTCCATCCTTGTCTTCTGCAGTCTTTGTGGAAATGGGACTGCAAGCTTTGATCCTTGGATGTTCTTCCTTTCTACTCTTTCTTTTTCATTCTCCAGTTCCTCTTCCCTTTCTGGGCTTTCTTCTTCTTTGCTTTGCTCATTTTTCTCTTTCATCTCTTCTAATTCCTTCCTCTAAATGCCCAGCCATCGATCTTTGGGTTCTTCCTTGTGTCCTTGGGAGGGCATCTTTCCTGGCATGCGAGGTTGGTGTTGCCTACTTGTGTCTCCGGAGTTCTTCGGGGATGCATCGGTGGTGATACGAAAAATTTGAGGAGTGGTAGCGGAGTTGCTTCCAACTCACGCAAATTTTTGTTCATGAAGATTAACAGTTTCTTATTATCCCCATGAGCTATGACATCGTTCTTCAAAGATTAAGACCTCTGCATTTGATACTCATTCACATTGCTCATTCCTTCTCTTCTTTGCTCACTGGAACCTTAGTGGCGGTGATAACCACAGTGGAGGGTTACATCCATCTGCAGGTATTGTAAACCCTCACCATAAGAAATTCTCATGGTTCCTCGATCTTTGGGTGATAATGTCTTGCGGAGTTAGTATTAGGTTTTAAAATGATAGTTTCTTGCCTCACCCGGATAATTAACCTCTTGACATCATGAATTGTTCTTCGAGTTACCCTCTCAGTACTTCCCTTCAATAACTCTCTTTCAATTGCTCCTATTTCATGAAGCGGTGTATGCTTCTTTCTTGCTTGTCAACACGTACTGTGGCGCCAACTTGGCCTCCATGGCACGTGTCTTGCTCGAACTCACTTGATCACCACTTTCCTCTGCTTTGTTTCCTTTTGAAGCTGAAAAGGAGTTTTCTGTCTTGTTTAGCGGAGTCTTCAATCAGCTCTTTTGCCTCTTCGGCACTTTTTCGTTTGAATGCTCCACGGCATGAAGCATCATGATCCTTTTGATATATCATTCAAGGCATGATATACAATGTCCATCTAGTCTTGAGGATCTATCCCAGCCACATTAGGTCATCTTCGCCAACAGTTTGAATCTTTCCCGAGCTGTCTGAGCTGTCTTGTGTTGGAACCTGATGATTTCCCTCCTTATTTGCGTGGTGAGGGTTGGGGGATAGAATCTACCTAAGTAGGCCTCTACTAACTCCTCCCAAGTATCAACGAGAACCATGGTAGGATTCATACCATGTAGGCGTTGTATCTCTTAGAGAATGGGAATAGATGCAGTTTGATGACTTCGGTCTCGCGCCCCATTCAACTTCCTTTGTATTAGCTATCCTGAGAAATCTTCAGTGCTCGTTTGGGTCTTGATGAGATGACCAGTGAGCGTGTTGTTGGACCATTGTAATCAGTGCTGGCTTCAGTTCAAAATTATTAGCATCAACTGCAGGCTGTCTGATTGCTGAGTATTCATCCTGTATAATTGGTCTCCAGAAGTCCTCCATTGTATCAGCGATTGGAGGTCTTCTAGCTTCTTCTATGTACCTCATCCACGATCACGCCTTTAAATGCCTTACATGGATTTGAGTTTTGCCTTCTTTATCTTTCTCAAGCTGAGTGTCCTCTCGATTACGTATCGATTGGAATCAGATCGGTGTTCTTGTTTCTGTAATTAAATTTTATCCTGAAATCAAAACACACTTACCCATTAATAAGTTAGTTTGGTCAACAAATATTTTTCAATATGGTTTGTTAAAGGTTAGTGGTAAAAATAACCAGCGAAAAGCTATTTTGTTCTTTTTCTTCAATGTTGATCAAGTAATTCCTTCTTTAAATGCGAATATTGATTCTCTTTGAATTCTTTCGATCCCCATGGCTCATAAAACTTGTTATTAGACCAAAACATCTCCTAGAGTAAATCATTTCAATATTGGTTTGGCTAATATCTTGCCAAGTCTGCAATTAAACAAGTAATAAATTGGATTTAGAATCGGATATCGATCCCACGGAGATCTCAAATTCCTGGAATCAACTACCACGATACTCAGGCTTCATCTCTTGTTGGACTATAAAATGACATTTGTGTTCCAGCTTAAGAAAATTTGTAAAATTATACTAAGTATATAATAAAAGAATGAACAATCGAATAAGCTGAATCTAAAGAATAATGAATAACAAATAGTTAGAAAATAAATGGCGAGTAATTATCGTTTTAAATCTGGCATTAAGATCGTCTTTATTGTGAAATATCAATTCACATTGTTAACAACATTAATTTTGCTTGTGTATTTCGAGGTTTTAAAAAATGTCCAAGGCGTTTGGCTAATCTGTTTGAATCTCTCCCACACTCCACATTTCATTATCTAATCTTTGCACAGTCCTCTCGAATCGAGAATGAGATGCTACTTTTAACGGGGACTTCCTAATTAAAGTCTTTTTCTTTGCAATACTTCCATACCCATTTTTGGGTGTTTATAAACGCCGCTCCCAAGTTATCGGTCAAGCAAGGATCATACAACTGATTACTCTTCCTCAAAATTAGAATAGATCACCCTCTCCTTAGTTCGTCTCGGTGCAGTTGGGCAGTATTCGGGTGAGGTGAGAGCTCACGCATTTTAAATTGATAACTCATTCAACTCATTCTTGATTTCCAAATTGAGAAGAGGATTTATCAAGTAAACTTACAAACTCATTAGATCTCTAATAGCCGGGTTAATATACCTTCAAGAAATGTTCATAACTCTAGGATTGTCATCTACTGTGTCACTCGGAGGACCTCCTTGAAATCGAGCAATGAAACGATTCTTAATGCGGTTATAAGAGCGTGTCAGGATCAAAACAGTAAACCCATAGCAGAAGTAAATTCATAAGAAATGAAATTCATGAATTTCTTTGAAACAACTTCACAGGAAAGATAATTTACACGACAATAGCCTTCACTTAATGGAAGTAGGTTCCTCAATTCTTGAATTACACACTACAACATTCCTCGATCATAAGAATAACTGCATTATGGCCCCAGGAGGCCGAATTCCAGAAATTTATGCGAACTAAACATTCGGTGTAATTTGAAAAATTAGATACGCATTCCTTCTCAAAGCATTAACATCCAGTTCGGGAAAATACAGCGAAACTAAGCGATAAATCTAATCCCTAATCTACTGGCCCATCAGCATTGAAGAAAGAAAAAGAAAACTAAAGAAAAATAAAAGAAAATGAGCCTTCAGCTACCAGACCTCTAAGTGCATTAATGGCAGTAAACTACGTTATGGTGGGTAGGCTGCGTATTATAGATTTCTCATTTGGGCCTAATCAATCTCTGAGTCTTGTGGATTT